>JAWWEU010000050.1:1969906-2026754 GCA_035583155.1 Acropternis orthonyx | reverse complement strand
AGATGGAAAGAAGCTCAATGCAGTGGCAGAGTCTTGGTAAGGGATGTGCTCAGCTTCTTTCTCACAGTTTTCCTGCAAGGCCAGAGCAGAACACCCTCTTTGTTCCCTTTCCTAACTGTGACAGTTCTTCCTGAACCTCGTAAAGTTGTTGAGAAGGCAAGTACATTTAAGGATTGTGAGGAATTCAATAATGGGATATAAATACTTTAGAATAAAAATGGTAGTTGATGATAGATGGCTGATGTCAGTCCAGTTACAGCAGTGCACATGGGCCATATTTCATATTTCTCCTGTCTTATCAAATGTGATGAATCATAAAACCTTTGGAGATTAAGCCTCTAAATAAGATTCCTTAAGGCAGCCATGCTGTGGAAGGTTCTTGAATTTATGAGGTTCTCTTAGCCCCTGGCCAATGGAAAGGTGGAGTCTGAGGATTACAGGCTGTGGCCATGCTGAGCTCATGCCTGTTTGCTTCCAAGTTAAAGCCATGTAGCCATTAGAATTAAAGAAATGCAGCCTGTATTATCCTGGGGACAAATGCAATAATTGGCAACACTGTCTTATAAACAGTTGTTGCAGTTTATAGCAGAGTTTTCTGGTAGCTGGTGGATGTATTTATTTTAAAACACTTTCTAGCCTTGCCTAGGGAAGAAAGGCCTCTCTCATGAACCAAATGGCACTACTGGTTTATGCAAAATTAAACATGGATATTAATTTCTGAAATATTTCAAGCCCGAGCTCTGCAATGAGTTCTGCCTGTGAGCACAAGTCTATCGGTGTGATTCAGAACCAAGGCATTAATTGGGTGTGACAAGCAGAGTTGTGTCTGGACAAGCACAAACCCTCCAGGTGCCAACTCCACTTGGCGAAGCAGAAATGATGTGGGAGGTCTGGAGTGTCTGTGCAGAGCCCTGTGAGCTCCACGCAGGCAGTGGGATGGTGGGTGCCAGTGCCAGGACTGGAGCCAGCAAACCAAGGGGATCTGGTTGCACCAGGGGAGGTTCAGGTTGGACATCAGGAAGAATTTCTTCATGGAAAGGGTTGTCAAGCATTGGAAGGGGCTGCCCGTGCTTGGAGGTGTCCAAGGAATGAGTGGATGTGGCACTCAGTGCTCTGGGCTGGGTGACGAGGGGATTGGGCACAGGTTGGGCTCGATGATCTTGGAGGTCTTTTACAGCCTAAGTGATTCTGTGATTCTGCAAGTTGTTCACCACTGAATTAATGAGGGACAATTAATTCTCATTGCTTATTGTCGATAACAAATGCAGCGAGCTCTGCCCCGAAGCAACCGGCGCGGTTATTAATGCTGAATGTTCAGCCCATGAATACAGATGATTACCCAGGCCCCTGAAAGAGCCCAGAAATGCAAGCGAGCATTCTTTGATCGCAGGGGCTGTACGAGCAAACAGCACTGCAATGGGGTGGAAAAGATTGAGCAATGAACACCCTGGCCCTGCTTTCTCCACACAGACCTCCGGAGCTGTCGGCTGGGTGTTTGGAAGGAACTGGAACACTGCATTTCACTTCACTCTGGGCTGTGTTTAGACAAGTGACCCCGTACAGACCCAAGATATATTTAAAAAAATACAAAACTTTTATTTAGTTTTTACATAATTAACAAAAGCTTAAGATATTTCATCTGTGAACACTAAAACAGTTCAACCATAGCGTGCCACTGACTTCAATAACAGTAAATCAGAGGACTGGGAAAACAAATGTTTTTGCTTTTGCTGCCATAATTCCACCAAATAACCTTTTGGTAGGTCTGCAAGATAGAAAAAATGTGATGGGAGGGCAGAGCTGATTGCGTTTCTCCTTAACCTTTTGTTAAACATTAGTAGCTTCTTAACAAAGCTCATTATTTTTAAGGCTCAGCTCCTTAGCATGCCTTCCCTTTCAACCCAGCACTGTCTCTTTTGAAGTAAAATGTTACCATAAGGATTGCAGGTAGTATCCTATTTCAAAGCCACCATGTCCTAGAGAACAGGTATTTCTTCCAGGCAAAGAGGGGCATGCAAATGAATGCAGGAAGGGGCAGGCTGCCTTGCCCTGTGTTGTAGATAACAAAAAAGTGTTCCAGCAACTTAAAAGAAAAAATAAATCTATGGATAAAAATGGCATGAAATATAATGGTGGCTTTCATACACAGTTCATCAATGTGCACTCCAAGAATACAGAATGTGAAGCGCTGCTGTTTGTCAGTGTGTGATCCAACCACGCTGAAGTGACACAGGAACTCCCATCCTTGCAAAGACAGCGTCAGTTCCCCTCGGCTCAGGTTGCTCGCAGGGCTCTGGTGTGAGAAAATATCCCTCATTGCAGAATCCCAGCTTTCCTGCTGCAGGAAAAGATGAGAACACACCGACTGCAAACTGTGTTCCCGTTAGAGATGCTGCACGAGGAGCTCGAGTAAATTAACTCCTCCACCAAAGACTGGTTTTATGCAGACACGAGGAGGGAAAAAAAGAAAACCCTGCTTCTTAATTACCTCCCCTGCATTTTCTTGCGAGGACTTCAATGTCTATATACACACACGCAACAAGAAGGAACACATCAGCTGGGTTGTTTAATAGTTCAAGAAAGGCTCTGGGTTTGTTTTTCTGTTTTGTTTTGTGTTTTTTTGTGGGGTTTTTTTCTGTTTAATGGAGGCAGCCACAGGATTTCTCGGTGGTTGCACTGGGGCGCTGCAGGCAGAGCATCCCCCGGGCAGAGCAGTCCCATCGCACCCCACCCGATCTGAGACCCTTATCGCTCTCCGCAACCCCCCGACAGGAGGGTGTAGCCAGGGGGGTTTGGTCTCTTGGGTAGGACAAGAGCGCAATGGGCTTAAGCTCTGCCAAGGGAGGTTTAGGTTGGATATTAGCAAGAAATTCTTTACAGAGGGAGTAATCAAGCATTGGAATGGGCTGCCCAGGGCGGTGGTGGATTCTCCATCCCTGGGGGTGTTCAAGATGAGGCTGGATGTGGCACTCAGCGTCACCATCTGGTACCCACGGCGGTGCTGGATCACGGCTTGGCATGTTTGAGCTCAGAGGTCTTTTCCAGCCCGGCTGATTCGGTGATTCAGGACACCCCCAGCACCAGCCGGACTGTGCCCCCCTTCCCCGCCTCGCGCTCCCGGGCCGGGCCCTCACGGGGTAACGCCCCGAGCGCGCTGAACACTCGAGGCGGTCGCTGCGAGGTGTTTAACCCCCGCAACGCTGCGGGGGCTGCCCGGGGAGGGCGGGGGGTCCCTCGGCTGCCCAGCCGCCCCTCCCGCACCGCGCCCCCCGCACCGCCCCCGGCCCGGCCCCGCCGCTGCCCCCGGCCCGCACCGGGCGGCGCCCGCGGCTCTCGCGAGAGCGGGGCGGCCCCGGGGCGGGCGGGCAGGCAGCGGGAGGAGGCGGCTCCGGAGCCCCGCGGTGCCGCCCGCCTGTCACAGCGCCCGGGCCGCCCGCGCCGCCACAGCACCCGGTGAGGGCCGCGGGGCAGCGCCCGGGCACGGGGCGGACGGGGGAGGCGCCCGCCGAGCGGAACGGGGAGGGTCTGCGGGGACACCGCGGGCTCACAGGGAGGGTGGCGGCTCCCCCTGCCCGGGCCGGGGGCGGCGGAGGAGCCGCAGGGTTGGGCTGGGCTGGGCTGGGCCGGGCCGGGCGGGTCCCACCGGGCCGGTGGCGGGCGGGAGGAGGCGGCTCCATCCCATCCCCTGCTCCCCGCCCGGCTCCGTGTCCCGCGAGGGCTCCATCGCCGTCCCCCGGGGCTCCCTCTGCCCCCACAGGGATCCCTCTCCACCCGGCCGGCTCCATCTCCACCCCCTCACTGGTCTCCATCCCCCCGCTTGGGTTCCACCTCCCCCAACCGGGTGTCCGTCTCCCCAAGCCGGGCTCCATCCCCCCCAGCCTGGCTCCGTGCCCCCCGGTGCCCTCCCCGCCCGCCGTGTCCTGCCGCATCCCTGCCCGTCCCTGCCCATCCCGCCCCGCTCCCTGCCCGGCGTGGTGAATCAGGCGATGCGGAGCGCAGGCTGTGTCTGTGGTGAAAGTGTGCCGGGGAAGCGGGGCGGGTGTTTACTCCGGGGCTGGGCCGCCCGCAGGCAGAGGCAGCAGCAGCAGGGGAGGAGGAGGAGGAGGAGGAAGCGGCGGCGGCAGCAGCGATGGCGCGGCTGGTGGCGGTGTGCCGGGACGGCGAGGAGGAGTTCCCCTTCGAGAAGAGGCAGATCCCGCTGTACATCGATGACACCCTCACGGTGAGTGTCCCCCCCCCGGCTCTCCGAGGGCCGCCCCGGCCCCTCCCGTGTTGCAATGCCCGGGCCGGGCCTCGCCCCGGGCCGGGCCGCGCTGGCTCCTCCTCGGCTCCCGCTAATCTCGGGGACTTTGCGACGCTCGGGGTTAGCTGCGCTGCATGTGGCAACTTTCCTGTTTTATCTGATCCGCGGCTCTGAAGGCAGGCAGGCAGGCAGGCAGGCCGCGGAAAGGAGCGAGTTACCGCCGGGCTGCGGGGCCTGGGCACAAGTTGTGTCGGAGTCAGCGGCGTGCGGAGCACCAGAGGTGGAGCAAAGCCATTTTCCAGCTAGGAAGGAAGGGAGCCATGTTAACGTGGAAAACCCAGCTTAAAAATGTGTAGCTATTCCGCTCTTAAATAGGCGAGAAAAGGCCAAAGGTGTTTTTTGGAAGCTTTGGCTTAAAGTCGGGGTTATTGAGGCTGCAGTAACGTGCAGTGCCTGCAGTATGTGAGAGAGTTTCCATTTCAGTGTGTTTTTCTACATTGAAAAACATGGTGGTTTTTGCGATTTCCAGAATATTCAGTGGGTAAACCCAACTAAATATAGCTTGGAGGCTTTCTGGTCCTTCTTCTCCTGTGTTTAGAGGAAGGCTCAGAAATTGCATTGTAGGTGAACACAATGCAAAATGAAAAAAAATTCTCTATCTAGCCGGTCGTTTGTTTTTATACTTAAGGTGTGAAAACGTTGGGTTGAAAATGATACTGCACTTACATAGTGTAATTTGGTGTCTTAATTATTTGTTCTTGATTTCTTTTGCTGTCAGTGTGGCTGTACCTGCTGTTACTTTAAATGATGTAAAATGTGCTTTAAATTCCTAATCTCATGTTTAGTGTGGAAGAATCCCTGAGTTTTTTATCAGGTAACTTGGTCAACTCTGTAATGTAATTTCTAGTGGAAGGTGTCCCTGTTCGGGGCTGGAGGTTGGAACTGGATAGTCTCTAAGGTCCTTCCAACCCAAACCATTCTGGGATTCTTCCAGAACAAAATAACTGAATACCTTTAGACAGTCCCTCCCACTGTTAAAAATTATCTTTCTTTGGGTGTCTTGGCCACACCTTTAAAGTTATGTTGCCTGTCCTTTCCCCGTGGAGTTTTAAGCTCTTTGATTTATCTCTTTATTTTGTTTTCCTTGGACTGCCTGGTAAAAATTACCCATTAGCTTATGTCATGTAGACTTGCCATGCTCTTGGGATCTCTGTTGTGTGTAATGGGCTGAGAAAGAGAGAAAATACAGCTATACCAGGCACAGGTAGATGTCTTCAGCAGGCCTAAAATTCCATTTGTGGTTTGGTCCTGGCATTTTAAGACCAGGCCCAAACTTTGTGTAATTGCACCGTGTTGTTGCTGCCTTTCTGCTTTTTACACCACCCTCGTGATTGAAAGGCTCCTCCAGCTGTAAATCAGTTTTGTATCCATCTGGAGGAAAGGCATTTGTGCAAGTGCAAGTCATCCTTGCCCTGAAGAAACCTTATCTCGGGTCCATTTTTTTCCACGTTCTTGTTGTTACAAAGTACTCAGATTTCTAGGTGGTTTCTGGAGGCTTTTGTTAAATAAATCCGCAGAAGCAAGTGAATGAACTCTTGGCTTCCTTGTCTGTCATCTATAATTAATTTTTTTAAATCCTTAATGAGAGCAAGACATGGAGCTGTCTTTGAAACAGAATTTTACATCTGCAGCACTATCTGTAAAAAAAACAGTGGTTATTGATAGTAGCTGGCTGCTGTTGACCTCATTTGCATCACAAATGTTAAGAATAATGGGACTAACATGTCTGTTAGTCAGCTGGAAGATTTAGTCTGTGCCTTAAATCTAGAATCAGTGATGGTAAATTAGGAATGAATGGCCACAGTGCTCTTAAGCTTTGTAGTAGCACAGAAAGCAGTTGAGGTGCAGTGCGATACTGAATGGGTTGTTCACTACCACACTTCTCTGCTCCCTCTGGCTCAGCTAGAAATTAAAGGAGGTTTAAATATTGAACCCTTTTCATTTCTTAAGCAGCTTTTATGATTTCTAGAAGGCATTCCATTTGATGTGGTATTATGGGATTTTTTTTCCCTTCCAGTTCAGGGTGTGATGGTGGTTGATGTTTAACCACTTAATAAAATCTCAGCAGACACATGAATTAATTTAGCCTTTGATTCTTTTGCTCTGTTGTACAAAATACCTGAGGGTGTTGTCTGATAGTGGGAGATGAAGGTGAGGGAGGGAAAATAGGCAGATTTATCTCTTGTTATTGGCAGATAGAGCTTTCGCTTGTAGCTCATGCCCCACAGAAACACCAAATTAACAGTGTAGGAAACCTGTATTTCTGCAGCAAAAACTGGTGGTGCTGCTTGGTGTGGCTGGATCAGGGGCAGGGGAGAAGAGAAATGCGTGAGAGGTTGGAATTGGCACTGGCTGCTCTGCACAAAGATAAGGCAGCTGTGCTGATGCTCAGATTCTGGCACATGGGAGATCAAAATCAAAAATGCCTTGCTCTCTGGCCTCAGAGAATAGGTGTTTATTTTGGAGGGGGGTTGAGAGCCTGTAAAGAGTGTGCGAGTTCTCTGGAGGTAGTGTTGGCAATCAGGCAGCCAGCAGGGAATTCTGCCTTTACTAGACAGCTGAGGGAAGGTGGAGGGAGGAGAAAGGATTTCATTTGGTGTTGATTAGTGTTAGTTATTCACCAAACTTGTTATTTTGTCTTTCAGATTTTAAAGTGAATTTGTATTGATAAATTCTCTTTCTCTGTTTGGACAAGAACGTAACTAAGCCAGGCTTTACACATTTTTCTAGTTGCTTTCGTTTTACTCCACAGTTACACAGTTGGATTTTTGCCTGAAAATTATTTTACTGATTTCTGACACCTCGCCCCCCCACTCAAGAAAGTGCCCTCTTTGTTTCTCAGTAATTTGATAAGAAGTATTGGTAATTACTTACAAGTAATCACATTGTTCTCTAGGCTTAACGTTTTACTTTGAGCCTCTTGAGAGTTGCAGCTGTGATCATGCAAAGCCTTGGAGTACCTTGTTGGGGTAATACGGTTTTAAATTAGCCTTTGGAGGAGTTGACTCTGTCATTGAATTGTTGTGACTGTTTCTTCAGAGCTTTATAATACTGGGTTTGGCTGTTGGGTCCATTTGGATCTCAGTGTGTTGAAGTGTATTTTTTTAAAAACTGCGGCAGGGTCTCAAGTCATGTAGATAATAATATAAGTTCTGATGGTCCATTTAGCAACTTTTGTTTTCTCTGTGACAGCTATTTAAGAGTTGCCATTTATAAACTGCCTCTAGAACATTATATTAATGAAATATTTATTGCTTTACTGAAGCATTCACTATCTTAAACAGTTACTTTTATCCTTTCCTAAGCTCCAATAATTATGTGAAAAGAGTGAGCATTTACCATAATTTCTGTCTTGTTTCCCCTAAGAAAGTAAAAAAACTAATGCTCTGTGTTTGGCTTTTTTCCTGAAAGCTCATTTTGAAATTTTTTGTCCTCTCTTGTATAGATGGTGATGGAATTTCCTGATAATGTGCTGAACCTCGATGGACATCAGAATAACAGTGCACAGTTAAAACAGTTCATTCAGGTAAATACCTGCTCCTGTTTTTTAAGAAGAGGTATTTTTCCTTTCCTTAGGTTTGTGGGTTTGCTTCTCTAAGAGATTGTGACTCCTGGAATGACTTAAGACATGTCAGCACCTGTGAGCAATCCCATATTGGTACCAAAGTGCACTGGGTTCCTTTGTTCCCTGGGTTTCACAGCATTTATTACATGTTGTCCTGTCAGGAGGCAATTGCTGCATGTCTGGTGAGACTTGAAAACTTATGGAAACTGCAGTTTCTAAATACATTTTGATTTTTGTTTTTCTGAGGAGTTTTGAACTGCTTTTTCAAGTGGAAATGGGCATTGCTTAAGGTTGAGTTCCTGTGATTGGTGCCATGCCAGGATAGAATTCATGTGCCAGTTTATATGTGAAAGATGTTTTTGTGGTACCCCTGGAACTTTAATAATAGAAACTGATCTGCCGACATTCTGGCAAATAACTGTAGCACTGCAACACCTGTAGCAACTGCAGGATTGTGCCACTTGATGTCCAGAGGACCAGGCCAGTTGCTGCTCTGCAGCTGCACGTCCTCCCCCTGTGCTTTGACAGCAGCAGTGCAGGCATGTGCTGCATGTAAAACATAGCTGTGTTGTGAAAATAGCTCATTCCTGCTTTGCTGTGACTAGTGCAATTAATTACAGGAAAGAGGATTATTGCAGAATGATACTGCTTGTCAGATGATTTAATGGGCCTGCCTCTAAGAGCACAAACCTTAAATGTTACCTGGTGATAGCTCTATTTTCATAACATGTCTTACATAAAAGGAGCTGAAAATATTTTCTCAGTTGATGTATTGACACGTTGCATGACTTTGATGAGTTCTCTTATGTTGTGTGGCCCTTTCTTTCTTTCCCCAGAAGTTGTGACAAGTCATTTCTGCATTAGCAGTGTTTGAGTGGTGTGATGTGACAATAATACAGAAAATACTATAGTTCCAAAACATTCCCTGTGCAGGGTACAACTATGCTTTGTGTAACCAGGGGAAAGTGACCCTCAGTCCATAAATACACTGACAAGATTCTGCTCTTCACAGATGATGTTGGAAAGTGCCAGTGGTGCTGATACCCCAAGTGTAAGTGTGTGTGTTGGTGTGTGAGGAAGGGACTCTCTTCTGCAGAGCTGTGCTAGTGGCAGTTCAGTGTTGATGAAATAGCAGTTAGAAGGAATAGAAGGGTATGTGCTCTTTTATGTGTGCCTGGATGTGTTTGACAAGGGGACCAGGAGACACATCTACAGTTGTTTATTGATATCAGCAATATTAGAAGGTACTCTCTTTAATGTTCTATGAATAGCACACATTGAGTGTTCACTACTGAAGTGAAATGTTTCACCCTGAGTGAATTCTTTAATTTCAGCTGTTAGAATTGTAAACGGAAATGGCATTTAGTCTCCCAGGAAAAAATACTGTTAAATTGTCTTGTTCTGAGCAGAACAAATTTGTTGTGAGTGAGATTTCCATAAATGCCAATGAATTAATGAATTTCCTTTCTGTGTGCCAAAGATAAAATGAGTGTGAGAGTAGATGATGAAAACTTGCAGTTTGTGTTATGAGACCCTTTCGTAAAACATCTGTGCTGAGGTGGAGAAAAGGGTCTCCTGATCAGGACGGGGAGACGTGACGTTTGTTCTGCAGCAGCATTTGCTGATTTGAGTGGTGGAAGGAGGAAACAAAGAGGAGAAAAGTACTCTTTTCCATCCTTTTTTTTAACGGTTGAATTTCGGGTTCTGTTTCAGAGACACAGCATGCTGAAACAGCAGGATCTGAACATTGCCATGATGGTGACATCGCGGGAGGTCCTGAGCGCCCTGTCCCAGCTGGTCCCGTGCGTTGGGTGTCGCCGCAGCGTGGAAAGGCTCTTTTCCCAGCTCGTGGAGTCTGGGAATCCAGCACTGGAGCCCCTCACAGTAGGGCCAAAGGGGGTCCTCTCTGTAACCCGGAGCTGTATGACTGATGCAAAGAAGCTTTATACACTCTTTTATGTGCATGGGTGAGTGTCTTGGGACTGCCTGGGTCATTCCTGCCTTGGGGCAAAGGAAAGTTGGTGTCCGTTCATTTGTCTTTGCAGCCTTCTTGGGGACACTGAATTGTCACAAGCTTGAATCTTAGAGTGTCTTGCCTTTTGCAGCCATGTTAAAGAACTAATTGCAACTAGTTGTTGCCTAAATTGGGAAAAAGCAAACCCAAAGGTTCATCTTTCATATCATCACTTGCAATGCCGTGATTGCAGTTGAAAATACCAACGTTCAGTCATTAATCTGACACAGGCAGTGTGAGGTTTTCATGATCTCTAGAAGAGTGTGTGTTTGCCTCACTACTTGGCATGTGAAAAATAAATTAATTAACACCTGTGCACCAAAACTTTCTATTCTTGAGTGCAAAGGCAACCCTGAGAAAGTGAAAGCTTCTGGGTTTGGTGAGCACAATAAATAGCCCCAGTGCCATTAGTTTCTCAGCTGTCAGCAGAGCAAACAGTGAGTGCTCAGCACGATGTGCCTTGGCCTTCGAGTTGGCTTCAGCTCCTTCTTCTTGCTCCAGTGAGCAGGAAAAGCAGGGAAGGTTAGTGCAGAGTTGAAGAGATTGAGATTTGGAAAGTGAGGTAGTGTAACTTCATCAAGTGCTTTCCAGAATACTAAGTTGGTTACATTTGTTTTTCCATAGGTCCAAACTGAATGATATGATCGATGCAATTCCCAAAAGTAAGAAGAACAAGAGATGCCAGTTACACTCCCTGGACACTCACAAACCAAAACCTTTGGGGTAAGTTTGTGTTCCACATGCACAATTCAATCTCAAATATTTTAAGGAACCAAAGTATTGATGCTGATTTATTTTTAAGTATTGAGATAAATTTTTACACTGTGATTTGTTTGCCAGAGCTAGTTGGATTATAGCAGACCCAAATAGTTGTGGGAGAGAGGAAGAGAAGCACCAGGAGTTTTGGGCATGCCCCAGGGCATGGAAGGCTTCTGCACTGTGATATAAACAGTGCTCTGGAAAGACAAACTGGTTTTTATACTCTAGACCAAAATGATTGATCAGCAGATTTTCTCACATGCATGTGAAAGGATACATGCTAAACAAATATACATAACTTTGCTTGGGATTATTAAAAATGCCTTGCACAACTGCTAATCAGGGGCTTTATTGTGGTTGGGTGCAGGGTTAAAATTGGAACTCAATAAAATGCGTTTTCTCAAAATGTGACAGCATATTTTGAATACACCACTGAAAAATATGCATGTGTGCCTCTTGTCTTGAAGTTGAAATGGTTTATTCCAGCTGGTTAACCAGAAAAACACTCCCTGTAAATCTGTTGTGGATTTTGGAGATGGTGTTTCATTGGCTTTTTGTGTTTGGGTTTTTTTTAATATAACCAATAAATGAGACTCTTGTGCTTAGTTTCAGTGTCTGGACCTTTTTTAGTCAGTTGTGTTCTGCTTCTGGTTAAGTGTCCAACCTGTGAAAGCTTGCTCATGGTTACCAGTTGCAGGACATGTATTTTTCTATGCAGATTTGAGTCTCCTTGGGTTTAGTAAAATCCCCTGGGATACCAGGCACGTGGAATTTGACACTCAATTTTTGCTTGTGCTGCTTGAGGATAGTGGTAACTAATCATTATCTCCTATTATATTCTGGTTACAGGCCTTTCATATAATTAGTTCAAAGCTTATGTTGCCCAAGATCATGAGGGTATAGAGGTATATATTTTTTTAAAATAAAGCAAATTCATAGCATTCTGAGAGTGGGTTTTGGTTTTTTCTTAGTAAGTTTTATCTTTTCTGTGTGAGAACATCGTGGAACCTGCAGTTAGCATTTTAGCAAGGCAGAACAAATCTCAAACTAAATGAATAGAGAGGAAAACACTGCCTTTATTTCCTCAATTCATGCTGGAATAAGTCCCCTTAGCATTTTGGATGCTGGCAGATTAATAGGGAATATGTGGAAGAGCAGTATTTGAGTACAGTGCAAGTAAGACTTTGGGCTTTATCAGATAACGTGGCTTGTGGGCAGTCAGGGTGGTTTGCTAAAGAAACATGACTTGCACTCCACTCCTCAGTCAAACCCCTTTGTTGTGTGCAGAAGTGCCCAGGGTGTATCAGTACTGATATTTCTGCAAACAAATCTGCTGCCTGCAGTGGACACGAACTCGCTCCCGCCGAGCCGTGGAGGCGCCCAAGGGAATTGTCCCACGGAACAAACTTTATTTATCAACGCAGAGCTGCTGCTCCACTTCTTTACAAGAAACTCCTTCAGATGAGTTGCATCTGTTGGGCATTTCATCCACACAAAAAGGGCTTTGAGTAGTAATTGTGTGTTTCATTAGACGTGTTATGTAACCAGCTAATACCACTTGAGGGTTACTTGGCGCCCTCACTTTCAGTGGCCCTGGGTCGTGGCTGCTCCGTTCCATTTGGGGCTCAGGAGCGTTTCACACTCTCAGAAATGCAAGCCCTATGAGCTGGCAAACTGAAGAACAGCATATATAAATACTCCAATTATGAAATCAGGGTGCTTCCTCCCATTTTCCTGCTGTGTTGTATCCATACGTGAGCTTACACAGACGTGACTGTTCTGATAAAGTGGCAAGCCTGTAAGTAAACATGACTTGCTATTTAAAGTTCATTCTTTGCTCTATAATGTACTTTTAGCTTATCCAATTTTTTTTTTTTTGTAAAGTTATTTTGGCATTTTTCTAGCAAATTTTTGAAATTTAATGTATAGCGTTTTATGTGGGGTTTTTATGGTGGAAGTTGGGGTTTTGTTTTGCTTTTTTCTGCTGTTATTTTACTGAATTGCCTTACGAAATTTATTCTGACAAGTCTTAAAATGTATGTGTGCTTAATATTCTGAAAAATTGCTACTGGTTTTCATCTGTGACTTTAAAAAGTCATGATGAGTCTGCATTATAAACATGGATAGCAAAATTTGCATCTCATGTCTGACCCAAGCCATCCTAGAAGTTAAAACTCAGCCTATAAAGAATTCAAAGTAAAGTAAGGAACGCAGCAGCATTTGCATAGGATTTGTTTGGGAAAAATAACTAGTTCATAATATATATGTTATAGGTCGGACAAATGTTTGGTAATACTATGTGACAGTGAAGGGAGCAGTAACAAACTCAGTACAAAGAAATTAAGAGCAATTAAAAGCAGAGAGGACAGGAGGAGGAGGAAAGAGAGCAAGTGTAGCATCATTTTCTGCTATGGACCTTCCCAGGGAGCAGTCAGGTAAACCAAAGAGGCTTTGCTTTGCTTCTTTTCTAACGCCCACCAGGATAATGTGCAGCCTTTTGTTTCTTCTGATTGTTTTGCAGGGGTTGTTGGATGGATGTGTGGGAGCTCATGTCCCAGGAATGCAGGGATGAAGTAGTTTTAATCGACTCTAGTTGTCTTCTAGAAACATTAGAAACCTACCTACGAAAACACAGGTATGTGAAAGGATGAAAAGGTTCATTTTGAGCAATGCATCTGCATTTTTTATGTGATCAGAATGGTCACACAATGTTAATTAAATGCGGAGAGGATTCTTATGATACCTTTTTAAAACTGTAGATCTCAACTTTGTGGTGACAATGTCCTGCAAGTTGCATTGGGACAGTTGATGAGACGAAGATGGTGAAATACTCTTTGTGTTTTACCTGTTGCTCCAGGTTATGGCAGGGGAAATGTGGAGACCTCGGGTGAAGCCATAGCTGCAATGGTTTTGGTTAGGATGAATTTATGATTTGCAATTTAATGTGTTAAAACTATGTATGTTCATTCACTCTTTCACAAGTAGCCCACTCTTGGACTGTGCTTTTAGGCTTTCAGGGAGTATGTGCCATTTCAATATAATGTGAACTAAACAGAAGCAGATTTTAGGCTTGGTGGTGCCTGTAGATCGCTGGTTTAAACCAGTTGTTCATGACTTGTAGTGCTGGTGCTGTTAAGTCTCTCTTGCAGGGCGAAAAGAAGCCACTGAGGTATAGTTGCATGTGTGCAGTAGCTGTCCTGCTGATTAAAAAGTTTTCATTTCCAGCAGTCTCAAGGTTCTCATACAAACTGTGGGGCACAGATGGGTGTGGGGGTGGCGCTGCTGTGGAAATAACCCTTTGGAAACAAAATGACTTTAATCTCCTGTGACATTAAACACAGCACTGGCAGCGTTCCTGCTGCCAACCTGCAATAATATTGCTGTTTTCTTGCCTTTCACCACAGAAACTAACCAGGTATCCTAGTTCTATCAAACAGCAGAATGGGTTTGACTGGGTGGTGTCAAAAGCTGGATGCACTGGGAAAGGGAAAACCACCATCCAGAGCTGGCACGGAGAGCCAGTTTTTCGAGCTGAAATGTGAGCAGCGTGCCTGACTTGCATTTTCAGAGTAATG
This sequence comes from Acropternis orthonyx, assembly GCA_035583155.1. Classification (NCBI taxonomy): domain Eukaryota; kingdom Metazoa; phylum Chordata; class Aves; order Passeriformes; family Rhinocryptidae; genus Acropternis; species Acropternis orthonyx. Next base: position 2,012,538 of record JAWWEU010000050.1, on the reverse strand, counting down.
CAGCAAGAGGTTTTCTAGCTTCTTGAAGGCTACTCCTCTCATAATACAGAGTGAGCTTAATTTGGCTGTATTTTAATTATAACAGACTTCATAACTGTGCTCTTCTCACACGTGAACTGTCACATGTTTAAAATGAATACGAGGTGCTACAAATAAACTTTGTTTGGCTATCAGCACAGTAATCTAGTAATTCAAAATATGCTTAAAGGTGTTTGTAGTGGAAACAGACGCGACTTTTGTACAGCAGAGGCAACAGTTTTTACTTCTTATCACTTGAGTACACTTTAAATAATTGCTGTAAGGTAACTTGGATTGTGTTACTTGAGAGGGATTTTGTCCTGGCTTGTACTATTGATTGGGCTGGTTCACTGTTACATTTCTGATCCTTGAACAAAGGTGGAATTGCATATCCATGTAGAAATTCCTTCAATATTAACAATTAGCTTGACTTTTGCTTCGGAGCGTCAAAGTCTTGATACTCAGACTGTTATATATGAGAGGTGGGATAATTCATATGGGCAGTTTGTTACAGAATCACAGAATGTGCTGAGCTGTAAGGGACCCACAAGGATCATGGAGCCCAGCTCCTGGCCCTGCACAGGACCATCCCCAGTGTGCCCCTGAGAGCATCATCCAAATGCTTCTTGAGCTCTCTCAGGCTTTAGTGCTGTGCCCGCTGCCCCGGGGAGCCCGTTCAGTGCCCGACCACCCTCTGCGGGAAGAACCCTTTCCTAACCTCCAGCCTAACTCCCCTGGCGCAACTCCAGGCCGCTCCCTGGGTGCTGTCACTGGTCCCCACAGAGCAGAGAGCAGTGCCTGCTCCTCCTGCCCCCCTCTCCTGTGATTACAGCCCAAATGTGATTATTTGCCTTCTGAAGTGCCCCGGCAGCGCTGTCTGCCGGCACAGCCGGGCGAAGCGGGTCCGCTGTCGTGCTCGAGTGAGAACCCGGCTGTGCTGTGCTTCACCCCAGGTTTTGCACTGACTGCAAGAACAAGGTCCTGCGTGCCTACAACATCCTCATCGGGGAGCTGGACTGCAGCAAGGAGAAGGGTTACTGCGCCGCCCTGTACGAGGGGCTGCGCTGCTGCCCCCACGAGCGCCACATCCACGTGTGCTGCGAGACCGACTTCATCGCCCACCTCCTGGGGAGGGCCGAGCCCGAGTTCGCAGGAGGGTATGAGTATGTAATTGGCTAGAGTGGGCTATCTAGCGCTTTGCTTCTTTATTTTATTCTTCAATGTCTTTTGCCAAAGTGGTTTTTTGCCTCCTCGCTGCGCGATAAACTTGTGACTGTGGAACATTGGAAGCAGGTTCTCGAGACGGCGCTTCGGAGTAGCCAAGGTTTCATCAGTGCTTTTGACTCTGAACTGCATTTAAAGAAGGAAATTGCCAAATGTCTCCTAGTTCGTTGTTCACTCCCTAGAGCTGCCTGCTTGTCCATTTTGAGGTGTTCAAATATGCGAAATAGAAGGACGACCTCGGCTGACAGTTCTGCCAAATGCCAAGTGTTCAGTTTAATGTTGTTACCATTTATGGATTATAACACTTTCTGAACCTGCTGTGGCATCTTAAAATCTCCCAGTGAAAAGTACAATTCTGAGCTCACTATCATAGAATGGTTTGGGTTGGAGAGGACATTAAAGATCATCTAGTTCCAACCTCAGTATATTTAAAGCTCAATCACAAGGGTTTCATTGGGAGGGTAAATCATTTTGTAATGATTTTCCCTTAATAGATGATAGACTGAACAGACTGAGAGATAATGAATTGATAATGAAAAGATTAATACTGAAGTGTTTTTACTTTGAACGGTAAGTAACGTATAAACTTCTCAGTGTGTTTATTCAACTTCAGTTAACTGATGGTGAAATCTTTGCTGTAAACTCAAGGCAAATTTTAGGAAACAAAAGAGCGCATTACAACCGGCACTAAAACTGCCGATCCCTCTTAGTAAGAGCAGGGACTGATGGGGTGAGTCCTGAAGCCAGAGGTGGGACGGCACAGAGCAGTGAGCACGTCAGGAGCTCCGTGGTGGCTTTGACCTGGTCCTTTCTATTTTGCATCCGCATGCAGCACAGCAGAGCCTGAGTGAGAGGCTGTTCATGCAAACATACCTGCAGTTGCACACAAAGAAACACGGCAGCGACTGCTTTGATCTCTTGGGTGACTCCCAGCTGCTTTAACAATGCTGTGCTTTGGTTCAACTCTTGTGCAGACGGAGAGAGAGGCACGCCAAGACAATAGACATAGCCCAGGAGGAGGTGCTGACCTGCCTGGGCATTCACCTCTATGAGAGATTGCACCGGATCTGGCAGAAGCTGCGGGCCGAGGAGCAAACGTGGCAGATGCTCTTCTACCTGGGTGTGGATGCTTTACGCAAAAGCTTTGAGGTAAAAATCAGCTTTTATCTAACTTTATCAAATTCCAGTTTCACTACAGCTCTTTTTCTGCTTTCTCCACGTGTTAGGCTGGAAGGAGCTTCAAGGGTGTTGCAGTGACTCCCTTGTTCGGTTGTGTGACATCCATGCACAGCACAACTGTGTTCTGATGTGAAATCTGGAAAATAAAAGATTGAGGCTTGCTTTTACTTTCAAGCTGCATGTTATAGTACACTGAGCCTTCTGTGTTTTTAATTCACAGTTATTTCTGTGTTTTCTCTACTTGATGGCATTTAAAGTAGGTCAGGCTACAGCAGTTTTATTTGGTTTATGAGTAAAAATGGAGAATGTGCCTTGGAATTACAAAACATGGTTGTTAACTCTTGTATTCCATGTATTCCAAGTGAGCTCTCCAATCCTGTGGGATCTTGAGTTTCAGAGAGAACTCCATGTGGTTCCTGTAACATATACCAATACTAGTAAATAGTTGGTATGACAGAGATCTTTTTTATGTTTATCTTCCATCCATAACAACTGTTCTCTCTCAAAACTTCTAAAACATGAGAGAAGGAGAAAGAAAATCAGTTTGGGAACAATCATAGTGGAACCCTAAACCAGTTAGTTCTTGGAGTTTTTTTACAAGTAATTTGTTTTTAAAGACTAAAAATGTTATGGAAGTGGCCTTGGATGGGAATGCTTCAGCATTTGTGTCAGGCTTTGTCTTGGTGGGTTTTTAAACTAGTAAAGTATGCAGTTGAAAATCCATTAACGTTGTAAAACTCTGGGAATTTTACTGGATGGCTGTGAATTTAAAATACAGAACTTACATGGGATTCTTTTCTAAGTTGAGTAGGAATGGTGGGGTCTCATTTTGGCTTAAGGAGTTCCTCCCAGAGTGATCTGGGAAAAAAGCAAAGCAAAACCAAACCCCGTGAAGTTACTTTTACCTCTCAAAGAACATCAATCCAGAATAGTTGAGTAATTTAACTGTATTCTCATAACTTTTTAGCTGTGGCATTATGATATTTTTCTAAACTTAGTATTGAGGAAATTCATTAGATAATTGCTATATTTGAGATACATCTGCACTTCAGATTGGACTGCCTAGGAAATGAGTAGGTTTTTCACTGCTTACCCTGGATAAAGAGCTGCAAGAATTCCCTACCAGTGGGGTTTTTTTTTGTGCTGCTGTGTTAAATAATCAAAATGCACTAAAATGGGCAGCTTTTCACTGAAAAATGTGAACCTGGGCCATAAGTGAAACACAGAGGTCCTCTATACAAGTATCTTCAGCAACCTGAACTGAGGGAATAAATCTGGATGTGTATTTTTCTTCTGTAGTCAAGAGTTGTGTTGCTTGGACTTTATTACCGGCTGTTTTCCTCCTCCTTTTTCATAAATGTAAAAGCTTGAGCTGTGATGATTTCTATAAATGAATCTAACCTCTTATAAACAGATGGCTGTGGAAAAAGTGCAGGGTATTAGTCGATTGGAACAGCTCTGTGAAGAATTTTCAGAAGAAGAAAGAGTGAGAGAGCTTAAACAAGAGAAGAAACGCCAAAAACGGAAGAACAGACGGAAAAATAAGTGTGTGTGTGAGATCCCTGCTCCTTTGCAGGCAGCAGAAGAGAAGGAAATCAATCAGGCAAAGGTAAGCAGGGCTTTCAGGGGCTTCTTTCATCAGCTCACTGTTCGTGGTAGCAATTTGGGAGAGGAGGGAGCTTTAACTGACTGAGGAAGAGCAGTTACTACTCAGGATATGTTGACTGAACTTGGTTGACTGTGGGTTAGATTATTGTAGGGAAAGTAGTTGGTTGGGATTTGTTTAGTTGTCTTGTATTTGTGAAGAATTCTAAGCAATGCTGTTATCAGTCAGTGCCAGCTGGTTTTCCTTGGGGAAGGAGTTTCCTTTGCAAAGCTGCTTCCAGTGCCTGCAGGTGTGTTTCTTCTCTCTGTTTTAAGGAAAACCCAAACTTCACAGAAAGCAGTTGCAAAGCCTGTGGCAGCACGGAGGAAGCCAACAACTGTGTAGAAGTAATTGTTACTAATGAAAGCAGCTCTTGCACTTGTCCTGGTAGTGGTACCCTATTAGGCTCACCTAAAATCAAGAAAGGTATGGTAAATGTTGCTATTTTTCATTTTAAAAAATGTTTGCTTTTCAGGGGGTAAACAGGGCACAGCTATTTTTAGAAATAATTGAGTTTTTGGAGAAATGGTCCCTTGGTCTTGAGGGTGTCCCTGCCCAGGGCAGGAGGTGATTTTTAAGGCCCCTTCCAACCCACACCAGTCTGGGATTCTATGACTTCCTTTTTGTAGAGGTACAGGCAAGGAATACGCAGCAGTTGCTGTAAGATGACAGCAGATTTTGCCTTTGCCTCAGGTTTGTCTCCACACTGTACTGGCAGTGACTGTGGCTATTCATCGAGCATGGAGGGCAGCGAAACGGGGTCTCGGGAGGGGTCAGATGTGGCCTGCACTGAAGGCATCTGCAACCACGATGAAAATGGTAGGTTGGGGAAGAATATAATCATGCTTTGGGATCCCCAAAACTGCAGTAGCTTACAATCAACTTCCCTGCCTTTTGCAGGAGATGATCCCTGTGTCCATCGCTGCGACGACAAGGAGGAGGACGGAGACAGCTGTGTGGAATGCTGGGCTAACGCGGAGGAGAACAACACAAAAGGCAAAAACAAAAAGAAGAAAAAGAAAAGTAAAGCCTTGAAGTGTGAGAATGACCACGTAAGGAACATGGCTCTGCCAGATGCTTCTCTAAATGCTTACATTTGAAAGTAGTTACCGAAGGGTTTCCAATCTCAGTTGTGACTAATGCTGAAAATGGGGTAACAGGGGTCTCCTGTCTCCTCTCCATCCAAGTTTTGGAATTGAGGTCCTTCCTGGAGCAGGCTGTGGTGGAAGGAATCTCTTCTGTGTTTTCAAGCATGTGCACTTCTGTTCATTCTCAGTGAATTAACGTGCCATCTCTGCCCACCCCAGGCACACATTCAAAAATACCTATCCATGCTCTCCTTTGAACTTCCCTCTTTTCCCGCTGCTTCCATCTGAAACTTGAATGTTCCACATTTAAACGCTGCCAGTAGTTCACTGCAGGCTCTTTTCAATTTTAGATTCAGAAACTTGGAAGCTGTCTGGCAGATCCAGGTACCAGAGAGACCTCAGGAAATCTCACGCACACAGAGTTTCATCGCGACAAGACCAAAGACACACACGCTGAAAGCTGCTGTAGCGCAGAAAAAAGCGGCCAGCAGTTGCCTTGGTTTGAGCATATGAAAAACGTGTCACAGTTTGCAGAACCTACAGAAATGTCACTCGTTCCTGATACTGGAAAAGGTGCCAAAAGCTTAGTGGAACTCCTTGTAAGTAACAGCTTCCTTGGAATTTTAGGTTGTAGCATCCTGCTTTAATCCTTGGGCTGAGGGTGGGGCTCAGGACTCAAATCCCACTGAGGAACTGTTGGATTTAAGACTCACAGCGTTGAGTTTGTTCGCCTTGTGCATGTTCCCTGGGACGTTTATAACTGAAATGCTTTGCAGAGGAGGAGAAATTGTCACTGGAATGCAAAGGCAGAACTTAAAACTTGTATTGTAAGTGTTCATTGTGAAGGATTGCATTATTCCATAACATGAAGTGGGCATTATTGCTGCCTTCAGGCCTCAAATGTTACTGCCCACTGCAGGCTCCTTGGACAGCTTTCTCCTACCTCCCTTTCATTTCTTTCTCCTTCCCCTTATTTAGTCCTTTCCTCTTTCTTTGCCCCCGTTTTGCTCCCTTTTTCCCCCGCCCTCTTTGTATCCCCTCCTTTTTCCCCTGAAAACCTCTAACAAAAATCAATCCACTTCCCATGGAAATGTGCTAAGACTGAAGTTCGTTCAGACCAATTTTATGACTGTATTTGGCTGCCTCTCACCCCAGAACCAGCAGAGCCCTGTGTGTGAGTGGAGTGGCTGGACCAGCCATGTGGGACTTGGGCTGTCCTGACAGCTGTGCAGCTGCAGCCAGATGTGCTGCACTGGAGCTCTGAGGTGCCTGTTCTCCTTTGCAGGACGAGTCCGAGTGCACTTCTGATGAGGAACTGTTCATCTCCCAGGATGAAATCCAGTCCTTCATGGCAAACAACAAGTCTTTCTACAGCAACCGGGAGCAGTACCGGCAGCACCTGAAGGAGAAGTTCAACAAGTACTGTCGCCTCAACGATCACAAGGGGCCCGTCTGCAACAGCTGGCTGGCAACAGCTGGAGCCAACTGAACCCAGCCCACCCGCTCTGTCTGTCACTGAAACTCGAGATGACTACTGCGCCTTCTCCTTCCATACTTAATTTAGTGACTTACGGCAAAATTTTATCTTAAATTAATGTGATTCTTTTTTTTCTTGTTTGTTTTTTTTTTTTCCGGGGGGGGGAGGCTGGTGGAGGTGATTTCCTTAATTTTGTTTATTCTCCAGGCTTGTATCTTTAGTTGAGTAGCTGTGCAAGCCTCTCTTCTAATTTAAGCCATCTCTTTTCATTCAATGTTTCTCTTCCTGTGAGACTTACAAAAGGCAAACCTAGTGGCAAAGTAATGTTGTACCTATAATTCTGTACAGAATGACAAGGAGCTGAATATAAGATTTTACAAAGTAGACATCCATTTGCAAAATGTTTTGGATGTAATATGTTAAAGCGCAATGTGCAAAATTTAAATAAAGAATATTTATTAATATGCATAGTAAAAATGAGTGTCCATATTTGTACTTTGAGCACTCCTTCCCAGCGGGCTGAATTCCTGTGAGTCAGGTGGAGGGTGGGGTGTGTAAGGTGAGGAAGCCTGGCCTGGGATGGGACAGATCCTTGCAGACCAGTCTGCCAGGCTCTGTGCTTCTCCCCTGCCCTGGGATGGAGATTGTGGGGGTCACTGCCAAGGCAGCAGGGGCTGTGGCAGCCTGGGTGTGTGGGTGGCACTGTGCCAGCCTGGCGCAGGCTCTCAGCATGGGCAGCCTGTTGTGGTTCCAGGGTCTGGGATAAGGTATCAGTGTGGGGCTGCCAGGAGCGGTGCTGTGTGGCTGTGCTGTGTGAGTCCTGGTGGCATAGCCCGGCCCAAGGTCAGCAGGGTGTGGGTTGGTTTGGAGGGTAAGGCTGCCTGTGCCTTTTCTGGAGCTCACTTGCCCCATTTTGAACAAAGAGAATCTTCAAATTCCAGCCCTTTTTTCTTCCATAAATCAAATATCTGTGCTTCCGACTTCCGCTTCAAGTAATCTTGTTTCTTCACAAGTTTTCTGGGAATTACATAAGCATCCCTGATACTTGGGAGGGGATTGACAGCACCTTCCCAGAGCTGCTCTGTCCTCTGACCTCTTCACACCTTCCCCAATCTCACCTGCCTTTGTGGATTTTTGCAGCGTCTCTGCTCCATCCATCCATGAATCCCTCCCTCCCGCCCAGCACTCCCAGCTCCTTCCCAGCGCCGCATTTTTTTTGGGGTGCACCACACTTGGAACACGATACGCTTTGCTCTCTCCCTCCTCCCCCCAACCCATCCATGATCACTCACCTCTCGGAGAAGGGACGAAAAGCTCAACCCCACCCCTATTCCAACCGCGTGTGACCCACCCCGCTCCCATTCCCCACCCCCGGGCTGAGCCCCTCCGCGCTCGGTGCGCGCACGGGCTCGGGGGATGAAGGGCGTGTCCGTGGGGGGGTGTGCCCGCGGGGGCGTGTCCATGGCATGCCCGTGGGGCGTGTCCTGTGGGTGTGCGGGGCGTGTCCCGCGGGGCGGGCGGTGCATTGTGCGGCGGCGGCGGCGGCGGCGGCGGGGCCGGGGCCATGGAGCGCTGGACCGGCCGCGTCGCGCTGGTCACCGGCGCCTCGGTGGGCATCGGAGCCGCCGTGGCCAGGGCGCTGGTGCAGCACGGCATGAAGGTGGTGGGATGCGCCCGCAGCGTCGACAAGATCGAGGTACCGCGCTGCCGGCACCGGGGGGGTGGCCCCTCCGAGGGCGGGCGGGGCTCGGGGCGCTCGTGGCGGGGTCGCCCCCGCGGTGACAGCGACACGGCGCTGGGTGATGCCCGGAGCGCTGCCCCCGCCGCCCATCCCCGCCCGCTGCGGGGGCACTGCCCGGGCACAGGCCCCCCCCGGGGCGGTGGGAGATGCCCGAGCGAGGAGGTGGGTCAGTTTTTGGGGTGTTTTTCTCTTTTTTTGAGCCGCTTTTTATCGTGGTTAAAAATAGTACCTGCCTGGCCCCGGAGAATGGAAATGGGCAGCGGGGGTTTCAGCCCCTTCCAGCTGTTTGGGAGGCAGGACGTTTTTATGGCTTAATGATAAACTGGGGGTGTAGTCCTTAATGTGTGGCTCGCCCCTGTGAGGAACATCTCTAGAGCCACATCAAAAACCTCATGGCGTTGGCTTGACAATAGAGATGCTTAAAAGAAGTATTTTCTATCAGCCCTTTTTGTGGTTGGATGTGTTTGTGGGCTCTGCCTTGCAGTGGCATGGGATAAAGCTTATTTGCTGTTTAAGAAGTTTTCTCTGAGGCAAGGAAATAAGTTATAGTCAGCTTAAATACTGCTGTCCTGGTTGTTTGGTGCCTCCGGATGCAAAGGAGATCTGTACAGCATCCAGGGTTTGTGTTTCCTCAGCCAAGGTGATAAGGATTCACTCGGACTGTGCTAAGAGTAAATTGCCCAAAATTCATGGAAACCAAAGCTTGGCAGTGCTGGTGTTGCTGAGTGGGCTTAAGTAAAGAAACACTTGGAAGAAACCGGACTTTTTCCCTTTATCATTGTGAATCAGAAAGATGCCACTTGCAGGGATGAGAAAATGCACCACCATGACTTATTGAACTGTCCTTTGGGGCTTGCTTCTAATTTTGGACTTCCCAGTGCCTTGATACTGTGGTTGCAGGGAAGGCTGAGCTCTCCAAAGGCTTTCCCACGTGCAGCTGACAGTGTTTGATGTGCTTCTGCAGCCTGGGAGGCTCTTGGAGCCCCACAGAGCCTGGCAAAGGATGCTGTAAAGGATGTTGTTTTTTCCCATTCCCTTCCAAAAAGGACAAAAAAGTTATTTCCAGTATTGCTGTTTCCAGTAGTGCCTTTTCCTTGGATTTTGTTTTGGAATCTTTTCACTCGGTAAAGAAATCAATGAAACTTGTGTTTTCCTTCGGTGCTGCGGGAGAGTTTCCTTCCTTTCCGAACCTTTTCTGGCCCAAATACAGCATGGCTTTAAGAATGAGCATTCCTGTGAAGGGTTTGCCCTTCTGTTCGAATCTGCACCAGATGCAGTCACGTTTGGGTGGGTGATTTCTGGGGCTGCTGAGCGAAGCTGTTCCCTCACATCTCCCAGGTCTCTTGTCGTGTTGCAGAAACACGTGTTCGCAGGGCAGCTGATGTTTGTCCCTGTTTCCTCCCTCTTCCCGTCCTCCCAGGGACCGAAGTGTGTCTGCGGTGTGCTGTCATTTGTTTTGGTGGGTGTCTGGACTGTGTCTTGCTCTGTTGCTATTCTGGGTTTATTTATTGTGAAGCATGTTTCCTTAATGAGGAAGAAAATCCCAGAAGCGCTGCCTGCCGGGGAAAGGGAAGGTTGGTGGAGCGGGAGGTGACCCAGGGTCACTCCGGGAGCAGGTCCATCACCTCGGCCTGGCTGCCAGGGATGCTGTGTCGGCACAGATGGGGCTTTGTATCCGCTCCGTGCTTCAAATGAGAACTGAGCTTTCCTCCAGGAGCTTCACCTTGAGGCTTTTCCTTTTAAAGAAAAAAGAGATAGGTATTCAGGCTTGGGACTGTCGAGCTGAGGTGAGGGTTGGGGTTTTGGAGCAGGAATTGGTGTTGGGTGTGGGATGACTGTGCTGTGGCTGGCACTCAGGGTGATGCCAGAGCTGCTGCAGGGCTCCTGCCCACTGGAGTGGTGTTGGATGCTCTGGGCCAGGAGGAGGGAAATGGGAAGGTCTGTGCCGTCAGCGCCCGGTGAACACGTTGTTACCTTGGCTAGTTATTGTATAACCAGGGCCATCCACAACCTACACCCCTCTGTTCTCCCTGGCCGCTGCTTTCCCAAGTCACTGTTGGTCAGGAGCAGGAGGATGGCATCCCTGCAGGAATCCTTGGTGGGGATTTGAGGGATGTTCTCACTTGGTTCATGTGTAAGGGGCAGGATGAGGAAGCAGCGCTGGCATTTGGGGCTGGAATGCGGTGATGGGGCATGAGGGGAGGAATATGAAGGAGCTGAGGGGTTGGTGTTGCCAAAGCATCGTGGCCATAGTTCATGGAATCATAGTCACAGACTGGTTTGCGTTGGGAGGGACCTTAAAACTCATCCCAGTCCCTCCCCTGCCATGGGCAGGGACACCTTCCACTAACCAGGTTGCTCCAAACCCCGTCCAGCCTGGCCTTGAACACTCCCAGGGATGGGGCAGCCACAGCTTCTCTGGGCAACGAAGTTGCTGCAGGACAAATGTTACTGTTGTGTTAAAATTGAATGATTTGCTAAATATCATCGTGGATGATGTTGAACATGATGATAATCAGAGGAGCAAACCCAGGAAAATGCATGAAATGGAAAGGGGGCAACAACAGCAGGGTTTAAAACCGGGGATGCACCACTGCCTTTGTAGCACAAAAGCATCTGTTTTCATCAGCGTTCTGCACGAGTCACCAATTTTAAGGTAAAGTGGCTGGAACCCCTCTGTGCTGTTGTTTTATAACCTACAGTAAACTGGTGACTGAAAGAGCAGGTTGTCTCGTGGGGATTTAGCTCGGGCAATAAACACTATGTCAAGATTTCTTAATCTCTTGGAAAATCAGATAAAGCTTGAGGCAAGATAACAAAGGAATTGCAAAGTTGAGCGTTTGGCATTAAACCTGTGTCACGACTCTAGTGCTCTTTATTTGACTTTTGAAATAAAAATGTTGATGGTTGCAAAAACAGCAGAAGTATATTTTTTTCCTTCCAGTGGCTCTATTTGCCACGTTGTCCCTCCTTGCTCCCAAGCAGCCTCATGTTCCCCGCTCATGCAGCTTTTTCGAGTGGAGACTCTTAGTGTGGGTGATCCAACGCTAACTTTAATAGTCAGACATCGAGGAAAGAAACATAATTAAAATGGCTGTATTTTACTTTTGCGTGCCAGGGGGTAATTCAGGTTGAAGGCTTGTTTCAAATGTGAAGCCTGGAGGTACTAACAGCTGTCAAGGACTTTTTGGCGTGTGCTCGCTGAGTGTTTTCTGCTCTTCAGACACCGCCACGCGCTCCAAGTCAGGAGCTCTAATGAGGCAGCCAAGCGTTTTTAGCAGCCTGTAAGAGCAGGCTTTGGGGGAAACTGCTCCCTGGTAGCTGATCAGTGTCACAGGGACCCCCTTGCTGGTCACTGGGCTCTCCAGTGTTCAGGGAGAATGGCTGAGAAGACAACAGGCAGAGGATCACTGATGGCTTCACTTCAGGGCTCTTCAACTTTCTTCCTCCTGATGTTTTCCAGAAATCTGTATTTAGCAAAAAAGGGAGAGTTTCCATATGCATGGGACAAAATGTGCCCCCCCACCCCGGGCTGGCAACCCCTTCTCAGGTCTTTAATTCAGCATGATGTCTAAGTTTTATTTTGCAGGGTTCTGCCCTGGGGTGGGGAAAGGCTTGGGAGGGTTTATGGCAAAAGCGACGTCTGGCTCAGAGGTGTGGCAAAGGCATTGAGGTACTCCATGGGTTTTTTTCTCGGAGTGCAGGGAGGTACAAGACAGGGAGCTGTTTCCAATGGGTTTGCAGTTGATGCTGGTATTACACTTCTTTTATAATTAAAATTAATTTACTATATTTCTGTATTTGTAGAGAAGGACGAAAGTCCTGGCAGGAGCTTTCCCTTCAGATCCATAGTGTGACCAGGGCTGTCACCGATGGAAGACGCTCCGGGTGGGACAGTCCCACCTGCTTCAGGTCAGGCAGCACCTGATGGTGCCACACTCGAAACCTCCCAGCGGCTGGTTCATTCCTTGGATACCTTGCTGTAGTGTGGCCAGGGACATCATGGATGTTGTGCTGGAAAAGAAACACCTTTTTCTCTTTCTTTGTCGGAGGGTGCAGAGCGAGCCGTGCAGGAAGCAATAAATGTGGTTTAAAATACAAGGTGTAACCAATTCATTCCAATGCGTTTGTGACAGGTATTGATCAAAGGTAACATTTATAACCAGGGATGGCTTTGTCAAGGTTAGATCTTGCTCAGGAAACAGCCTTTGATAAGCTGAGCTATTGATTGCAGGTTCGAGCAGTCCAATCTCTGAAGAGGTCAGTGCTCTCTTCCGTGAGCGCCGGGGCCGTGTGGGAGGAGGAAGAAGGAGCTGAGTCTTCCTCGTGGGATCTGAGCATCCTGAGCAGCCATCTGTGGGCTCTCTGGTCACTTCCACCCATCACTGCCCAGCCTAAAGGTGCAAGGGAGGCTCCCGACCCCTTGGATGCTCCGAGGAGGTTAATTAACAGCTAATTGTTTCATGGCATGTGAATGTGGCTTTAATTACCTGCATGCAAATCCACATTGACGGTTTAGAGGTCACCTGGTTATATTTTGGCCTCCCGATGGGGGTGTCTGTCCGTGGGGTCGAGCTGTGGATGTCCCTGCAGTGCCAGGTCTCCCTGGTGGGTCTCTCTCTCTCTGCCCCACAGCCAGGGGTGGGTCCCAAAAACAGAGTTTCACCTCTCTTAAGGCAGGAGGAGCACCTTCAGGCAGGGTAGTCCCAGGGCATGGTCCCTGTGTAATGAATGACCTTCAGAATCTCCTTGGCCTCTGGAAGGGCTTGTTTTTGTGTTTGCAAGGCTTTGCCTCAGGGGTGGTGGGTACTCAAGGCCTCTCAGGTGCTTTTATTGCCACTTGTCCCTGACCAGAACCCTTTCTGATAAACAGGAGAGATCCCATAATTGCTGTCCTGAGTGGTGGTTTTCCGTGGTTTTCCTCAGCCTTGATGCTGGGGAGGCACGTGGGGGATGGGCTGGTTTTAAACCGGGTTGAAGCACCCCCTTTCTCCCCCAAAATGTGCTTTAAGAAGGTGTTACTGCAGCAGCCCCCCCTTCTCAGCTCCTCCGTTCCACTGGGCTTTGCAGTAGAGCAGCGATGCCAGGGCATGTCATGCTCACAGCCATAAAAATAAATACCTGAGGCTTTCCTGGGATTTTGGAGATGGGGATGGGGTGGGGTGTGTGTTCTGCTGAGTAACAAAGCAGATCCAGGAGCTGTCCCGTGCCTCAGTTTCCCTGGGTCAAACCTGGCAGCTGCCCTGGGCAGGGGGGAGGGTTGTGTGGGAGCAGTGCTGGATGTGGAGGAGACCTTCTGGATCTATGGAGAGTATCCTGGAGCAGGGAGGTCTGAAAGGGGCTGGCACAGTGTTGGGGAGAAAATATGGTGGGTGGTTTTCCTGGGACTTGTTAATAGTGTAAGCTCTGCAGAAAGTGGAGCTGTAACCCTCATCCTGCCCGTGCCCACGTGGGAAGCGTTACTGGTGATTTCCTGGCTGACAGTATCATTGTCAGCCTGGTGGGATTGTGCCCACCCCGGTTCTGTAAAATGGGGGCAGAGGACCTGCACTCTTGCTCCTTCAGCCAGACTTTTCTCCCCGCTGGGCTCAGGCAGATCAGCTGCAGCTCTGCCCAGCTTAGCTGGGGATTAGCAGCGGCGTGGCTGCGAGCGGCGTTGGCGTCGGTGCAGATGTTTAATCGCAGCCCCTGCAGCTGGGTGGCCACGGAAGGGCTAATCCCGGCTGCCTCTGCCCCCACCGTGGCCATGGGGAGCCCTCTGGCACCTGCCCCTGAGCCCTAAATCTGGGGTGGATTAAAAATTCGGGACCTCACATCTGAATTTTGGTGCTGGGGCGCTCTGGGAGCTGGTAGGGGAAGGGCAGCCCCCTCCTGGCGTGTGCCAATCTGCCCTTTGGGAGAGGATTCGTTGGGATTACATGGGCCAGGAGCCCGTGGGACACGGCGATGCTCCCACGGGGATGGTGCTGCGGACAGCGGGAGAACACCCGGCTCTGCCAGCTCTGGAGAAGGGCCAGCGCCACGCCGAGGGGTGTTGAGAGGACAAGAGGCTGATCTTGTGTGCTGACGTCGGGGACCTGCTGTTCTGGTACTTCTGGTACGGCTCTGGGGGTGACAGCGGTGCTCACACCGAGGTGGGGGCTCGGTCCAGCCCTGCTGGTGTGTGGGTCTTCCTGGGACCCCAAGCCTGGAGCTCAGCGGTGGGTTGTCATCTGCTGCTGCTTTGTCAGGATGCTGGGGCTGGGAAGGGATGAGTCCTCCAGTGAGTTTGCCAGCTGGTGATGAGTCCGGGATACCCTCAGGAGCGCTCCCAAGTCTTCCTCACCCTGTATGGGGATGTACCCCATTATAGGTGTTATTTGGGGTGGGTGTGTGCTGCTTTCCTCATGTACTCCATTATAGGTGTTATTCAGGGTGGGTTATGGGCTGGTCACACCCTACATCTTCAGGGTCTTGCTGGTTTCCATGCACCTCTGATCACACCTTAGACCTTCAGGCCATCGCTGGGCATCTCAGACCTCCCCTGCCGCAAGATTAGGTGGAGTTTGGCTTGACTTAATTAAAATAAATAATTCTCCCCGGCTCCCTGAGCGCGGTGGAGGTGGGGCTGACACGCAAAGGCACGTGCCGTGATCTGAGGGTGCCAGGCTGAAGCTCTGCCCTCCGAGTTGTGTGTTTGGAGGTTGCCTTGGAAATCCGTCGGCGGAGCGGGCGCGGATCCAGGCGGTGACCGTGGGCTCTGCTGTGTGCGGGCACTCGGGAGCGCCGCAGCGACTCTGGGAGATGCCAAGGGCTGGTGGAGCACCAGGGGTGGCTGAGAGGACAGCAGCTCCAGCCTTGATCTGGTGGGGCTGTCTGAGGATGGAAGGGAAGCGTCCACATGCCGGCCTGGGGGGGAACCTGCGCTGTGCAGGGGCTCAGGAGCATCCAGGCTCCCGTGAGGCTGGTTTCAGGACAGTCGTACCTCAGAGCACGGCAGAGATATTGCTCTAATGAGCTGTCAGCGGGCAGCAGCGTTTCCTTCTCCCCCACGCCAGCCCGTAGCAACGTGAGCTGAGCAAGAAGGGAAAAAATAAAAGTGCCTTCAGCCTTGACGTAAGGAGAGATTGTGTGAGTGCCGTGAGGTGGCTGGGACCTCCAGGGCAGCGTCAGCAGGGAGGTTTGGCTCGTGTGTGACATTGGAAACTGGAAATTAGGCGAGGCAGGGAAAGCATAATCTTGGATGTTTAACTGCTGAGAAAGTGCAGGGAGGGCTTGGAAAAGAGCAGAGTAAGTCTGGAGCAGTCTGGGAGGACAGAGGTGGCTGCTCAACTGGACCCTGTTTGGTCTGGCTCCAGTACCTGGGAAGAAATGTGAAGTAGTATTTATATTTGGACCATATGTGGGCCAAAAGCCCCGGGTGCCCACAGCTCTAGGAGGGGGCTCGGTGTGATGTTTTCCTTTTCACAGGGGGGACACAGCTCTGGGTCTTGCCCACGGTCACAGAGCACTGTGGAAATAAACCCCAGTCCAGTGCTTTAGTCACTGTACATCTCTTCCTCTATTGTGCTGTTGTGCTGTTATTAAATCTTAATTAAAAGAAGCTTCAAACTTGCCAATCAGCGGAATGAAAGGGTTTGTAAGCCCCCAGTTTTCTTTCACAGCTGTGATGCTGTTCATTAGGATTTTTCCCCTTCATTTCCTGTGGATAGCAGAAGTAATTGGGGTGACTTCGGTGCTTCTCCAGTTGGTTTCTTGGTGCAGTTCTGTATTTAAGCACAAGCTCGATCAGTAGGACCCAAGTACCTGTGATGAATGGCAGGTTAGATTAAAAATTACCTAATGGTTTCTCCTGGCTTTAATCTCTCTGAATTAAACGTGTCTGAAGTTAATGGAATGGTTTGCCAAATAAAGCCCTGTGTGACTCTTGTCTTTTTTTCCCCTCCCCTGAAGAGTCCCTTTACATTTTTATATCAATTAGTTTTGTAAAACCATTTTACCAGTTCTGAATGTAAACTCAGAGCACTCTGCCCATTCCAAGTGTCATACAAAGGGCATTAACCCCTTCTGGGGAGAACTGATGGAGTCTTAACGTATCAAAACCATCCAGTGATCATGGTGTGGTACAGAGATGCTGGAAATGTTCAAGGCCACGTTGGACAGGGCTTGGAGCAACCTGGTCTGGTGAGATGTGTCCCTGCCCGTGGCAGGGGTTTGGAACTGAATGGTCTGTAAGTTCCCTTTCCCACCCAACCTATTCTGTGATTCTGTGCTGAGGTTTTATTTCAGATTTTCATCCACGGCTGCTGGAGGCTCACTGGCCTTCTCTCTATTGGTGTTGCATTCCTTGGTCACTCTCAAAGTGATGACATCTGCAAAAACAGCTTTTTTTTCTTTTCTCCTTGTGCGTGCTGTGAAATGAGAATTAGTTGAGTGACTTAATGGATGCTCTGAAAAAAATACTGCAAGCTCTGTAAGTCAGAGAGTTGCTTTTCATAAGTCGCTTGCAAACTTGCCCGCAGTTGATGTTTCTTTGAAGAGCCTGTGATGACTCTTTATCTCTAGATGGTTGAAGCACGTTCAGCTCCCCTGGATGTCAGTGGTGTTCAGCACTTCGTTTTCAAAGAGAATTTGTTAACGCAAGTGTAGCCTGAGAGATGAAAGGATCCGTGCTGAGTCTCGTTTGAGGCGGTGAGACACCAGGCAGGAAAAGAAGGATCTTGAGAGATACTTGATTTCCCTGGTCAGTTGTGGCAGAGAAGGCTCTTTCTGAGGGAGAAGGACCTTTCTCTTGGTGTATGTGGAGGCTGAATGGGAAAACAGGATGGGCAGCTCCAGCACCACAGCCAGCGCTGTCCGGAGCACACGGAGCGGCAGAATGGGTCAGGTTGGAAGGGACCACAGTGGGTCACCTGGGACAACCTCCCTGCTCAGGCAGGGTCATTCTCGAGCTCGTGGCACCCCTTGTTTCATCTGTCCCTTCATCTGTGCTGCAGCCTGTGCACAGTGGGGTGGAGAGAGCCCACTTAATTAGCATTACAGTGATTGATCCCATAACCTTGGTGCCAGGGAAATGGCTGAGGGACCTTTAGCCTGTTTTCCCCTCTTTTATCTTTTCAGGAACAAGGCCCCATCCCTGGAGTGGCTTAGCACCTTCCAGCAGCCCTTCATGCTGCTTTTAATTCTCTAAATGCTGCTTTTGCAGAATTTCCCCCCCCCCCAGCTGTTTTTTTCCAAGTGTGTACTCTTGATCTTCGAAAGGAATATATTTTTCTACTATTATCAGCACAAAATCAACAAGATTGCATGTACAGCAAAGTGCAGGCAGCCCCAGGAGGGCACAGAGAGGTAGGATGCAGTCCCAGGGGCACCTTTGTTCGGGCAGAGATAGTGTCTAGCTCAGCCTGAGCAGAGCTCTCCAGGGATCCTGATGCCGCTGGGATGGATCGATCTCCAGCTGAACTCGGCACGTCCATCCCCTTCTTGCTTGGTGCTGTGAGAGCAATAATAATCATTCCTGTGTTACTGCAATGCCTCTATCCCTGACCTGGTAACCAGAAAGGAGAGCGGTGTCTGGACCAGAGCTGTAGACCTGGGGTGTTTTGGGGCTTATGGTCCATGGAAGGGGCGAGTTGCTGGAAAAGGGAAAGCAGAAAAGCTTAAACTCACAGCTCTGTGGTGGGCTCAGCTATTGGGAAACACTGAAAATCATTTACCAAATAGAGCCACTTGCCCCAGAGTAATTAAAATGAATGTGCTTGGGGCACAGAGAGGGGTTTGGAGGTCCTGAGTCGCTGTCCCTCTCTGAAGCAGGCACTGCTCGGAGCCTGGAGCTGTTCCACAGCCACCTTCATGTGCAACCATTGTCTGGTGTCCTCTGCTCCCAGCCAGGAGATTCCTGTGCAGGGCCTCGCTCCGCTCCTCCTTTTATTGAAGGCTGTGAATTGCAGTCCTTGGAATGCAGGGAGGAGCTGGGAGGAGTGGGAAAGCTGCCTGTGGCAGGAGCAGAGCTTTATTGCACCCGCCGAAATGTCACATCGGTGACACCGCCGTGGGCGACGGCGTCCCAGTGATTTGGTGGACGTTTGTAGCCAGAGTCCATCTCTCCGCAGGAGCCAGACGTCATGTGGCCCACGCCTGGCGCTGGGAGCTGTCACTGTCGCTAATGTGACACATCAGAGATGAGATGCTGCTTCTCATTAGCATCGGGGGGGTAAAGGGCATCCTCCGGAGGATGCGGTGCGGTGGCTGCGGCGTCATTAACGCAGCTCCTGCCCTTCCTTTGCTTTATATCACGTAGCCCAATAAAAGATCGGGGTGTTTGGAGTCCTTGTTGGTGATGGCTAATGAGGAATTGTCGGGCAGGGAACTGCCACGTCCCTTGTTGGTGCAGCAGCCTGGCAGACTTGCAGCCTGGTGCCACAGCAGGATTTGTGTTACGCCAGCACTGTTCACCTTGAGCCCTACTGCCTGGGGCGATGGACGAGCTCTGAGGGTGTCCTCGGGTTCAATAACGGGAAGGCTGAAGCGCTCAGCCTCTCGTGGATATGGATATTTCCTTTTCCTTCATTAGCATTGCAGTGATTCTTCCCTAGTGCCTGCTTTTAAGCCCGGCTCACACAAAGCCGGCCGTGGTTTATCGGCCCTGAGGTGCGTTTTTAAGGAAATGGCTGGATAAGCTGCTCCACGAGGAGAGGAGGCTGATGGCTGTTCTCGCCCTTCCTTTCTCTTCCCTAGAAACTAGCAGCGGAGTGCCAGAGCGCCGGCTATCCGGGGACCCTCATCCCGTACAAGTGTGATCTCTCCAACGAAGAGGAGATCCTGTCCATGTTCTCGGCCATCAAGACCCTGCACCAAGGGGTTGATGTTTGCATCAACAACGCGGGGCTGGCCCGCCCCGAGCCCCTGCTCTCGGGCAAGACGGAGGGCTGGCGGACCATGATAGACGTGAGTAGTGCCACTGAGGGAGGGGGCACTGGGCCACATTTCTGTTTCTTCTGGCCACTGTTGTCCCATCTACTCATTTTATGTGTGCAGAGCTGAGCATCTGCTTCCCAGGCTGCTCTGGCGTGGCCTGGGTTTGCTTTTTGGGAAGTGGAAAGACGTCCTGCCCTGCTGAGCCACATGCCTTCACTCTGGAGTACAGAAATACTCGGTGCTTTCAGTACCTTCTCCTTCAGCTCACTGGCTTTTTAAAGGGTGATGAGCCTCACTTATTTTTTCTTCAATAAGACAGAAAATCAAATGCCAAGTGCTGGCTTCTGTATCTAATCCTGTTAGTTGTAGCAGTGAGTTGTAAAATGGGCAGATTCTTTTTGGTTTAAAAAGCAGTAATGCTTTTTGTCTTTATAGCTTAATTTTCTGCCCATAATCTGGTTAGAACTGGATGCGAATGAGGCCATTTCACGTGCCAAACTGGGAGCTGTGCAAATGGTCCACCCCATTTACAAGCAGCACCTCTCCCTGGGTCTTCCCGTCCTGAGGTGCCGCTGTGCATCTTTTTGGGACTTCACCATTTTTTGTCATTATGTGATGTCCTTTTTCTGCACATACCAGTGGCAGCCACAGCTGTGGGACCCTGGGGCAGTTTGTGTGTCCTTGCAATGGCCCTTCCTGCACCTCTGGCCAGGGAGGTGCTGAACCAGGAGTTTTTCACGGAGGTGGTTTCCCCTCCTGCACCACCTCCTCTAGTGCATGAAAGCTTTCTCCTCCAAGGAGCAGGAGTGGAACTCATGGCTCTGAGTAATCCCTGTGGCACCTCCAGCTTGAGAGCTTGTCCTAGTGAAGGGGAGGACGTGTCTGTTTGGAAAGCTGCTCAGAGCTGTAGGCTCGGGGCCATTCTGTCTGCCACCGGAGTCGGGCGGGATCTGTCGGCTCCCGCTGCAGCCGGGGGGCTGTTCATCCAGCAGCAGTCTCAGGGGCTGTGTAAAGCAGAACACAGAGGCACATTGAGGCCTCAGCCTCCTGCTGCCAGGGCAAGAGCTGCCATATCCTGGCTAATTAAGTTCTTGTTAGGATTTTGGCCGGACTGCTGGCTGCTGTGACTGCAGCCAAAGCAAGCTCAGCTCAGCTTTGTCTGCCCAGCCAGGCTTTTGTGGGCTGCCCAGCCTGGGTCACTGCACAGCCGCATCTCCCCGGCCCCGGTTGCCATGGAGCCTTTAAAGAAAATGAAGTGAAGTGTAGCTGAGGCTGAGCTGGAGTTTAGCAGGGCACTGCCCAGCTCTGTCTCGCTGTGAGCCTGGCCTGGGGGCTGCCTGTGCCCTGGGAGCTCCTTGTCCTGGTCGCTGTGACCCTGTGGGGTGTGGATGTCTCTGGGGATGCTGCGTGTCCCCCCGTGCTCCTTTGTCTTTGTTCTTCTCATCTTTTGTGCCTGGGCAGGCTGGGGGGACACGTGGCTTTTCCCAGCTGAAGGCCCTTCCCCTCTCTGTGCTCCCTTCCCTGGCTGCTCAGGTGACAGTGCTCCCTTTATCTCACCTTCTACCTCTCTTAGGGAGAAAGATTTTGGAATGGGGATTGTCCTGGATGAGACACTTCAGTGTTGGTGTTGATAGTGGCTCAAAGTTTGGGAGTCTGGGGGATCCCCCTCTTTTGGGTGCTGTTTGGGGGTGATGGATGGCGTGGGAGGAGAGACAGGGTGGTGGCCCCAGGCTGGGAGCATGTTTTATTCCCAGAGGTGATCTGCACAGCTCTATCCACTCCCATTTGTTGGCAAAAATGCTGTTGTAGCACTGGGAGCAGCCTGAGACATCCAAGATTTCTTCCTTTACTGGCAGATATTTTCTTCTCGCCATCCTCCCAGCAGCTGGTGGGTTTGCTCCTGACCTGTGTGTAACTGAATAACCCTCACCCCTTTACTGCAAAGGTGAAGCAGAGCCAAACACTTCACCCACCTCAGCCTGGGCAGCCTGACAGGCATGGGCTTTGATTTTTGTCCTGCTGGGAAGTGGTAGAAATAGCTTAGGGTTTTTGCTTTTGTTGTGTGCGCCTGTTTTGTGGCTGCAACCTCCGTGCTTGGAAATCTCTGTCTCCTGGCTGTGCAGGCACCGGCGTGGCAGTGGTTTGGGGAGGGATGTGCAGTGACAATGGATTTGGGAAGGGATGTGCAGTGACAGCTCTCCCTGCTGTGCCATGGCAGCCCCAGGGAAGCACTTGCCAGGCCCACTTCTCTCAGAGGGTCAGGATGAGGGAAGGCTGCCAGCACCTTTCACGGGCCACTGGGCTTTGCAGAGCTGTGTGGGAGCAGGGAGGCTTCTTCCAAAGGTTCCTTGGAGAAAGGTGTTAGAGCAGCATGGTTTCAGATGCTGTTGGAGAGTTTCCAGTGTCGTTCTGGGCTGCAAGATGGGAAAAGTTTCTAAGCAGCCGTCGATCTATCGAATTCGGAGGCATTAGGACCTTAAAGGCATTTTTTTCCTTTTGGTAAATTGATTTTTGTTTCCATGCATTTTTTATGAGCTTTAAGGCTCTGTCTCCTTTCAGACTCCTCTCTCAGTATCCCTCCTCTTGCTATACACCTAACAGCCAAAGCCATGTTATCGTCTGCTTATTCCCCTTCTGTAATGTTCCAATTCCTTATTGCCTCTGGTATTGATTCCCAAGGGGGAGCTGCTTCTCCCTGGGCTGCAGGAGCCTGATGTTAGGAATTGTGAATGTGCTGCTTTACAGCAGCCAGGAAATTCAGTGTGGGAGCAGGGAACGTGTCACCTCAGGCAGGTCTGAGCCCATCATCTCTTGGTTCAGAGCCTCCCCCATTTTCTCACTTATTTCTGAGGCAGTGCTTGACATGAGGCTGGAGCAAAGTCCTCCAGCCATCCCTGATCTGCACAGGCGGAGCTGGCACTGGGTGCTGTGCACACACTGACTCCAGGCTTTGGGATTTGAACAGCTCCTTCACTTTCCACCTACTGACCTTTACAGCCAGGAACCCAAGCTGAACTTTCCATTTGCACTGTCAGGGCACAGTGGACTGCAGCACATCCTCTCGCTCCTCTACACTCTAAATGGGTTTGATTCTCCTTGGCATTATTCACTGACCAGCCAGGCTCTGTTCTTCTTGCTTTTAGAAACCATCTGTGCAGAGATACGTTTTCTGTAACCTGCCTTTCCATACGTGCTTTGGAGCTGGGGTATTCATTCCGATGCCGTAGAAAAGGCTGATTCTGGGAAGTGGAATGCTCAGCACTTCTAGGAATGGGATCTTTTATGTTCTTCCAACCTGGCAATTGGAACTCATTAATTACCAGGAAATGTGCTGTTGCTGTTTCTGTCACAGGAGCACACGGGGCAGTCCCAGACCTGCTGTCTGCTGCAGGGTGCACGTGTGTTGCCCATCCTTGCTCAGGGACCTTTGAGCCTTCCCTTCTTAAAATAGGAAGGAGGCAGAAAAATGTCTTGTGTGGATATTGGTAACGACAGCACTGTGACTTGCTCATTTTCCGGGCGTGTTTTTAGGTTCCTGAGAGCCTATTCCACATCTGGAAATGGGATTTCACCCCAAAATCCAGTGGGAAAAGGCAGGGAGGCAATCCCAGCTCAGCTGCTTTGCAGCCAGTTGTTTTGTTGCACCGTGGTGTTCCATCACACGGGCTCTGGGCTTTCCCATGTGGCTGTTGATTAGTATCCTGCTTTGCCAGGAGCTGTCAAAATGTTGTAACTCTGCCCACGCAGGAATGGCTGCTCAGTGAGTCACGGCGGGAGCTCCGGCTTTGGGCTCCTGTTACCCTCTAGTGGCCTGTGGAGACGGAATCAGGGAGCCACTGCACCAAAAACTGCCTGGCAGGGTCCTGGGGCAGGGAGGGGAGCAGGGATGTCGCTTGTCACAAAGGGGTTTTACAGCAGCAGTTGCCCACCCAGATCCATGTCCGAAAGGATTGGCTCCTCACTGGTTCCTCTATGGGAACCATTCCCTGACCCTCCTGCTGTGAAATCCCAAAGCCTGCACATGCCCTGCCTGCTCTGGGCTTTGCCCCAGTGCCAAGGGGCCATTTCTGCTGCCATGTCTGCCCATCTCCTGTAAACTCCCTCCCACCAGGTTAATTTGTGCCTGCACTTCCAGGTGTGGCGACTGGGGTGTCTGGCAGTGACTATGTGCTTGACCAAAGTGCACTTGGATGGGGATGATGACTCTCCTTGTGTTGCCTGGGTACTCTCGCGAGCAGATAAACAGGCTATTTATGTGTGGCCAAGACACAACCCACAGGCATGGCCTCTTGTAATGAATAGGAAATAACGACTGAGACAAAAGCAGTGACCGGACTGCTGACCCCGCTCCTCTTTGTGTGCTGCTCAGTAATTGCATCTCTCAGCCCCATCCCTTTCTGCCTCTCACTTTCTGCTCTCCAAACCAGTGCTCCTCTCTTGCCTGCCCTTTTGTGCTAGCAAGTCCTAGTTACTCTGCCCCATTCTTGTTTATAAATTTCCCAGCGATGATCTCCAGCCCTCTCCCACATCTGTCCCTTGCTCTCCACATGGCCTTGTTCCTGCTGCTCCACCCTTCTGATTCATCAGGACTTGAGTTCTTCCTGGATATTTCATTCACAACAGTGTGTTTTGACCCCCGTCTGGCAAGGTTGGCAGAGCGACATGCTGTCAGGTAGGACCTGCCAGGGTGTCCTGCCTTGGGATGGTCACATCCTTTCTAGAGGCCTTCAGCAAACACTTCCAGCCACTCTTCCAAATCTAAACCACTATGAACCTGAGCAATGCTGCTGAGATTCCTACTCCTCAGCCTTGCACGTACCTCTGGGCCCTTTGTATTCCAGCTGGGAGAATATCCTTATCTCTGTCTTCCTGGAAGCTCTGACTCTCTGTTTTATGGCCAGCGAATGCTCGAGGCAGCTGTGCATGAATGGTGGCACGCTGGGGAGGTGATATGACCGAGCTGAACTGAGCCACAGTGTGCTGCTGGTCCAGAGAACAAGAGCCTGGAAAGCTCTGGATTCTGTGCTAAAGGACTGGATAAACTGCCATGTCCTTTCTTCCTTGGCTTACCCAGTGAGGGCTGAGGAAGATGTCAGCAGCGTGACAGATTTGGTGGCTTTCACATCTGCAGGGTGACTTGCCCACTGTGGCTTTCCCCATGGCACGATGTGATCTTTGGCTTTGTTTGTGCCAAGCTCTTTGCTGGCGGTGCCTCCGAGCGCCTGGCGCTCTGACAGCCAAGATCTGGGGATTTCCTCATTAACTAACTGACCTAATTACCTGCTGTCAGTGCCCTGCCAGCTGCCCAAACACCCGTGTGCTCAGTGCTAGACAGAATAACCAGCTTTGTCTCCTGGACAGGGCTGGCTGTGGGCAGGGGGATTTGCTCTCCCTTAATTTGCCCTCCACATTTACCCCTGAAATGATCAAGTCCATTCATTTCTGGCAGAGGCTGGGGCTGTCTCACAAAACAGGGTATCTGTGCCCCCCTGCCCGCTGTGGCTGCAGCCCCCAGCTCAGGTGGGTGGTGTGCACATGGGCATTTCCCTGTGTTGGCGTTCCTGTTGGGAATTGCCAACAGAGAGAGGGACTGGAACCTGCACATCTGGCTTGGGGCAAGTGGAGGGGTGCCAGGTAGGCTCAATTTCCTCTTGTTTTCTCCCCCCTCAGGTCAATGTGATGGCTGTAAGCATCTGCACCCGAGAGGCCTACCAGTCCATGAAAGAGAGAAACATCGATGATGGGCATATAATTAACATTAACAGGTAAGTAAAGGGGGCTGTGGGATCAGCCGTGGGGGTTTCCTGCCCTTCCATGCATCGTAGGGAGGGTTTAAGCACTGGAGCTTCAACCTTGGAGTGGGCTGATGGTGCCCAAGGAAAATGGTTGATTTTTCAAACCACTCTTTTAATCTTCGCTGGTCTAAAGCAAGAAAGACCAAAGCAGGTAGAAAAGGATAACGTCAACCACTTGTGACGGTGCAGGGCTGAAGACTGAAACTTCTTGATCAGCTCCAGGAATCAGCCATGCTGAGAGGAGCCTGCCATGGTGTGTGTTCCTCCTGGGGCCACCATGTCACCCTCTCTTCGTGTCCACAACAGCGGTTTGAGTACCCTGGGGGTTCCTCTCGGGTCTCTGCTTTCCTCCCAGCACTTTCCTCTCTGCTCTCTCCTCAGCATGAATGGCCACAGTGTCGTGCCACAGTCCGTGGTGCATTTTTACAGTGCCACCAAGTACGCGGTGACAGCCCTCACGGAGGGGCTGAGGCAGGAGCTCCGGGAGGCCAAGACTCATATACGAGCTACAGTGAGTACTCTGGGGGCAGGCTTTTTATGAAAACCTCTGTTTCCCCGTTGGAAAAGAGGCAAGGGAATGCAAAAGTAGTGCTGAGCACACTGGGAATGTTCAAGAAGTGCAGTGGCCAGCTGCCCTTGGCCACCTCTCTTTCCCAGGCAGAGGGCTGGGGGCACAAAAGGCAGGGCAGGAGTGAGCTGTGTGCAGGGAGAAATTTTTTGGGTGCATGAAGTGGGCAGTTGAAGAAGCTTTTTGGGTGCACCAAGGGGGTAGTTGCTTGTCAGGGAGTGACAGGGGGTCCTGTCAACGGAGGGAGGCAGTCAGGCTGGGCTCTTGGCTCTCAGTCAGAGCTCTTCCATGGTTTTCTTTCCTTCTCTGTCCCTTTGGGGTGTGAAGAGGGAAGTACCCACCAGTATATCTCCAGTATACCTTCCACAACAATCATTAAGGCAAAGTCTGCTCACTTCAACTATTCCCCTAAAAAATGAGTAGGAAAGGAGAATAACGGAAAAAGGGACGGGTTTTTTTGCTTTTTCAGTGCTAAAAAGTTTTCTCTCCTTTTTCTTTAATTCTTTTACTGAAGGGGAATTACAAATCCTATTAGGATGTGCTCTGCTTTTTTCTAGTGTATATCTCCAGGACTGGTGGAAACAGGATTTGCATTTAAACTCCATGATAATGACCCCGAGAGAGCTGCTGCAACCTATGAGAGCATTCGGGTAGGACTTGGAGAAGTGGACACAGAGGGAAGTGGCTCTGATTATAGTTGAACAGTCTCACTCCTGGCAAATGGTTCCACAGAGTGCCCAGTTCTTTCCAGGATGCCCTCAGCACTCCCAAAGTTTCAGCCCTCAAACCTCAGATTTTGCACTGGTATTTACACACTGTGTAGGTTTTCAGTTGGGTTCAGTTTCCAATTCCCTATATTTTTTCCTTTTATTTTGATGTTTCCATAAATAAGTATCAGTCAGCTTTGACATTTTGCAGGCCATGACTTCTTTATTGCAGAGAAGATGTAACAAACATTCCTGCACAAGGAGAAATGTGAGAGCATGTTGTCTTGCAGGTGGCACAGGATTTCTCATGCTTCTCTTGGAATTTTTGATAAGGATGGATGGCAATACCTGACCTGGCAGAATTACCATGCCAGTAGTAAAATTATTCACAGCAATTGAAGAATTATCAGCACCAGACACATCCTTTGTTAAATTTTGAATGGATTAATTTTTTTCCTGCTTGCTTGCATCTTTTTGACATGCCCCAGTGGCACTGTCGAAACTCATTATCGATGGTTAGGAGAGGGGTGATCTTGTGGGTGCCCTTTGACTGAGACTCCCTTTCCTGTCTTTCCAGTGTCTCAAAGCTGAAGATATGGCTAATGCTGTCATATACGTCCTCAGTGCCCCCCCTCATGTACAGGTAGGCTGGGGCTGGGGTGGAGGGGTGGCTGAGGGAGGAGGGGGTGAGGGCTGCCCTGGCATTTGCTCATCAGCCACTGTATCAGCTCGGAGCTTAGTGAGCCTGGGCTGGGAATTAGTGGGGATCATGTTTGTTTACACTTCCCTTATGGCAGCTCTGGGATTGCACTGCTCAGGATCTGGGACTGCACTGCTCAGGGTCTGGGATTGCACTGCTCAGGGTGTGGGACTGCACTGCCCTTCGGATCCAGCACAGGCTGAGCTGATTGTTTTTTCCCCAGAGGGTGGTGGGCACTGAACAGGCTCCCCAGGGCAGTGGGCACAGCCCCGAGGCTGCCAGAGCTGCAGGAGGGTTTGGACAGCGCTCTGAGGGCCAGGGTGGGATTGCTGGGGTGTCTGTGCAGGGCCAGGAGTCGGACTGGATGCTCTTTGTGGGTCCCAGGTCAGGATATTCTGTGACTCTGACCACAGAGAAGGACTGTGCAAGGCAGAGGGAACATGAGGGATACGAGCACGTTCTGCCCTTTTGGATGGTGCCATCTGAGATTTGCTGAGTCTTTCAGCTGGCTCAGGTTCTGCCAGTTGCCAAATGACATGCTGGGTCTGGTCCTGCCGAGTGCTGAGCACCTCCCTGGGGGTGCGTGAGGTGCTTGTGCTGCCCGAGGGAGACTTCCCTCCTGTGGAACAAGAAATAGGTGACCAGCCCTGAGCTGGAGCCAGGAGGAGGCAGGAGCAGTGTCAGTGGTTGCTACGTGCAACAGGACAGTTCCAGCTGTGAAAAGCAGACTTTGCTCATGAGAGGTTTAACAGCCCCTTGTGTGAACTCTGCTCCTCGGAGCAAGACGTGGCCGTCTTGACACTGGATCTGTGGGCACAACTGGCCTTCTTGTCCTAAAGAGATAAGAAGTCCTGCCTGTGGCTGCTGGAGCAGTGCTGCTGCTTGGCCCTCCGGGCAGGACCACGCTGAAAACTCGAACCATGACAGTTTGCAACCAATAATTTTGCCCCTTTTCCGTGCATATTTGAGCTTTTATCCCTTCTGCTAAAGGGCACAGCGGGCACATCCACCTTTGTTGCTTTCTGTACCGTGCAAGCATTTCAAAGGGGCTTTAGTAAGACCTTGTGTTGCCTCTTGCAGATTGGAGATATACAGATGAGGCCCACGGAGCAGATCTCGTAGCAGGTGAAGAGGACCTCGAGCAGCACAGTGTCTCCACTCCACTTCGGACCCTCTGGCAATCCAGGGTGTCGTCGGCTGGCTGGCAACGCTTTAATCAAGTACCAAGGATCATCATGTTTGAAGAATTGTTTTTCTCTCCCTCTCTCTGAGCTGGTGCTGGTGCTGAGCCAGTTTGAAAACAAAACCAAAACTCGTAGTGGGTCTCTTTCTCCCCCACTCCTTTGTGAAACTGCTTAAGAGTAAAATGTATCTGAAAATAATGCGGGGAAGTGGTTTGTGGAAGATTGTTGTCTCCAGGCTGGTTTATTCTTCCTTTTGCTTTCTTTTTTGAGGTTCGTTTGATCTTAGTTGCTGATGCTGTGTCTGAACCTAGGTGAAGTGGCACAAGATGTTTGCCAGCTTCAGTGTGGTTAGGGTTTGAGATTTTCAGTGGATGTCGTACATGAATCCATCTAATACTTGGGTTTATTTTCATCAGGCTGATTACTGATGGTGATGATGCATGTGGTATTTTCTATTTCTTTTGTGTTCCACTGCCCTAAACCCAGCATACATCCTCCCCCACCTTCCCCAGCCCTCCTTTCCCCTTCACACGGATCATGCCTGCCAAGTTTGAGGAAGTATAAATGTGTGTGCTTGATAGTTCTCTTTTTTTCTAGGTAGGTAAATAGTTGGAGGAAAAGTACCTGCACTTGTGCAGGTTAGAATGATAATCTCGGTGGCATAGTTACAGTAAGAGTGAGTTGTTTGATATTTTTAATAAAAACTAAACATGTGCTGTCTTGTGATCACCTCTACCCTTGGTATCATCTCCCAGCACTCTCGATGTTCTCTACGTGGTATTTGCATGCATTGACACTTTTCTGGAAACGTGGATCAGTCTTAGAAAGATGTCTGGTGCTGTTGGAATGCTGGTGCTGAGGAGCTGGAAATGTTGGGAGTTTGTTTATATGGAGAGATACAAACTCAGAGAGAGAGAGAGTGAAATGAACCGTGCTGCAGGTGTCTGAAACGAAGAGAGATTTGTAGGGGTGTTTGCCTACAAAGCAGCAGGTGGAAGGGCTGGGTCAGATCCTGTGTTAGTGCTACGCTGGTGCAGCCAGCTCTGGCTTTACTCCACTTCAGGGAGAAGAGAAGGGGCCTCAAGGCAGATACGTGCAGAGCTGGAGAGCCCTGGAGTTGTCTGGAGCCCCTTTGCAGTGTGGTCTGTGAGTGTCCAACTCTCTGCAGAGCTGCGGAGCTGTTGGACACGTTGCCTTAAGATTTCAGATCAGCTCCTGCCCAGACCCTGTGTGGTGTTTCTGAGGGCAGACGTTGGTTCAGGTGGAGTTGGGAGGGTCGGTTGGTCGGAGCAAAGGATTGAGAACCTGAGCAATTTGGGTTGGGTGGTTTGGCTTACACCAGGATAGCTCTGGGAGTTCATCTGTGTCACCCCGCCATCAGCGGGGCCAGAATTGGGCCTCTCTGACACGAGTTCAACTCCCTGTACAGCTTTGGGCAAGTCACTTTTACCTCTCTGCCTCAGTTTCCCCATCTGTAAAATGGGGATAATAATACTTACCTACCTCACAGGGGTGTTGTGAGGACTCACAGGCTTTTGTAAAGCACTTTGACCACGAGAAGCGCTATGTAAGTGCTGAGTGTTGCTATGAAGTATTATTATTGATGAAATCTTGTGATACCTAGAATTCCTTGTGCCAAAGGTGAGCAGCTGTAGAAGGATACAAGGAGAAAACTGGCAAAATGTTCCTTCGTAATGGCAAAACAAAGGCAATTTGCCCCTTTTTTTTCCTGTTTATCAACACACGCCCATGGTGTGTTCTGCCCATTCCTCATCTGTCACCACTTTCTACTGACAAGAGACAGAGACTTGTCTCTGGATTTGGCTTTTTAATTTGCTGTGAGTGAAATTCTTGCTCAGCTTTAGTGCCCTGCCCTCCTCCAGCTTGTTGAGGCCGTGGCTTTGTGTGGGTTCTCTGCACGGAGTAAATCCAGCGGGTGCTCTGTGCGCTGTGTGCCATCTTTTTAAGAGCAAGTAGCTCAACTGGGAGTTGGAGGCCTAAAAAAAACGCCCAAAATTTGAGAAATTGGGAACTTCTGAGCAGCAAAAAACCGAGCAGGGACGTGGTGAAACACCAAACTGGTGGCAGCAACCACGTGCAAAGTTCAGCAGATGTTGAAATGCGTGGCTGAGGAGGTACCTAACTTATCTCTCTGCTCTGCAAAAGGAGGATTTGGAGAGAATTGCTTAAGATGTAGAACCTTGAGAAAGGGCCAGTTTGGGTAGTTGCTCCTTGCAAATACAACCTGGCTGCCCTGCAGCCCTGGAAGTTGTGGGTTTTTTTGTTGGTTATTTTTTTTCCCCCCTCCCCTCAAGAACCTTTGTAACAAGTCTATAAAGTAACCTTGAAATTACGCGCAGTATATTTTTCCATTCCCAGTGTGTTTCTAGGGATAATTCCTGGTGCCCATTAGCCCCCCACACGAAGCGCAGCCCACGGAGGGGTTGGTTTGGGGTTGGTTTGGCCTCGTGGGACCTGGAGCCGCCTTCCTGGGATGAGACGGGACACGACTCCGAGGCATTTAAACACCCCTCCCCCCCTCCCCCCCCAAAGAGGAGGATCAACTGTGTAATTTATCAGTAGGTTTCTAATTGTGAGCTGTAAAATAAAGAATAAAAAAGGAGAGGCACGCTGTGGCTCGTTGCGTGTTTTGTCATTTCGGTGTTGAGACACGACAGCCTTTTCGCTGTTGCCAGCGAAACCTTTTGTTTTGTGGAGAATTCAAACAGAAACGTTTACGAGGAAAAAAACGTCATTGCTTTCTAGAGCAGAACAGCGGAAGTTTTGAAGCGGCTAAAGCCGTGCTGCCGTTAATTAAGGGCCCGTTAATTAGCGGGGTGCCGCCCGCCTGTCGTTCCCCTCCCCGCCGCCGGACGGCGCTGCCGCGCGGGGCGGGGCGCGGCGCTGCCGGAACCGGAGCGGGCGGGGCGGGGCGGGGGGATCACCCCACGCGTGGTTTTCGGGACCGCCCCACGTGTGTCCTGCGGCACCCCCCCACCCCAACCCCCGCATGTCCTGCCCGCCCGCGGGCCCCATGCTGCGGGCGGTGCTGTGCCGGGCCGCGGGGCTGTGCGGGGTCCGGCCCCGCTCCACCCGGGCGCGGCCGCCCCGCGGCGCCCCCGCGTCCCTCCCGCAGCTCCCGAGGGGCTCGCGTGGGACCCCGCGGGGCCCCCCGCGGCCGGGGGACGGCGGGACAGCGGCCCGGGAGCTGTGGCTGTCGCAGCGGGAGGGGCCCCCCCGCGCGAGGAAGGGGCCGGAGGGAGCGCCCCCGCGGCTGCAGAGGGCAGGGGGCGGCTCGGAGATGCTGTTCGGGGTCGCGCCCTGCTCCCTGGCGCTCAGCCGGGCCCGCAGGGGGCTGTTCGGGCTGTTCGTGAAGCGCACCCCCTGGCCCCGCAGCCCCGCCGTGGGCGAGCTGGTCCTGCAGGCCACGGCGCGGGGGGTCCCGGTGCGCCACGTCCCGCCCCGCGAGCTGGCCCGGCTCTGCAGGGGGCAGGTCCACCAGGGAGTGTGCCTGGAGGCCACCCCGCTCCGCTTCAGCAGCCTGGAGGGTGCCGAGGAGCCCGAGCTGCGGGACGCGGAGGGTCGGAGCCGGCAGCTGCTGTGGCTGGCGCTGGAGCAGATCCAGGACCCCATGAACCTGGGGGCACTGCTGCGCTCCGCGTACTTCCTGGGGGTGGACAGAGTGGTGGCGAGCCGCAGGAACAGGTACGGGGGCCGTGGGTGCTCCTGCAGCTCCGCCTGCCTTCCCTGCGGGCTCCCCACGGAGCATCCTCCATCGCTCCAGTTGTTTAAGGGAAGAGCGCTCTGGGGCGGAGCAGGAGGGCAGGATTCGGGGGGCTGGGGGATGTGTCGTGCCAGGCTGGTAAGGAAGATCCCTGGGCACTGCTTGTTTTACCCCGTTTTGTGTTTCACTTGTCCCGTCTGCACAAAACTGCTGTGACTATTCCCTGGGTTAATTGTGGGCCCTCCTGCTCTGCATAGGAAAATACATCCCTGTAGTGGATTGGTTGGAGTCGGGCTGCTGAGGCAAGAGAGGGAAATACAGAAACAAAAATTCCCCCGGATTTCCTTTTTTTGCCCTCATAGGACTCTTTCTGTTTCCCTTGCAGCTGCCCCCTGACTCCGACAGTGAGCAAAGCCAGCTCTGGAGCCATGGAGGTCTTCGACGTCTACAGCACAGATAATCTCCAGAGCTTTTTGAAGGTAGAATGAGTCACTTTTTCCCCCCTTTCCTTTCAAGAAAAGTCAAATATTGCACAGGCAGAGGAGGCACAGGTTCTTTGCAGCTCCGTTTGCTCCTGCTGTGCACTCCTGTGTGTTTCCAGTGGTCTGTGCTGTGGGACCACCAGTGACAGGCACACATTCCATCGCCTGGGGATGGGTGGGACGTGGGTGTTTTTCCTGGGAGCTGGTGGTAGCAGGATAACGCTGTGGCTCTCCCACACTCGGGCTGTGTGCTCCTATGCCAGGGTCTGTCTGCCTTCTCTCCTTGGGAGCTGGGACTCTGGAGTGTGGCAGGGGCAGCATCCCAGGCACACGGTGGCAGCATTGGGCAGCCTTTGGAGCAGGGAACAGAGGAGAAACCGGGGCTGGTGGGAGCTGCTGGGAGTCTTTTCACACTGTACCTGTGCCGTGAGGTGAGATAGTGCCCTTTGCAGAACGTGCTGCGAAAGGAAAGGGAGTGCACGTGGAAAATCAGGATTTAAACTGAAACAAGGATGTTCACAGGGATGTGGCTGTGACCTGGCACGGTGTGTCCATGCCCTGCGATAGCACCGTGTGAGTGCCCTGACCCCTCGGGGGCGTCACCTGTGCCCTGGCTGGGCTGGGGAGAAGGTGGACATCGTGTGCACGAGGGAGCTGCAGGATCTGCTGCTCCTGTGGGATCCCCCAGACGTGGGGACAGTGGGACTGGGGGGGATGGCAGAGGCTGCAGACCCGCAGGGGAACAAGGACACCTGGTCTGTGTCCCTTTGAGGATGAGCTTGTCACAGTCTGCTGTGGCCTCGAGGAGAGGAAAGGCTGGACTCTGGCCACTTGGTGCTAGAAACAGATCTGTGGCAGCTGGACCTCTGGGTGATGGTGAAATGAAATACATAAAATACATTGATATTTAACTGAAAAGCTGGAAGAATCACTTCGTTACTGTAAAGCTTGAATTATTAACAGTTTGAACCATTGCAGCTGTTCATTTCATTGGACGTGGACTCACTGGCCTCACCCTTGGCATTGCTTGGCCAGAGTAAATTTGATATAATGTCATGTGAATATTGCCAGTTTCCCAGGAAATGAAACTGGCAAGAAGCAGCAGCTCTTTCAGTGTTAAAATAGATTTTCAACACGAATAATTAAGGCTCTTTTACCAGGGTGCAGGAAGGAGGTCTGGTTCTCTGGTTGTGTGAGGCACTGATTGTTGGGTGCCCCTGCCTTTTGTGTGAGCTGAATTTTGGCGTGTGAGTTTGCAAATGTCACTGTGGGCTTCTGGTGGCTGAGCCGGCACTTGAGAACTTCCACTGCACTGCTCTGTGCATTAGCCTTATGCTAATTTGTTTAACACTACTCTTTTTGTGTGCTTTCCTGGCAAAGAACCTTCCTAGAACTGTTGCATGGGCAGAAGAAAAAAAGCTTTTCAGTTGCTGTTTGTTTGCTTACTGAACTGGAATAAATGCCAGAAAGAAAATCACTTTTTTTCCTTTCTTTCTTTTTTTTTTTTTAAATTCTTCTTTCTGTTGTTGTTTCTTAAATCAAGGTTTGTGTGCTGATAGTGAGAGGACTTTGGTGGTAAAAATTCAAGGGATGCTAAAAAAAAGTATAGAAAAACCAGTCAGCCTAACTGAAAGTGTAAAAAGCCCCCCAGTTAGGAGGCTTTTCATACATGACTTTCTTTCTTTTTAAGCTTGGAAAGTTGGCAGTTCTATAATATTTGTTTCCTTTCCCTTTCTAGGCTAAAACTGCAGAAGGCTGGGAAGTGGTGGGAACAGTCAGCAAACCTGAGGATGTGGAAGATGTTCCTGTCATCAATTGCTTGGAATTTCGGTGGGACAAACCCGTCATTGTAGTAATAGGTATTTCAATTTCCAGAGTTATGGGTTGGGTGGGAATGCAGGCGTGAGGGAGCAGTCAGGGGGATGTTTCTCTCCAAGGTCTGTTGTGTTACATCACGCTTTGTCTGGAAAGGCTGAGCAAGAATCACGGAATGGTGTGGCTGTGAATGAAACAGGGACCCAGAGGAGCAGGGGGAGCTGAGAAGCCTCCCAGGGGGAGCTGCAGGAACAAGCAGCCTGTGTGGGTGCACAGGGAGCTGGGCAGCCACAGCGTGGTGTTTTGGATTGCTCTCTGTGCTGTTTTTGTTCCTGTCCTGGAGCCCCAAACCTGGATTTTCTGTGTTGGAGAGCCCCAAAGGTGCATGTTTGCTCTTGCTGGGATGGTGAATGGTGCCATGTCCTGGCTCTGCCATGTTTCCTGTTAAAAAACAGGCATGCATTGTGCCCAGGCTGGGAAAGAACCATGAGGAACTCTTGTCTGGCACGGTCTGAATGCAAAGCTGGGCTTTGTGGCACAGAGGCCGCCCCGGAGAGCAGTCAGTGGCTCTTTTTGTACAGGCAGGAGGTGTTGGCTGCAGGAGCAGGTGTAACCTCCTCCCTGAGCCCCTGAACTGGGTAATTCCTACAGGGCTTCTGCTCCCCCAGTGCAGAGGATACTGGCAAAGGGTGCTGCTCTTGCAGGCAGAGTTTGGGGTTGTGCAGCCTCCTAGAAGCTGAAAGGAAGGGCAGTAATGGCTTTGTGACAGTCAGAGAAAGAAATTCCCCCAGAAGTGCTGCTCCAGGCACCTGTGTGTGGCTGTGCTGTGTCCCCTCCCTTCGTGTCACCTGGCACAGGAGCTGGTTTGAGCTTTTACACTTGGAAGTCGTGCTGGCAACGAGCCAGGAAGGGGCTGTAATCCTGCCCCGTGCTGTGGTTATCTTGGCTCAGAAGACATTCCTTTAATTAAAATGTTTATTGAACTCCTGGAAATACTGACAAGACAACGCTGCAAATCTGGCATCTCTACAAGATGTGTGGAGCTGTATTACAAAGGGAGCAGGCAGGCTGGCAGCACTGCTGATGGACCACAAAGAAATGCATCCCAGAAACGACGACAACACCCGGAGAAAGGAAGGGGGTGAAAGTGGCAGTGGTGTCGTTACCTTGAGTTATGAGAGATTTCTCCAGGAAAAAGTCCAAATATCCTTTTGTCAGGGGAGATTGGAGGCTGATTGGTAGATGCATGAGGAGAGCTCCCAGACCTTGCAGCAGTAATGATTTCAACTCTCTGCTGAGCACTAACTCTTCGCTGGAAAGAAAATTGAACATTACAGTCGTGTGATGCTGGGGTTGTTGGGAGAAACGTCCTAGATCTGAATATGTAGCGTTCCTGCAGCTGCAGAGAGCAGCAGAGATAATTCAGCCTGGGAGTGAGCTTCCTGGCACCACACAGATTGTCTTGTAAGTTAAGCATTTGCAGACTCCAATTCACCCTCCTGGCATCCTGGCTGGCTTGGCAGAGAGTGATTTGGACAGTCCAGCTTAATGTTGTCTGTGCTGGAGTCATTGCTGGAGGTGACAGGCAGGCTGGCTGCCCTCGGGACTGGGAGCCTG
Organism: Acropternis orthonyx; assembly: GCA_035583155.1. NCBI lineage: Eukaryota > Metazoa > Chordata > Aves > Passeriformes > Rhinocryptidae > Acropternis > Acropternis orthonyx. Next base: position 1,976,678 of record JAWWEU010000050.1, on the reverse strand, counting down.
GTGTGAGCAGGAACAGATGGGGAGCACTTAGATGGCTGAGGGAGAAGAGCTTCTGGGTAATTTGTTTGTCTTTAGACCTTCAGCCTGTGGCTTGGGGTTTAAGGCTGTTCATGGAGCTGATGGTTTTGTGGAGATGCTCATTTTGCACCTTTCTCTGCTGCTGCCTGGGTTGGAACTTCCTGCACTGGGAACTGCAGTTGTTAGTGGTGTTAGTTGTTAATGGGACAGGAAACCTGTTTTATCATTTTGCCAAGCTCTGACTCTGGACTTTGAAGCCTGTCAGTGAGGAGCAAAGCTAAGAGAGGGAAGTTAAAGATCTGAAGTGGGAAATATTTTGTTCACCAGTATAAAACCAGGATTTAATCTGATTCAGTCAATACTCCCTTCCTCCCTCCCTCGTGTCACACTGTGCAAGTCTTTTTGCCCTGAATTTATGGTTCCTAATTATTTTAAACAGCTGGATCCATAAAAAGCTTTGTAAAAGCTGGAAGCAAAATTGGTACCTTTATTAGGAATCGTAAGACCCTTATCAGGGAGAGGAGAGGATTGCTCTAGGAGCCATTGCACCTCTGGCAATTGCTGCTGTCCCAGTTGGAGAGTCCCAAGGGAGTGTGGTTTGAGAGGCTCAGGAGGCAAATATGACTGCAAGTTGTAAAACTTTTCTGTGTTGAATCAGGAAAAAGTAGGATACTATGTTTTGGGTTTTTTAAGCATCCCTGGAGAGCAGTGGTGTAGTGATGAAGAGGCAGGCTGGGTCATAGGAGGCCTGGCTTTGATTCCTGGTGTCACTCTGTGACCTTGGATAACTCCCCCAGGGCTTGTCTGCACTGCTGTCTTACAGCAGGAGGAAAAGAATGGTTAGGATGGGATTTTGGTTTTGTGAAGCTTCATTCACTCCACCCAAAGGGTGCCTTTGCATATGGCTGATTTCAGCTGGGGAGGTGATGCAAGATGCATTACCTAAAGCATCCTCTTCCTTACCCAAAGTGCATCTTGCCAGCTAGGTCAGCCCAGCAGAACAGGAGACTGAGCCACAGTTTTCAACCTAAAAATGGGAATAATGACACCTTCCTTCACTGTGTGGTCAGAGGGATCCCCCAGATCAGTATCTGCTGGGGAGCTGCTGAAATGGACACCCGGGAAGGAACTTTGGGCCGAATCAGCCCAGTTTGCTGAGTTTGGAGGAGTGAATCTCCAGTGGCACAGAACGTGCCTAAAGCATCCAGGTGTGCTGTTAAAACTTCAGGAAAGCCCCTAAATTTAGATTAGCTGAGTGGGGCAACCCTGGTCAGGCACACAGAAGCCCCAGGTGGGCACTGTGTGCCCCAGCAGTGCCATCCCGGGGCCAGGCTGGGGTTCATCCCAGGGTGTGGCTGTTGAAGGGGAATGTTTGGCTGCCAGCATGCTGAGCCTGTTTTGCCAGAGGTCTTTGGAACGAGCTGGTGATTCCTGCAGCTGTGTAGCTGTCTGTGCAGCTCTAAATAATGAATGTGGAAGAATTCTTTGGGGAGCCGAGCGGGCTGGGAGGTCCGTGGTCCTCTGCATTTTCACTTGTCTGCGCACAGGATTGTTTAAAGCCTCTCCCTTTCCATTTCCCTTTGTGACAGTGTGAGTCAAACAACTACTAATGACCTGGGATAGATTTCAACTCTGTTTCACCAGTGTATCAGCCCAAACATATCAGGGCTGTTGGATGGTTTAACAACTAATCAATTGAAGCCTCTGGTTAAACTGTCTGCATGCACAAGTTGCACCCAGCCGGTGGTATGTGTGCTGGGAAGGCTGAGACCGTCACTGTCAATAGGGCTGTGGGATTTGCTGAACCAGAGCAGTTCTGTGGCCTCTTGCCTGCCTTGTCCCAGTGCCAGCAGCTCTCTGTTGGCACAGCACTGCTTGTGCAGGGGGTCTTTGTGCTCAGACAAGGCTCTGTGCTTTATGCAGGTGTGTGTTGCACGGGTATCCCTCAAAAACACTTCAGTCAGTGGAGAACAGACCCAGGGAGGCAGGAAGGGGAGGTAATAAGGTGCCTGTCTCAGCTCTGGCAGCTCTTGGCTGTTGCTGTTTGGGAGCTGGGGAGGTTCCTGGTGAGCTGAGGACGAGGGTGTAGGTGTGACAGAGCATCAGCAAGAACTGTACTGAGGAGGGGGGGGGGAAAGGGATGTGGCAGCAGCTGTGAGCTGAGCTGAGCAGTGCCTTTCTCCTGCAGGTAGTGAAGGGGAGGGCCTTTCCCTGGAGACACAGCTGCTGTGCCATCGGATGCTGGCCATCCCCCCTGGCAGAGAGCTGCACCCCGGCATCGACTCGCTCAACGTCTCCGTTGCTACTGGTAAGAGCAGTTCTGAGCACAGAGGCATCAACTCCAAACTTCTCTATTTAAAAATCAAACATCCAGGCCCACAGAAAGATTTTCTTGTGGTTTAAAAAAAAAAAACAAAAAACCAAACCACAACTGATAATATTTATTTATTTTTACTTTCCTACAGGTATCCTGCTGCACTCCATCTGCAGCCAAAAACGGAGGCATGGAGACTGAAACCCTCTTTAATTGGTGGGGAAGCTGCTCGGTGTTCCACGGCTGTGCTCTGTGTGGATATGGAAATGTTCTTCCCAGGGACTCCACCGTCTCTGCAGGCTACAGGCAGAGCCCCACTGACCTGAGCTGCATCTTGGCTCCTGCAGGATGCCACCAGCTCCCTGGCTTAGTGCCCAAGGGTAACACCTGGGAGGAGCAGCTCCAGGAAAGGGAGACCAAGCCAGGCCTGAAAGCAGCCAGCTGTGTCCCTCAGTTTTGGCAGGAAAACGCGCAGTGATGACTCTGAGCTTCGTGCTTGTTGCACCAGGGGACTTTGTGCATCACTTGAGCTGTGGAGAGAATTTGGGCCGTAGGTGAAAGTGTTCAGCTGGTGCTGCCACTGAGACCAGCCCTGCGCCCACCCTGAGCCCACCACCCCCTCTGCAGGGAGAGGGAGCTGCTGAGAGACACGTGGGGTTTGGAACCCTCCACGGGGACTTCCTCATGAGGAGGTGGTTTCCCTGTGTTTGGTTATAAACCAGGTGTGCAGCCCTTCCAAGGGATGGACAAGAGCTGCTGGAAAACAGCTGTAGCGGGGAAAAATGCAGCCTGTGGAAATAAAGCTTCTGTCAAGTTTGGTTGTAGACTTGAGTCAGTCCTGTTTGTGTCATGTAGAAACCCAGTGTGTGATGAGTGGAACAGAGCAGGTCCTTCAGGTGGGAAGAGGGGTCGGGAGCTTTTTCTCCCAGGAAAGTTTCCTTTCCGTGATGGGCCTGGTCCTGCTGGATGCTGAGCTGCCCCAGCACCACCGTCCTGCTGGTGCCTTTGGGGTGGAGTGGCTTTTTGAAAATTTCCTGGTTGAAAACCAGACTGGCTAAACTATTGAGAACCAAAAGAATGTTATCACTTGGCACCTTAATTATTTTATTTAGCTACTGTGGCCCTTTGCATAGGATTCCTCATTAACACTTAATTTACTGTGCCCTTTAGGGATAATTTCAAACAATCCTGCTTAGTCTGCCCCCTCCCCCACTTCCAAATGAACAAGTAAATCACTCTGAGTGACTAATTAGGACCTTCCTTTGAGCTAAATGATGTCTGTAAACTGGTCTGTGGATGTGGAGGTTTTTCCCTGGGAGGGTCTGGCTGGTGGGTGCTGTGGGACTGGGGACACCCCAAGTGCCTGGGGTGGGGGACAGGACAGGACAAGGAGCACTTGAAAAGTGTCCGGGACTGGCTGCTGTGGCTGTGATGGAGAGTGCCTGGTGTGGTGACAGGGGGTGGTGACAGCTGTCCTGAGCTGTGGAAAGGGACAAACCCCCAGATCTCTCCAAAACGATGCTGTCGTGCAAACGGGGCGAGCTGGGAGCTGAATAACCATGAACTGCTGCCTCGTGGGGTGACAGCTGATGCATTTGAGGGGCCGAGTGTCCCCTTTTTTAAAGCTGAAATGAAAAGTCTGCAGGCCTGGAGGCTTCAGCCCAGCCCCGTGGTGCTGCTTGCTAGCCGTGGGTGCCCCAGCAGAGGGTGCCCGTGGCTCAGATTTGCTCATTTTTCAGAGGAAAGAGTCAAAGATTCAGCACTTGAGTAACCGAATACCTTCCTCTGGGGCAGCAGGGGCCAGGGCAGAGCCGTTTCTTTATTCTTGACCCATAGGTAAGTATATTTTTTCCCCATCTCACTGCTACTTCTCCCTTTTTATTTCTTTCTTTTAACATTTAGTTGAGCAGTACTGTAGGAGAGGAGGCACTTCCCGGCTTTGTGTGGTTGGGAGAGCTGGGTGCTGTCAGTCTGTGCTCAGCCATCTGCTCAGCCCCCCTCACGAGGAGGCAGGTGAGTAACCATGGAACAGCTGCTTTACTTTTGGAAGGCTCCCAAAGAGCTTTGAAACCTCAGTGCCTGCAGCAGCATTGCCAACACACTGAGAGGTACATTGGAGTTCCTGCTGGTCCATCACTCCAGGAGCCGTCACCACTGCCCTGCAAATTTCCCAGTCCTGTATCCACAGAGCACCTTGATTTGGCACTGGAGCATCAGACAAGGATTACTGGCAGTTGCCTGAGGCTTGAATTTGAAGAGACAGGAATTGGAGCACATTCTGGGGCTGCAGCTCCGGAGTTTTCTGCTTGAGAGCTTCAAGACAGGCGCTACTTTTGGGTGCGTCCCATTCTGGATGGCTCTGCCCGTTTATCCCCAGTTTATTCCATTTCCCTCAGTGTTAAGTTTTAGCCCCACTTTTTTCCCCACTGAGATCCATCTCCACTGACTTTTGGATGTACCTGCCGTGTCCTCCTGCCCCAGCTCTATCCTGAAACCATGAGGAGCACAGGGACCTCTGCACTCTCCCACCTCTGGAGCTGGAGCTTTGTGCTGTGCGACTTGCCCCTGATCTAATAAATGCAATCCATTAATTGGATCATTGCCTGCTTCTCCAGCTAATTTCCTGGATATTTTTAAATGTTAAAATGTAGTTTTTATAGTCTTTCATTATTTTTAGCCTTAAGCTTGACTATAATCGTCCCTGTAATGTAACTGTAAAAAACTCCCAGCTTTATATCATAAAGGAGGACATTAATTGTCATTTTTTGTGTACATCAGCAAGATCAAAACGTATTTCCTGATTACTTCTGTTTGTACATAGAGCCTCTTTGATATTTAGATATGAATAAAGTGTGTGTGTGTAATTTGAAAGTCAATTCTTCCCTCCCTGCTGCTTGTCGTGGATTCCTTTTCAAGGCTTATTTACCAAATTGATTTTAAAATTTACTAATTGCCCTTCCAGAATGATTTCTCAATAATCAGGGTGCCTCTAAGCACAGTGGCAGAATATTTGTCCTCCTTGGTTCAGAAGATGAGTTGGGCACCAGACAGGGGAGAACACAAATGTTCTCATCTCCCCAGAGCTACCCCAGGGAGCAGTGGCTGCGAGAACAGCTCAGCTCGTGCCCCAGATTTCCCTTCAGTTCTCAGATTATCGACACCACCGAAAAAAAAATCCCGTTCCATCAAATGCCTTCCTGGGTCCCAGCGAGGTTTTGGAGGCTGGAAGGGCTCTGGGACAGGGAACACCTTTCCCTTTGCCAGGCTGGAGCTGGGGGCACAGCTGAAGGGAGCAGTGTGGGCTGGTGCTGGGCTGGGGCAGGATTTGGGAATGCTGCCCACGGGGCACCTCTGGAATTCTCCGCCGTGCCGTAGCCCCGATCCCGGTTTGTAAATGTAATCAACCCTGAGGTCTTGTTACTTCCACAGGTGCAATTAACATTACCATCTGCTAATCCGTGATTAACGGTGTTTACAAATATGCTACAACATGTTCGAATGTGCTGGCGCTCTTTGGGTGTTTTTTTTTCCCTTTTCCCTATTTTCCCTCCCCCTCTCCTTGTTCCAGCACGGGAGCTGTGCTGCCAGCATGGCACGGGAGGGCTTTCCCCACAGAGGGCTCCCCACACCCCACTGTTAATTCAGAGACGTTTTGCTTTCCTTATTTAAAAAGTGCTCTTAAAACTCCAAACCAGCTGCAGGAATGCCGAGTTCAAATCAGAAAGTCAGTGCTGCTAAACAGGATTTAATTGCACGGGGGCTGAGGTACAAACTGATGAATCTGAATAATAAAACTTTGTGGGGAGCGACATATGGTGCAGTTTAAAGTAAATTTTTATCGATCATCCCACAACTGATGTGTTAATGGGATGGGAGTCGTTGCTTTGGGTTTGGTATCGACGTGGAGTTTTAATAATGTCACACAGGAATATTGTGGAGGGGTTTATAATTCAGAAAAAAAAGAGTGTTTTCTATTAACTGCCTTTTTCTTTTCCAGGAGAGAGGAATACATTACATGGCTGCCGTGTGTCCTCCAGATCTAGGTTATGTGTAATTGCTGGGTAATTGGTAGAACCATGTAAAAGCCATGGTATTTGCCAGTAAACCCTCCTAAGTTGCCATGAAATTGAAGTGTGATATTTATTCTCTCCGAAACTTGCTGCCCCGATGCCGTGTACGGTCAGGTTTGGTCACTGCAGAGGGGCTTCTGCAGTGGCTGTGCCGTGGGTGATGCCCACAGGGCTCTGGTTTGGGACTGGTGTCACCCCGGGGCATCCTGTCCTCCAAGGGAAGGTGCTTTAACCTGCCTTAGCCTTCAGCCTCAGGATTATTCACAGAAACACAGAATGGTTTGGGTTGGGAGGGACCTTAAAGCTCATCCCATCCCACCCCCTGCCATGGGCAGGGACACCTTCCACCAGCCCAGGCTGCTCCAAGCCC
>JAWWEU010000050.1:1953970-1969806 GCA_035583155.1 Acropternis orthonyx | reverse complement strand
CCCAGGCTGCTCCAAGCCCCGTCCAACCTGGCCTTGGACACTCCCAGGGATGGGGCAGCCACAGCTTCCCTGGGCAATCCCCACCTTCACAGGGAAGGATTTCTTCCTAATATCCCATCTAAATTGCAGCTATTAATAATCTAATATATATAGATTAGAATTAATAATAATGTAATAATACTGTAATTATTACAGCTGTTTCAAGGCCCAGCTCAAAATGATGGAGGTTTGGAGGTAGCTGTAGAAGTTCTCATGTTTTCAATGGACAGGGAATAGTAATTACACTAATGATGCTTTTTGAAGCCTGTGAAGATGAAATACTTGTCAGTACATCAGGGCTACATCCACAGCTCTCCTGTATTTTAGCTTTTAGTTAAGCTGGATGTCCAAATCTGTTGCCAACCTGGCGATTTCTGTGATTTACCCACTGCTCTGGTTTGCAGAACTCCAGCCCTGGGGGTGTGTGTGACCTCCCTCCGAGGAGCCTCCTCAGGAGTTTTTCCCTCTGAAGGGGGGAACTGGAACTGGGTGGGTGGGTCAGTGATGGCTCCTTATGGCTTGAAGCACGGGCAGCAGTAATTGCCTGGCTTCTGGTCAATAGTTTTATACACTTTAAAACTGTAAGAGTACGCTGTGAATTGATGCAAAGTTAAACCTGCCCATTTAAAAGTTTTATTTTTTATTTTTTTTTTTTTTAAGCTGGCCTGTTTTAGAAGTGCAAACTCAGCAGTGTGTGCCCTGCACCTGGGAAGTGGCAGCTCAGCTGTTTTCTTGGAAGATCTGTACATCACATCCTGCTCATCTCATGGGTCCATCCCTGACTCCACCATGGGCTCTCGCACAGGGTGGAAGCTGCAGTGCCTGAATTCGGGTATAAACCTCCTTTCTTAACGTTTTTAAAGCTGCCTTTGAAAGGTTTGTACGGAAGATGAGAGTCCACCCAACCCTGTGAGTTCAGGGCCCTGGCAAGGTGTCACGGATACATCCAAGGCCCGGACTGTCCCAGAGCGGGGAGAGGGGATGGCTCAGCCCCTCAGCAACCCCCCAGTGCCACCTCACCCTCCCTCCAGTGCCAGTACTTTGGGAAACACCCCCTTTCCCTGCTCTGCGGCACGAGGGTGGGTGTTGGGTACTGGTGAGGCTGGGACAGGGGGAGGGAAACTGGGGGGTCCCAAGGTGAGAACAAGTAGCAGATGGTGGAGCGATGCTGCAGGATGGAGGTTGTCCCAGCAGTGCTGCCCGCTTATATCAAGGTATGGGGTAGAATCACCCATTAAATACACATGGCATGGGGTTACAGCAGGGAGAGTTACCCCTTTTCCATCTGGGGTCATTCCTGGTGCACAAGCTCCATCCCACAATCAGCACTTCTGGGGGAATTGGGTAGTTTTCCATCCCTGGGCCGAGCTGCTGGCACAGCTTCATCACTGTCCACTGAGCAGGGAGCAAATCGGTGCCCGAAAACCATCTCAAAGCCAAGCCTGGGCGAGCCCCCCACTCCCCAGTGGTTCCACAGGGGGGTTGGGAAGTTGGGGAATAGTTAAAAATAAGGGGGATGCAAGAGTGGTTGGCATTCCCTGGCAGAATAAATGAGGTGGTGGCAGCTTTGCCAACCCTCATTAGCGCCTTCCAGCAAAGAACAGCTTATTCCAACTGTATCCCAAGTCTTCTGCTGGAGATTGCATCTGTGCCTAATATGCATTTTTATATAAACAAGGGTACTAAATGGCCTTTCACTTCCCTCTGTAATGTCTTTTTTAATGGAAGGTCCTGAATTAAGAACATATATATATGACTCTAAGAATTTTCTAAGTGATATTGAAAACCTATTGTAAAGCAGGATTTCTCCTTGCAAAATTATTTTAATGAGGTTCCAGTTTATTTTCTGGCTATATTTTACTTATTTAATCCTCCAGAGGGGCTTTTCAGAGGCAGCATCTCATTTTCAATGCAACTGTTCTTAACATTAGGGAAAACTACCTTTCTGAAATGCATGAAGGGAAAAAAAACCCCCGAACCAGAGGAAGATGTACGAGATAAGAATAAACTTGAAAAGCTTTGAGGTGGTTTATGGCTTCTCTGGAAAGAATAACAGTTCATGTATTTTTGTTATGGTGTGGTTTAATGATGCTTGCAGAAAAAAGATAAGGTAGAAATGGAAATATAAAATTAAACCAGCAAAGTGAATGTGATTATTTTAGTTACCAGTAGTACCTGGGGGAAATGCTCTCGGGGTTTTTTATCTAGACTAAATATTTGCTTTTCTAAAAGGGAAGGCCCTCTCTATCTCCCAGCATGAAGGTGGGAAGGGGAATTTTCCTGTGGTCCAGCAGCCGTGGGAGGATGGAGGAGACCCTCCCCTCTCTTTCCCCTCCTCCCCATCCCTGGCTGTGGGTTCAGACCTGGAGCCCCTGCGGCAAAGCGCTCAAAGGCTGTACCACCACCCCGATCCAAGAGCTTTTGACTTCCCAGGGCAGCTCCACAGGTTCCCAGCCCGAGCTGAGGGGGTGTGGGATTGTGCTGGTGGTGCAGTCCGATGGGGGCTCGACAGGATCAGCTCTGGCACAGCAGGCACGACCCTGGCTGAGCGTGGCTGCTCCCGAGCATCCCCCTCCAGCCGCCGGGTTGCGAGAGGTAAACGCGCATTGAGCCTGACGTGTGGCCTTGAGCCTCGCTGGGCAGTTAATTTTTCCATTTCTCCCACGGGCCTGGAAGAGCCAAAAGTTTGTTTATAATTAAAATACTTGGAGATTTATACTTTAATTCAAATAGCTGAAAAGAAGCAGTTTCTGCGTAGGTTTCTTCACTATCAGAATCTAAACCAGATTATTATGTAAATTTTTTCCATCCTAAATTCATTGTAATATTCAATTTCAGAAAATGCTCTTGACCATCTGCTGCTGCTCAAAGAAATGAGTCTTGGAGATTGTTTACTACCAGAAGTATTGTAGGTATTTAGGTTTGATCAGTGTGTAAGGGCAATGCACTGATTTCTGAGTCTGGTTATGTAAAGCCGGAGCGCTGATACCACGAGCTGAGCGAGTCAGAAAGTGCATCTACAGTGGGAGCAGGTTCTGCTCTGTCAGTGTCCCAGCTCATCCCAGCTTGTCCTGGTGTCACCCACAGCAGTGCCCCATCTGTGAGCAGAGGGTTCTGATCCTTCTCTGTCTCCTTAGGGAGGCAGGGGTGGATTAATTCCTCCTCTTGGTAAAGTGATTTGAGATCCCTGGGATGGAAAGTGCTGGGCAAATACAATGTGCTGTTTGATGTAACATCCAAAGTTGCCCAGTGTATCCATGTCTGGCCCCCAACTTTGGCTCCTGATGACCAGAGCGAGTGGGTCACAGCCCTTGTTCCCCAGTGGTGCCACTGAGCCCTGCTGAGCTATAATCTCGTTTCCCCTGGGTGTTTTACTCCCAAAGCTGGTGTGCCATGAGCAGTGTCAGGTGCAGGACCTGAAGCCCCAGAGCGGTGACAGGGACGTGCTGCCAGTCAGTCTGGCATCCCAAGGCGCTGCTCTCCCCACCTTCCAGCACCGTTTTTTTCTGCCGTTATTCAGCCTCTGCAAGACACTAAAAGATGTTGCTGCCCTCCTGCTCGCTCCTGCACCTTTGGGGTTGGCTTCAGATGGAGGAGGAATGTATTACATGTGGTTTCTTTCTCTCCCACCACGGCCTTGCTCAACAAGTGCAGCACCCACGGGGCCGGCAGTGGCCGCCGATCGTTCGGGGCCATTCCTGCCCTTCCCGGTATTGACGGATTGAGCGGGCCCGAGGCTGGGAAGCAACGGCTGCTGGCAGGGAATGGGAGGGAGGGGGCCACAGCAGGGGCATCCCCAGGGCTCTGCTCCTGCTGGACCAACAGCAGAGCATCACCCGAGCATCCTCCCAGCGCGGGGTCAGGCTGGGGACGGTGCTGCCTGGAGAACGTTCCTTCATGTTGAATCCTGTGCAGTGTTTGGGAAGGTGAGCTGTTAACGTGGTGAAAGAGGCTTTGGAAGGGCACTGGTGTCCCTGTGGGTGCAGGGTCTGCGCACAGGGGATGTCTGTGAGGGGCAGCAGGGCTGTGATGTGTGGGTGCTGCCGTCTCTGCAGGAGCAGATGCAAAAGGCTCGTGGCCACTACTCCCAGAGCAGCCAGCGGAGTAACCTCAGGGCATTGCCTGAGGTCGGTGTTTTAGCAAACCCAGTCTCACTACAAGGTTCATCTGTATTGTCAGCAGCATGTGGGAAGGTGGGAATATTAGTGTGTGGCCTGAAGCTGTGTCAGGGCAGGGTCAGGTGGGATCTCAGGGAAAGGTTCTTCCCCCAGAGGGTGGTGGGCACTGAACAGGCTCCCCAGGGCAGTGGGCACAGCCCCGAGGCTGCCAGAGCTCAGGGAGGGTTTGGACAGCGCTCTGAGGGCCAGGGTGGGATTGTTGGGGTGTCTGTGCAGGGCCTGGAGCTGGACTTGATAGTTCTCATGAGTCTCTTCAGGATATTCTATGATTCTATGTGGATCTGTGGGACAGGGCTTGTTCAGCAGTGCTTGGATGAATATTGGAATGTAGAGTATGACAGAGAGGGGGGTTTTGCTCCTGTTGTTGTTCATTCATGAACAAACTCTGAAACCAGTGTTTTCTTATCTGGAGCTGTCCCAGGCTTCAGCATTCAAACCCTGGCGATCACTAATCGCCTTATTTCCCCTCCTTCGGGGAAATTTTAACTCTTGTCCTCTGCTGCTGAGTAGATCCTTAAGCTGGTAATAATTTGAGACAGAGGGAAATGATCGGCCTTGTCCTGCTCCCTGGCTGAAAACCACTGAAGTATTACAGCAAAGTACTAAAAAGGTATAAATTTGCATACAAATGATGTTCCTGCTGACGAGGGGTTTGGTTTTTAACAGGGTGCAAGGGAAGGTGCAGGCACCTCATGCTCTCTCCCTTCCCTTTCCCCCCGCTCTCCGAGCCCCCAGCAGCTCAGACACCTCTACCTGCTCATATCCCTGGGATTGCCCAGGATGGGATCCCTGCAGCCAACAGCCACTCTGGCGGCTCATTCCCCTTTTAATGTCCTCATCATCCTAATGAGGGGATGATGAGGGTGGGGGACCTTCCTCTGCTGCCCAGGGATGCTGTGGTGGCACCGTGTGGGTGCTGTGCTGGGATGTAACTCCAGGGGGCACACACAGGGCACCAGGGCCACGGTGGCCTTTGTCTGCCTGTGCCAAACAGATGTGAACAAACCCAACTTCGATTTCCAAGACCGCCTGGGGAATATCACTAACTAATTATAGAAAACAGAAGATGCTCTCCCCTCCTCTTGCATTTTTTGATAAACATTGTCTCCTCTCAACAGCTGAGTATTTAATTAGTGTTGATTGTTGTTCGCGTGTTCAATAACCACTCATCAGGAGGGGGGTGTCCGCTGGGGCAGCATGGCCTGGAGCACAGCGGAGCAGAGGGTGTTCATAATTAAGGATGCAATTTATTTGAGTAAGTCATGTGTACAGCACCCTGTGTTTTAGGTTAATTTTCAAGGTTAAAGGGTAAAAAAAAAGATAGCTCACAACTTCGGAGGATGAGGAGCCATGGTTGGAAAATCAACACCGAAAACTGTGCAGGCAGGGACATATACATATATATGTGTGTATTCACACATACATGCATGATACATCCAAGCCTCTCTGTGTGCACACGTGGCTGTGTGAATGCTCCCATGGGGCTGTACATCTTTCCCAATGGACTGTGCCCATTTCCCAAGTTTTGTCTGGAAAATACTGCCCGGTGGAGTTGGACTCTCCAGCTGTGGAAAGGTTCCTTAGGAAGCAGGTTGAACGAAAAAGAAAAGTCAGCTTTTTCTCGGTGCTGCTGGGTGTGGGAAGGGCTGAGGGTCACCATCAGTTAGGATTTATCAAATCCTGCCTCGTGGTTGGCCTGTCTTTACCTAAGGAATAAATACCAACATCCCTGTGTGCATCCTGTACCATGGCAGGCAGGGATTTGGCTTTGCTTTCCAAGCATCACATGGATCACTCCCATTTAGGGGAGGAGAACTGAACCCTGTGGTTTTAAAGGCCTGTCTGGAGATGTGGGATGAACTGGGACAAGTGGTCTCTCTTCTCTTTTCCCAGTGACCACGCACCTGTGTCAGGCCTGTGCCGGTGAAGGTTTAGGGGTTGTAGGAGTATCCCTGCTGCAGGCACATGGAAGTCCCTCCTTGTAGTTTCAGGGACATCACTCCCATTGTGTGTGACCCTCTGAACCGGGCAGGACTCGTCCACGTCCTCCACAGCACTGGGAGGGCTCTAGCCCAGGGCAGGGGGACAGGCCTTGGGGACAACCCCATCCCCTGCTGACACTGGGAGGGGCAGCAGCAGCTAAACTAGTAAATAAATAAATGCCCATCTTCTTCTCCCTTTATTTCTTCCCTGTTTCTCCTGCTGTCCCCCTGACAGCTGTGATGGAGCTGTCATGCTTTGGTGGCCACTGGCTCAGGAGCTGGCACCTGTTCTGCTCACGCTAATCCCTGCGCTCATGGAGGGACTCTACACGTAACCCCCAGCCAAGCAAAATGGGGAGAAAAATCAAATCTAATTACGTGCCATCGATTTGTTTCCCAATTTGCTTCTAATACACTTTTTGACTACTCCTTGATTTTTTTTTTTTATTTTAAATTTTTTCCCTGCTTTTCCTTTCTCCTCTCCTTCCCCTGTCTGCTCACAGGGCAGCAGCCTCCTCCCGGGAAGCGAGTGTGCAGTGCCTGCGCTGGACACGCCGAGCCCTGGAGCAGTTTAGGAGATCACAGACCGGGGTTTTTTGGCTCTTAATAGGTGGTAGGGATGATCCGTGAGCTGAGCCTCTTCCTAAGGGACAGGTAGGACCGTGCAGCTTCTTCATTGCTTTTTCCCTCCCCTCCTCTTCTCCTTTGTAAGCCTTGTGATTGTTTTCGGTGCCAGCATCGCTGTGGGCAGAACTGTTGGCTCACACAGGGATTTAAACTCTGCAGTGATGGTGGGGAATGGCTCATGATCAACCATTCCCCAGGTCTGCAGGGAGCCTGGGCTGACACTTCGGGTCAGCTGTTGGACACGCATCCAAGCACAGGGTGACAGTGGGTGGGTGTCCCCAGCCCCGGGGACAGCTTTGCTGGGCGGCAGCGGAGGCTGGAGACACAGAGTCCTGCTGGTGAGCTCTGGGAAGCAGCTGAAGGGTTAAAGGCGTTGGGATGCAGAGGCACAGGTCACTCTCTGGAGCTTTCTCTTGTCCATCAATATATTGAATATCCGCTAATCTGGCTCTGTGGGATCTGGGTGTGACCCATGTAAAGTCACAGACTCCTTGTCCTAACAGTGATGAGGAGGAGGGCTGAGAGGGATGAGAGGGATGGCCAGGGCAGGTCTGGCAGCAGGATAGATGGGGGTGGGACAGTCTCCTCACTTTCATCACTTCCCTGGGCACAATCTGACCCACCGCTTGCAAATCAGACTCCTAAAAATGTTACCATCTATGAAAATTAAGCAGTCCAAAACAGAGAAAACCCCCAAAATTGCTCCATCCCTTCCTTCTATGGGGGATCCTGAGGTTTCATCCTGACCATGGCCACCACTGCCACCTACTCGTTGCCCCAGTGGCACCAGTGCTAGTGGAGTGCATCCCACATCCACGTCACCTCTGGAAATACCCACTTCCAAGAGAGCAGCCAGGTTTATAGCATAGGGAGATGTATTTAGGCCAAAGACAGTTCAGTTGTGTTAATTATGAAAATCTAAAGATAATCTATATTTAATGCCAAATTTTTCTCAAATTTACTAAAGAAGGAGGAGAATATATGCACATGATGACATTTAAATGAAGAACAAGGTGCAATTAAACTCCAAAATGTACAGTAGACTAATTGGGAGAGGATGACAAATATAGTTATCATCAGCAACTAATTAGGGCCCTGCTTTAGCTTTCCCTGCTTGATTAATCTTGACTAGGTGTTAATAAGTTACGTGGGCCCGGCCGTGACTTGTGAACAGGCTGTTTGTTGCTCCGTCTGGCATGGCAGGGAGGTGGCTGGTGCCGGGAGGGATGTTGGAGTGTGAGGGATCTTGGTGTTAAGGGGGTTTGATTTATTGGGAGGGGATAACGAGGGCAGGTTTTGGTGCTGGAACTGTCCCCACCGTGGCCAACGGGCTGGGCACAGTCGGAGCACAGAGGGAGGAGGAGGAGGAGGATGATGAGCATCCGCACCCGGCACCGCGTGCCCGGAGCGCTGGCTCAGCGCTGTTGACACATCCCTTGTCTCCCAGATTTACACTCTTATCTTTTTGCATTGAAAGGTAAGAATAATAGTAAAATGTTAATGCCACACTCTACATATAATACTGTACGTAAACGGATGACATGACATGGGAGACAGATAAATCACCGCCGCCTTCAGACAATAATCTGCGGGAGACAGAATAACACATGAGTTCTCTGAGCGCAGGAATGTGCTTGGGAAAACGGGGCTTTACGGCCCAAATCCTCTCTCATCTTTACTTCTGCGTTTGTTAGACTCTGATTTTATAAAATGAGGTGTGGTTTTAAATATGCTGCTCCCTGCTCGTAGTGGGCACTCGGCACTGTAGAAGCCTGGGAGTGCTTGTAGGTGAGTGGCTCGTGAGGCTTGGTGCCCATGAGGATGCCAAAGGCGGTCACTAGAGCTAAAATGGAGAGGAAAATATGCTTCTGGCTAGGAAACATCCCTGGCACAGCTTTCCTTGTGGGTTTGCAGTTTGTTGCCATTCCTCAGGGAAGCTGAAGCCCTGTAAAGCCCTGGCTTGTCTGTGGGAAGCCATAGGGGGAAAATTCCCAGGGCTTGGCTGCGTAGGGATGGGATGGACATGGTTTTCCAACCATCCCGCAGCTGTCCTAGACCATGCTACAACCATCTTGGGCTGTAACTGTGCCAGAAAATATGAAAAGCCAATCTCCTGTGCTGGTCCTGCTCACTGAGCACCATTCCCATGTGGAGAACCCTCGGTGGGTGCCGGGTGGCCGAGTGGGGACGGTGCCACCACCCTTCGAACGTGGCACTTCTCCAAAATCCACCCCGGGGGGTTTCTCCTGCCTGGTCCCGGGGGCGATGCAGCGAGGAGATGCTGCTGACAGATCGAAGGCTGTTTTTTCCCAAGAAACAATCCCGAGCAGTGGTGGGAGAGCAAAGCCATTACCGTGGAGGATGAACTTGGCTCAGTCACCATGGAAACGCTGGCCGGGACCCGGCGCCGCTCGCGTGTGCACGAGGCCCGTTGACCTCACTTAGAATTATTACCTTTAGCCAAATAAAATAATTTGTGTTAATAAAGAGACCATTTTCTCTTGGCTTCCAAGCGAGCCTTCCCCAGAAGGCAGAGTGACTCCTTAATTACACTTTTACTGCAAGGTGATTAATGTTCAATATGTGATACTCTGTTTAAATAAGTCGCTTATTAACACCTTTAATATGTTTTAATTTTTTTTTCCCTTTTCCCCCCTCCTTCCCGCTCGCCTTGGCGGTGGGAGGGGCTGTGCAGCGCTAGATGGAGCTCTGATATTAGGCATGGGGGCGTGTGGGCACCCACGGGTGAGCCCTGGAGTCCTGAACTCTTCTGGAAGGACAAAATGATGGGAAGCGGGAGGGAAGACCCCAAATTCCAGCGGCAGCAGAATTTCAGTGGGGAGCTGGACGTGAAACTCCCTTTGCTTTTTCCTGCTGTGAGGTGGCCGTGGGTGATGTGTGAGGAGTGGGTTTGGGCTCAGCCCTTGGAGAAGGGCGACAGCAGCTGTGGGATGTTGGGTGAGAGCTGCCAGGGTTGGGCTGGGTGCAGCCACACCAGGTTTGGAGACTCCCACCACAGTCCAGCTCTGCCCATCTTCTTTCTCCACGACCCCTGGAGAGGGCACAATGCTGTGAGAGCTGTGGATGGAACAGGGCTGTCCTGAGGAACACGCTGGGGCACATCAGAGTGCTGAGAAACTGGGGGGAAACCGCCTGTTTTTTGGTCACTCCTCTGTTCGTTACAGAGGGGCTGTTTTGGGGATGGGTGACAGACACTGCTGCCATCCCTCTCTCTGGGAGCAGCCCCTGAGTGGAAATGGGTGAGAAAAACATCACCTGCACCATCAACTTTTTCCCTTTGGATACTCAGATGTGGCTGAACAGGACCCTGGTGCTCACTGCCAGGGGCACCCTTTGGGCAGCACCGTGGGATGGTGACACCAGCCCTGTGCCCAGGTGACAGAGGATGGGCTGAGTGTCCCCACAGGCTGGGGACAGACACCAAGCACTGTGCTGAGGCTGGGAAACCCCAATCCTACATATATAACCTGTTCTGTGGCTCTTGGGAGCACCGTGGTCTGGAGGGATAGAACAGGAAGGCCACTTAGAGTGACTTGTTATGCTTCTTGAAACAATACACATATTTGAAAAATATGAGTATGTATATACATTAACTGGGCTGTCAGAAATACAGGGGATTCTTCTCTTTCCTTCTTAAACCAGCTGGTTCGGAAATGCACAGCTTCTGGTTTCCTGAAGGAAACACTTGAGCTGGGAATGCTCCCAGGAAACCGGGGCCAGGATCATTGTATCCCCAGCTCAGGCTGTTTGCTCCTCCCTGCTCAGCTCTCAAAAGAGAAAAGAGAGAAATTTGAGACCCCACCTCCCCTGCTGCATTTAATTTTAAAGATATTTTTGCTCCTGGTCATTGTTTGGTTGGGTGCTTGGCTGGTGTTTAAAAACAGAAAGAAATTTCCATGTTACTGCCTGAGATGAATTGTTTCTCCTGATTGCAGCTCAATTGCTAAATGAAAAAAGTAATCTTATTTTATATTAGTTTTCTTCTTTTTAGAACTATTTTTATTCGTGCAGCAACAGATGTTTATAAATACATGTTATTATGTGTCATATAAAAGAAAGTATTATTCCCCAAATGAAAACCCATGAAAATAAACATCCAGCATTGGCACAGAGTTTGGAAGTGACGTTGGGGGTTTCTCCCTTTTCGGCCCCAATGCCTGGGGGACAAGGATACAGTGAGGGAGAGGGGCTGTTTGGGCAAACGTTTGCTTATCCTGGAGGGAGAGGACCCAGCAGTTGGGATGCAGGTCAGGAATGCTGTGAAGGATGCGGTGAGGGATGCTTGCTACAGGTGCAGGTTTGCCACTCAAGGCTTAATTCCCCCTTCCCACACTCCTGTGTGTCAGGACAGGTGGATAGCAGAGGTTGATGTCGTTGTCCCTGGCAGAGGCACCCCAGTCCCTGCCACTGCAGTCCCAATTTCTGCTGGTTTTTCCATATGACTTTGTTTTGAGCAGCAGTCACCTCAGGTCTTCACTGGGCACCATATATTATATACAATATATTATATTTGGAGAAATATTCAAGGGAATTTGCTAAAGAGCTGTCCCAGTTGCTGCTGGGGGGGGGGTGTGCACTGGGAACCGCTGCAGAGCTAAATGACAGGTTTGCTGTTGTCTTTGCAGGAGAGGGGTTTGCTCCCCTGATTTTGCCTTACCGGCTTCCCCTTTTCTTTTCCTCTTCTTTTCTTGCAAAAAGGCATTTTACTGGAGGGATACCTCTGAGACCCCAGCTCCAGCTGCTCTCCTTGCCCTGAATTCCTTCACTTTATTAAAATCCTATTAATAGAAAATGCCTTGTAGAACCCTGTAAGAGAGGTAACACCTCTGGTTTTCCCTTGCTGTGTTTTTTTTCTGGGGTGGGGGATGTTTGCTGGTTTGGTTTTAGTCTCTTGTTTCCTTTGAGTGGTTTGGAAAAGGGAAGAACTTGGCTTAGGCTCCATCTGTGAAAATACTAAAGGAATACTAGAGGAATAGCTGCTTAGCTGGTGTAAATACTGAGACCCCTGTTAATTTCAGTGCTAAATTAGACATTTTCTTCGCTGTTTATCCTGTAAGCTCTGATAGAAAGGCACCAAACAGCCCCCCAACCCCCTCCCCTGCATGGCATTGCAGGTATTTGGGAGTTCGTTAGTGCAGAGGGCTGAGCTATGCATCATCTGGCATTTCCTAATAGTCATCTATTTCAGGGCTAATTCACATCGAAAATGAGCTTTTATTGCATTAAATAAAACTTCAGGTAATTCTGAGAATAATATTTCTTGAGTGTTCAAGACTCAGGGAAAGGCTCCAGCCGAGCTGCTGATGTTTAATCCTCAGGAAGCTGTAGCTGGCGCAGTGATGGGGGGCAGATTCCCCTGGTTCTTTTTATTTTCCAGCCTTTAGCACAGTTTTTCCTTGCAGCTGGATATTTTTCTCTGTAATTTCTTTCTGACCCAATGGCAGGCCAGTGCACCCTTCCCAAAAACAGAGGCCAAACTTCAGGGGTGCTACTCTGGGATGCGCAGGAAGCTCTGAGCAACCACAGTTCAACAGGGGGACCCCGTGCTGTGCCACCACCAGCAGCGACAGGACCACCGGGGTCAGTGCTGGCCTTTCTGTGCCCCTCCCTGTGCCATCAGCAAACTCCTGCTGCCCCCAGCCCCACCTCTCCTCCTCCCTGGTGGCAGCAGCCAAGCCAAGCAGCAACTCCCCTCTGCGTTAAAAAACTCCTTTAAAACTTAACCGTGGCCAGTAATGAACCAGCAAAGGTTTATTGCCTATAAAGGATAAAATTAATGTAAGTTATCCCCATAAACTCTTCTGATTTGTGCTGCTCCTTTCCGTTCTCACCGTGTGTCTCTGACACCTGTTCTAAATAGCTAATGGGGAGCTCCTGGGTCTGATGAGCAGGTTAATTAGCAAGTACCAGCCGTGGGTTGGGTGGCACCTTCCAGGGGAGCCTGGGATGCTGCCCTGGCCTCTGCGTCCTCCAGCAAAGCAGAACCGTGCCTTGCAATTCTCCTTAAGAGGCTTCCTCACCAGGATAAAATCTTTGCTAAATATATTTTTTCTAATGACTGCTGGATCCTAAATGTTTTCTCACTCTCAATCCAGTCTGGGCTCCTGTTCCACCGACCAACTGCACTAAACTCCCTGGCATGTGAGTAATTCTTAGGAAAAAAAAAATTCCACCTCCGTTGTTCTCTAATACTGTAGAAATTCAGCAAAAGACAAATACACAGAGGTTTGTGTCTCTGACTTACAGCCTGAAGAGTGTTTTTATAGTATTTACTTATTTTCTGTAAATTGATGAGGCTTAAAGGGGAAGCTAAACTTTTAGCTGATATGCAGGTGAAATAATATTAAATGCCCACATTAAAGATCATCATTAACCTGTTTGTTTTTTATTGGACTAACCGTAAACACAACAAGCTGTGAACAGGGTGTTTAATTATTTCAATGAATATTCATAACACACAGGACCCTTAGAGGAAATAAAGAGAGGAAATTGTTCCACGGCGATTGGGAGGTTGATAAGGAAAGGCTTGTCTTTAAATGGAGGGGGGGGAAATGAAACACACCTGCACTGTAAATCCTCGGTGAATATATTTATATTTTATTTCTTTGTATATTTATATATATTTTATATATATATATATATATTTAAGAAATGGATACACCTCTTACTAAGAAACTTACTAGAGAATAATTTGTTTTCAGTGGGCATTAGGTATGTTTAGAATAACTTTGGTTTTAAATAGGAGAAGTATTCAGAGCCTGATGCGGCAGCACCACTGTGACTCAAAATTCAGGCAACATCACTGATTTCTGTAAAACCACCAGGTTTTGGGGTTTTGGCTGCAGAAGTGCCTGGAGTCTCTCTCTTTCCCCAAACCCTCTTTCTCCAGTATTCTGCAATAATTCCAAAGGTGTTTTCTGCCCTTGCCAGGTATTTTGGGAGTTGGTTAAATAAGGCATCACACAGGGAGCAGGTGATCTGCACAGCTACTTATTGAGAGGCTGGAAGAGGGACCCAAGTCCTTTGTCCTACATTATATATAAGGGCACATGTATTTTTAACTGGTACAGGAAGATGTATGTTATAAAGCCTTTGATACAGACAATAGGATTGGATGCCATAAAGGGACGTGTGACTTGTGAGTTAAGAGACTTGGTAACTTGTGGAATGATGGCTTGAAATGACTTTATTTTATAGCTGGTTTCTGCCATCTGAGTGATGTTGCATGTATTGGTTGTATTTATAACTTAATAGCTTTTCTCAATTTTATTATACTTTTTATGATACTTGTGGCTTTATGGTACTTCATAATTTTCCTCAGATTCATTAAATCCCATTGAGGGTGGAGCTAATGGTGGAGCAGGTAGTGCCTTCCCTGTGCCACGGAGCGCTGTGGAACCCAGGCTGGATGGAGCCCTGAGCAACCTGGTCTAGTGGAAGGTGTCCCTGCCCATGGCAAGGGGATGGAAGGAGATGAGCTTTCAGGTCTCTTCCAACCCAACCCAGTCTGTGGTTCTATGATAACCCCCTGCAAAGTGCAGGAGCCATGTGAGGTAAACCTGGGATTGAGGGAAAGGATGGAGTGGCTGGTCACAGGTGAGTTTTGGCAGCTTGGGCTTTGGTATTGACAGAATTTTATAAAGTTTCTCCCATTTCTGCATTAACCTTGGGCTCCGCTGTGCTCTGTTTACTGTAACTTTTGTGGTTTGGTAGATGCCAAGTGTACCAAAGGTGACGTTTGGATGTTTTGAAGGCATTCAATGGTTTTGGTGTCACATCCTCGCCTGCAGCCTGGCTGATGTCAGCCCCTCCTGGCGTGAGATGTCATCTCACTGTGGTCACAGGGACTGTTTGCATGGGGAAAACAACATCTCTGCAGCTTGTTGGCTTTGGTGTTTCCTCCTGCGCTTGAAACTCCCCCAAAATGAAGTTGAATTTAAGGAAATTTGGACATGACTTGGAGCAGGTGAAGCAGCACGAAGAGCCTTGTTGTTGTAGCCATGGGCTGGCCATGGTGTGCCCCCAGTGTGGGGAAAGGAAGGCGAAAGCTGAGGGCACCTGTCACCAGCCAGACCCTGGGGCACGGGGCACCCGTGGAAATGGCTCGATGGCTTCTTGGAATGCTGGCACCTCTCCTGCCATCGAGCTTCAGTCTTAAAATTGTAGTTATCTAAGACAAAACCAGCAGCATCTTGTCATTCTGTGGGGGCTTTTTCCCCCCTTTAAAAAAAAAAAACAAAACAAAAAACCAAACCTAAACCAAAAGCAACCAACCTCAGGAGCCCCCAAACATCACCGTTTTTAAACAAAAGTGTCTTTTTGGTTAGTACGGAAATAGAGGGCAAGGCACAGAAAAGCTGCGGGCCCTGGAGGGCAAGTGCCACGAATTCCCAGCGCCCACGAGCTGGGGCTGTAATTGTGCCTGGAATAGCCCTTGTGGAGGAGATGCTTCTCTTTGGAGGCGAATCGGGTCACTTTAATGTATTCCCTGGGGAGTGGGAGATGCCGGGATTATTTCTTTTGTAGAGTTGAAAACAATTTAATTCCAAATCCCACTTTCTGGAAAACGGGAAAGGATGGAGTTGACTTCTTGAAGAAGGTCTGCGTCCCCGTGGGAGGCCGGTGGCAGTTTGGGAGGGGGACACTGGACCCCCTCACCTTGCCTCCCTCTACCTATTTATGATCCCCAGAGATAAGGCGCTTCCCACCTCGCAGCCGCCTTCATTACAGGCTGTTGGTCTGCAGGACCGCAATGCATTTATAATTTTTATTGTTATATCTTTTAATTTTATTTTGCTTTCCTTGCTGTCTCGGAGAAGGGAAGATAGGAGTCCATATTTATTACAGAGCAAACGATCTACCTCTGCGAATGTATGTATCAGTTAATTTAATCTCACCAGTTTTATTTAAACTGTTTTTCCTTCCTTTCTTTACTTCCCTCCTCCCTCCTCCCCCCGCTTTTCCTCCTCCTCTGGGCGCAAGGTGATCA
>JAWWEU010000050.1:1807190-1952190 GCA_035583155.1 Acropternis orthonyx | reverse complement strand
GTGGTTTATTTACCACGAGGGTGACCCATTGCTGGTGCCATTACCAGGAGGGCACAAAACTAGCTGTCTCTGCTGAGGTGAGCAGTGATACGGGAGGGCTGATGGGGGACGAGCCCGGCTCGGAGCTCAGGTAGGCCTTGAGAACTGGAGCAGGAGGTTTCCAAAGGGTGGCCCAAAGGTGGGAACACCTCTGGGGCAGAGGGATGCTCGGGTTGAGCTGGTTTGGGTGCTGGAGCTGACTCGTGGTGGTGACGCGAGGCTGCTCGTCCTCCCCCCAAGCCAGCACTGGGGGAGAGCACTTGGTTACCTTCGATGCAAAGCACCTTCCACGTCCCACGAGTTATTATTTATTATCACTGTAGTGCTCTCGCCGAGTCAGCCCTGACTGCACTGCAGCATTTTCCCTTGGCTGAGGAATTTCCTCTCCTGTCTTTGGGAGCGATTATCCCAAACCACCGCGAGCTGCAGTAACCCACGGGCTGTGCTCCCTGGGAGCTGTCTGTGCAAAGCACGACCGCTGGGATTGGAGGGATCTCCTCTGGCCACTTCTGAATGAACCCTGAGCAGGTTCACTGTGTGGAAACCCAGCAACGGGGGAGAGAGCGGGATGGGAAGAGACTTGTGTGATAGAACTCCAAGTGTTGTCCACGTTGAGGTGTTTGGGAGAGCGCGGCGAGCGCTGGGTCACCGTGATGGATCGGAGGAAGGGTTCAGTGACTGCAGATTCTGAACAAACCGCTCCTGTCATTAGGCTGGAAATGTAATCTCTGCAAAGGAAGAGGCTATGGTAGACTTAGCAAGATCTGCTCCCGTTATGGGAATTTAATGCACCTGGTAGAAACTAACTGCAGGTCATCAGGTTTTATTGGCATAGTGCAGACATGCAGGGTGATGAACTGATCTGGCAAAACATTAACAGAGATAAAAAATAATCCTGGATCGGGTTTTCTAGTGGGTATCATTGAAATCAGAGCAAATACTGCTCTTCAGGTACTTGTCTGTTCATCCCCGGTAATTTCTGCTGCTGTGTTGCTGGTGTAGATGGTCTTTTATACAGAGTTCACAGATAAATTTTTGTCTGACACATATCTAGAACTTACATAGTCACCTACTAATTTAAACCAATTTGCCCTAGGTGATGGGTGAATACACTTGAAAATTAAATGGGTCTGATTTAAGCATCCCTTCTCTGAAGCCAAAGATTATATAATTAAATTAAAAGAAAATGTGTTTTATAATAAACTGTATTTCCTCTTGGCAAAATCCAATTTTGAAACAAGATTGTAATATCATATCTAAAAATGTTTTCCCATGGGTATTACCAGTCTATTTCATTTAATTGTTTTCACCCATCACATTATGAGCTTTCAAAGTAGTGAAATGAGTGTGGTTTTTACGAAGAACAAGGGAGGAAATGGCAGGGAGAGGGAAAGCTGGCTCCTTTCCCAGGAGGAGCTCCTGGAAAACCAGGTGTGGGCACCTTGTTGCCTCCCCCAGGCTTTTGGTGGCTCACCTTTTGGTGGTGGAAGGGGATGCAAAGCCAGCACAGATGGGCTGTTTGCTCAGGCCCCACAGCTCTTTGGAAAACCTGGATTTCAGGGGCTGTGACTGGCCCTTGGCAGCTCAGATTCTCCTTCTCTGGTGAAGGTCTGGTGTAGGAACGAACTCAATGAGCTGTACTGTAAAGATTTTGCACTTCAGCAGAGAATCTTTAACACTTTGAGTCTCAGCATGTGGGAGCTCCTTCCCCTCTCTGGCTGTTTGTGTCGATGCCCAGGGGTTTGGTGATGCCAGCGGTTTCCCTGGGTACGGATGAGCAGGATCAGGCCCGCAGGCTGAGAGGGACCTGGTGCAGGACCAGCAGCTCTCTGGGGTGGGATCCCCTCAGATACCGCAGCCATCCCGCTATCCAGCCACCCCACCAAGTGCCCGAACCAAGGGTGAGGGGAAACACCACATAAAGGTAGGATATGTTTCAAGTGAAATATGAGCCAATTTCACCCTTAATTAATACACTTATTTTCCTCTAGGTACATTTATCTGTTCATCTTTTGTCCCCGGGTGCCGGTGGCGCTGCAAAGGGAGACGGGTAATCCCTTCCAGTCTTCACTTCTAATTGTTGTGGCTGGTGATCGGTGGAAGCCAAGGCAATGGCAGCTTCGATGCTTCCCATTCGGTGGCGATTTGGCAAACTTTGGCAAAACACTTCAAACAAAGCGGTAAGAAAAGCTGGAGGCGTGAGAGCATCCCTTGCTGCCCTGCTCTCAGTGAGCCTCCGCTCTGCCGAGGGGCCGGAGGTGCCGAGAGATGGGGCCAGAGAGCAGCGTCTGAGTCTCCGCTCCTCGAGGGTCCCCGCTGGACCCATTTATTTCCGAGATGGGAATGGGCCTATTCATTCTAACCAGAGATACGTTAATCACGGACAGGAGAGTCGGAAACAGACCCAGCAATGATAAGCACAAGTGTCTGTGCGTGAGAGCTTGGCACAAATCCTGCCCCTGCTCTCTCTGGGAAGGCAAACACCCTTCCACTGCAAGAACAGGCACAGGTCACCTTTTTCATCCCACAGCTCTCCCTTTTTTTTTTTTTTTTTTTTTTTTTTTTTTTTTTTTTTTTTTTTTTGTTTTTTTTTTTTTTTTTTTTTTTTTTTTTTTTTTTTTAATTTAGAAACCCCTGAATTCTGTTTTCAACACTTGTTGGGTTTTTCTGTGGAGGTGCCTGACAGTGTGGGATGTTACTCAAGGGAGGGCATCTCCAGGGGTCCTGAGCAGGTTCTGTAGCAGCTTCGGGGTTTCCTTGGCAGCTCTGAGCATCCCCACCACCGTAGCCAGGACCATGGGTACAACCACCCTTCCCTTCTGCGTATTTTCCCGTTGAACAAATCCACTTTTCTGCGGTAAAAACTTCCCAGGACTCCTTTTTAATGCCAGGGGTTACACGGACTCCCAAAGCTCATGGACAGAACGAGTCAGTGACAGCTACTTGGCGACATCCTGGGTGCCCACAGCCATCTGGAGCCCCCCAAAATCACAGCCGCTCTGGGGATCCCGGGGGTAGCTGTGCTGAAGCGGGGCTTCCCAGGGTCTCATTAAATCCTTCAGAGCCTTTATCAGGGACAAACCCGTCGACTTTCTGGGAAAACGTTGATTAAAGCAACAGCGAGCAGGAGTTGAAAGGCTAATATTATCAGTTTTAGCTCGCTGGGGTGGTGTTTGCCTGAGGTAAAACAATCGCGCAGCGGAGAGCGGTGATAAGTGATGCTGTGCCTGAGCCAGCCGGGCTGTCCGAGGGCATCCCGGGCACCCGGGGGCATCGGCGGCGCAGGGGGAAGGACGGGGGTATTTAGATGGGAAGCGTTTTCCGCGGGCGTTCCGCTGCTGTCAGCCATTTTAAGTTCTGAATCCTATTTCCCTGGTGCTTCCAAGAGAAGCTTTTGGGGGAGTCCCCAGCTAAAACTCAAATTTGCATTTAAATGGAGATTTTTTTTTTTTTTTAATGAGCAGGATTGCATGGGAGACTAAGACTATTAGGTTTCCTTGTGGGAGAGTGCAGAATTCTCTCACCTTTTACATCCCAGCCCCTTCCCAACGCCTTTAATGCACACTTTAAATTAGACATTAAAAAAAAGGAATAGTGCGTCTTTAAGGAGAATATAATCATAAACAAATAAGTCTGGTTGCCCTTGCAGCAGAACTAATCTTCCCTCAGCTGAGCTGTGATATAGATCAGTAACAAGAGCCACGCGCAGGGGGTTCCTTTGAAATGCATAATACCTCCTCGTATAAATTGGAGTTGGTGTGATGGAGCTGTGAGATGACATATTGTGGCATGACCCCTCTCTACTGATTGTGGGTGAACCCTGCAAAGGTAAATCTAACACGGCGCACACATCAGACAATTTCATTTTCATCACCCAGGGACAAAAACATGGCAACAGAATCTTTTCAAATGATAATCTGCATGCTAGGCGGAATATTTTCCCTTCCTCTTTTCCTTTTTTTATTTTTTCTTTTTTTTTTTTCATGTTCAATTCATGATGTAGGTGAAAGGAATTATAAATTGCTTCCAAAGTTCATTCATTCCCTTCTTCTCATTCTTCCCTTTCTTTTCCTCCTTCTTCTTTGGCTTTTGTTCTCCCTCCCTCCCTTTGTCTCTTTCACTTCTTACTCTTCTTTCTCTTCTTTTTATTTCCCTCTTCTTTCTCTTTTTTCTCTTCTTTCTTTTTTGCCTGTTTTAAATATTTTATTTTCTTTTATCTCCCCACTTTTTTGTCTTCTCTCTCTATATTTTTTCCCCTCTTCTCTTTTTTCTTTCTCCATCTAAAAGTTTGGCATTTTTTGTGTACAACTGATTCATTCTTCTCATCCCCTCAGGGACATCCAGTAATAATGATTTATAAGGAGTGCAAAAATCTATGCTCTTGTTGTTACCAACTAATATCCCTCCTACCCTCCAAAAAGGGAGTTTTCCTGTAGAGGATCTCTCTGTACAAACCTTCTCGCTTGCTCCTCTCCACTGCCTTTGCCTTCCTACACTTTTCCATCCAAGTACTAGGAGAAATCAGCTGGTTTGCATCATGCCAACCAGGAATATATAGTCCTGCAACACCGTATCTCACCTAGAACTAGTTACATCGACTAAAAGGATGCCGTGGCTGTTCTTTGTTCTTGTCTCCAGTGGGTTTGTGTTGGGTTTGATTCCTTGAGACTAAGAATGGTTTAGAAAAATCCCCCTTAATTTACCATAAACCATTCCGCTCCCAACTCAAGGTGGTTTTCCCCACCGTAGGAGCTCCCAGGTGAAATGGGACTCGTCCTAGAACAGTCCTCTTGCCTGTCCGTTTTTGCTGCTGGTTTTGTGTTAATTAATTGCTCTGTTGATCACCATGCTGGCAGTGCCTTGGGCTGGCTCTTTGTGGAAGGGGCTGTGATGCTTTGGGCCCCCCTCTCCTCCGTGCAGTAACCATGAGGTGCTGGGGACAGTTCTGTGGGGACGGTTGACATCATTCCTCTCTGTGGGATTATTGCTGGTGCAAGTGGAGCAGCTTTGGGGGTTGCCCCTGGGTGTCCAGTTGTCTTTCTCCACAGCCCATCCCCATCTTCTGGGCTGCAGGAGAGCCCTGGAGGCAGCAGAGCAGGGATCTGGGTGTTCTATCCCCTCGCAGCTATGCCATGGCTTTGGGAGAGCCTCATAACTTATCCATGCCTCAGTTTCCCCACCACTGTAACACACCTCTGGGACCTCTTCAGTTCCATTTACAAAGTGAGGTGAAGGGTTTAGTGATCTCAGAAGCCACAAGCTCTTACCTTCCTGAGAACTTCTGCAGGCGCAGGGAGACACCGATCCTGCTTGGAAAGCAAAAACAGGCAGAGCATCAACATTTTTGATACACTTTGCATAAATGTGCTCACAATTAAATCTTCCTACCCAGTCAGGAAGGGGGTGCAGTGGGAAGGTGTAAATCTGCTCACAGATTAGGGCCATCCCGGGCCATAATCCTGTCACTGCCTCCGTGTCCCTGATGCCGAGTGACACGGCTATTGTGGACATAAGGGAGTGACACAGAGATGAGTTTGTCGGTTCCACCTAGTGTGATTGCCATCTCCTCCTCGCAGAGGAGAGGAACGAAATTGAAGGAGAAAAGGTCAGAAAGGCCTGGTCATCCTCTCCCTTTCTCCCAAATCACTTGCTCCTGTGGATGGAAACGAGAAATGACAGGTTCCCGTGCCACTTGGGATGCAGGCAGCCCGGAGTAAAACAAAAAGGAAAGCTGGTTGGAGTAGGGGTGGATAGCAATGAATGTCGCCTGTTAATAACGCATTGCAGAGGCACGGGAGCCTGGTTATTGTTCGTGGCATCTGCTAACACCAAAGTGACAGTGACAAGTTCTTTGATTAGAAAGAGGTCCCTACCACCTCCTCCCTCCTGCCCCTGTGGAAAGGTTTGTGGAAAACACCACCCTCTGCTTAAAATCCTTGATGCAGAGGGAGGTCAGCTGGGGAAATGGACTTTTTTCTTTGTCTTCTCTTTCTGTTTTGGTGCAGAAATGTCTCAGCTCAGGTCCTGGAGAATCTCTGCCTGAAAGCACCTTTTTGCCTTTTTTTTTTTTAAATTTGCTTTATCCTTATTTTCCCCATTCTTCACATATTTTTTAAAGGAGGAATCATGATCCCATCCATCCTTCTTGTAACTGTTGACCCCCCTGCAGTTATCCTTGGTGTGAACAGCACCTTCCTAAAGTGCTTTCCATGAGAAGTGTAATCAGTTTGAGCTGTTTTGCACTGCTTATTTGTTCTTCTATTTTTATGCAAACATTTGATCATTTGATCCTTCTAAAAACTATTTTTTTTTTACAACCAAGTGCTTTTATTTGGGTTTCAGGGAGAAAGTGCTTCTCTGAGAAGGGCAGGGCACATCACAGTCAGCAGGAACCAAATCCCGCTGAGCAGTTGTCCATAGGGATGCTGCAGAGCACACGTGTGTGTGGAGGGATGCAGAATGCAGAACCCCATCGCTGGGGCTGCTCTGCAGCTGCTGAGCCTCTTTCCTACCACACTTCCTGGGGAAAAATAGGCATAGGAGTGCTCAGAGCACTGGAAAATGTAGGCTGGTTCCTATGGTCCTGCCTGTGCTGTGGGTAGAGGGGCTGGCTGGACACCCCAGCCCAAAACAGGCTGTTGTTCCTTTGAGGATGCAGAGCAAACCAGGGATCTTCAGCCAGGGAAAGGTCACCTGAAGAGAAAGAGGGGAGACCCACTATTTGCCACAGATCTGCAGCACCTTGTGGCAAAATGGGATGGGGAAGGAGATGATGACAGGTGGGGAAGGTGAGAAGTGGCTGTGGGACTGTCTCTGTTGAGGGAGGCGAGATACTCCAGCTCTGTAATGCCTCACCCAGCTGCAAAGCTGCCCAGAAAATTATCTTCTTTTCATCATATGTTACTTACAGCTCTTCCCTGAGTACCCCTGGGTTGTCTTTAATGGGCTGCCTGGGATTTTTTCTTTTCTTGTTGTTTGTTGAAGAAAGAAACTTTTTCACAGGAAACATGGGGGAAAAATCCTCCCTTTTTCTGGTGGGAAAATAAGTGCCAGTTCACCTCTATTTCTGTGTAAATGGGGTTGTTAAATACAGACACTGTGCCTGGGGAGTGCAGAGTCTTACCTGTCTCATGGACAAAAACCATCACGACTGACAGCACGAATTCAATGATTTTGCTGCATTTCCAGTTGGAGAGGAAATCTCAGAAACGAGAGAAAGAGAAATGCACACTGTCCAGGTGGAAACTGGTTTCCCAGCATTGTGATTTTTCCTGAGAACTGAAATCAGCAGACACCTGGGCTGGAAGGACGTCATTCTGCAGGCAGCAAGCTGGGCTAAAGTATTCACAGAGATCAGTAATAAAACCTGTGTTACTTTTAGAAGAAAAGCATAAAAAGTTACCAGAGCAAAGCAAGGGACAGGCTTCCTCTCCCTGGTCCTTGTGGGGTACCTGACCACAGGCAGATTTGGGGTTTGCTTCCTTGGCTCAGCTACTGGCAGGCAGGGGCAGTTGACTTGGGGTGGATTTGCAAAGGAATAACAGGC
The DNA here is from genome assembly GCA_035583155.1 of Acropternis orthonyx. Taxonomy (NCBI): domain Eukaryota; kingdom Metazoa; phylum Chordata; class Aves; order Passeriformes; family Rhinocryptidae; genus Acropternis; species Acropternis orthonyx. The sequence goes on along the minus strand of JAWWEU010000050.1, from coordinate 1,944,605 downwards.
TCTGGGAGAGGTTTGAATTCTTTTGCTCCTGCTGAACACCCTTTCTTCCAAGATCAATAGATGTAACAGCTGGGGAGGTCTTCTGTAGGTGTTTCTATCTGGTTTTAAATAAAATGGAAGGGGCAACAGCAATAATTCAGATTGGATGCAAGAAAAACACTCTTCTAATGATGGTGACCAAGCACTGGCAGAGGAGCCTGGATATGCAAGGCAATCTCCATCCTCACAGAGTTTTAAAATTCACCCGAAGAAGGGCTTGAGCAGCCAGGTCATCCTTGAAGTCAGTGACTTTCTGCAGGAGCACAGTGAAGCTCGCTCTCACTTTTCTCATCTGCCACCCCTCACTTGATTTACAGCTGCACAATTTGGCATTCAGCACCTCCCTGAGCTCTCCATCCACCCTGCCTGTCAGTGGCACATCCCTGATGCCAAGCATGGGTGATGCCCATGGCCAAAGCTCTGTGCTTAGAGCAAGCATTTGCTCAGGCATGTTTTTGGGAGCAAAATATCTTCTAAGTGCCTTTATTCAATGCCCAGACTCTTGGTGCTGGTTTCTTGGCCAAAACAGAGAGGAGGCACTGCCAGACTGTGGCTGCCTGCAGTGAGCACGGCTGAGCTAGCAGAGACGTCTCCATGGCAAGGCTGTTCCACAGGCAGGAACTTTTCCAGCCGCTGGGCCCTCCTCTCCCTGGGTGCTGCCAGTTCCATGTGAAGCTGTACAGTTATAGATTTTAAGATAAGGCACTTTTGTTTCCCAGTCCTGTCTGGGTCACCGTTTGGAACTGATATGACAGGCCTAAGGCTAGTATAGAAATTTGTTACAAGTTCCCATTTCGTGAGCGTGTCGCCAGTCAAATAGCCTATTTACTCTCTCGGGGATCTATTTTTAAAAGTTATTAGCAGATTACTGGTTTTCTATCAACCTCAGGCACCAGTCTCCCAAAGACACTATTGTACTTTAATAAGGTGCATTTGATAATCCTCAGATAAAGGCATTTGGGGGTGGGGGGGAGAGGAGAGGGAGACACTCTTGCACCGATTCATTAAGGGACACACAGGCCATAGAAGGGTTAAATATACTCATGTTTCTAAATGGTTGAACTACTGTATGTTGTAGTTTTCAACTGCAAATCATCTTTAATAGCAGACATCACGGGATGGCTCATTACATTAAGCTATTTTTCATGCTATCTCCTGTAATATCCTTTAATCCAATGCGTTTCAAATCACCTCAGGCTAAAATAAGAGACATAGCGATGTAATAGCCTAGTGTATTAGTGGGTTAATTGCCCTGTTGTACTCTCTAGTAGATATCTCTGGAATGAGTTCTATATTAATTGTGAATTGCTTAATACATTTAACTCCTTGAACAACTTGGTCCTTTGCTCTGTCTTTAATGAGCAAGAAAACTTTGGAGTTGTAAATAGTTGTTTTTTGGTGGCAAAAGCCACAGGGAACGTGGCCCTTCCCCACAAGCACTGAGTCATCCTCTTGGTGCTTAAGAAGAGTCAGCCTGGAGCACTAAAAGGAAATTATTGCTTTTTCTTGGAAGCTGCAAAGTTCTGCTCCAGTCCTGCAGCCTGCAAAGCCACATCACCTTGCTTGGAGGGTGCTCAGTGCCAAACTTCGAGACCAGGATCTGCGGAGGAGCAGAGCTGGGACTGTGCAGACACAGCACACTGTGCCACGGCCACCCCAAACCATACAATTGGAGGGGGGGGAAAAGAAGAAGGTTTAAATAATACATAAGATTTCAGTCTCTCATCTTGGCAGTGCCGTGGCCAGAAAGGGAAGACGAATGAAGTGCTCTGCAGCTCGTCAGAGGATGCAGCAGCGGGTCACTGACACAGACGGCTCACAAAGTATCGCCCATAATGTGCAGCAGCTAGTTTTCTAAAATTACTTTTGCAGCACTAGGCAGACGTGTCTGCAGATTTGCAGTCACTTTTCTGAAGATTGGAACATAAGTGTCACTGAGCTACCAGAGGGTAATGTCACTAATTTCTCTAGATGGCTCCCAGTTTGCATTAGGGGGATGGAAGAAGAAGCAGGCAGAGCAGAGGTTGGAGGGGAGTGTATAATTTGCAGGTGAGACATATTTTATTCATTTCTTCTGGGGCATTCTGGTTGCTAAAATTCCTGGCAAACATGCTAGTGTCAATTTAAAGGAAACACACAGAGGAGGAATGCTGAAAAGCTACTTGCTTTGGAAATTTAGAAGAAACTCCTTCCTGAAGTGCCAACCATTGCTTAGACCAACAGGATTGCAGAAGCTGAGGTAAGGAGACAGGTCAGTGGTCTGAATTTAACCTGTGTGACCAAAAGTCTTGTCCACCTGCTCTGCCTGGCCTGAACTGTGCAGCTCAGTCTGTCCTGGAACAATGTGGCCATGGAGCAGCACACTGAATGTGTTATGGATCTCTGTCTTTACACATCTTATATAATATAACACTCATAAGGATGCAATTCAGAACTCCTTTTGTAACACTAACTTTAAACTCATGCTCAGGTTTCACAGGAGAAACACTTTGGGTTTGTAACAGGGGGCTCAGACAGCTCCTTCCAATCCCTGGCCTCCATGGGCTCCAGTTGGAGAGCCCGAGAAGGGAGGCAAGGGCATGTGCACACACAGTTCCTGCACTGGGAAACACTGCAGTCTTTCTGGAAGTTTTCCTGACCGTATTCCCACACAGATCTCGGAGGTGGGGGGCACAGAATGGCCCCATCTTCTGCAAAGAGTGACTTGACACTACTCGCCACCATCACAGGTGGCAGCTCAGGGATTTAAATTTGGATTTTCTGAGCTACCCTGCACTGTCTCTGAGTCCTGCACACATGCACACACAGAGTGATGATTATTATCAATACTCCTAAAACTCACATAATTTCATATATCATTGCCGCATATTAAAACACTCAAGCAGAGGTTTCCAAGGTTAATAGAGAATGTCAACAGTAAACTCTCAGAGATGGAGGTTTGTTTGGGAATCGAGACCAAATAATGGTATTTGTCCTTTGCAGAGAAGCTGTGGAACAGGGGGATGGTGACGTGGGCTCTGTGTGCTCCCCACGGGAAGGAGGATGGACTTTCACTCCCACAAAGCCGATTAGAAGTTCCCTGGAAATCAACATCTCCTTCAGCCGCCTTTGTTCCAAACGCAGCCACACCGAAAGGCTGCCTTGTTCCAGTGCCATCGAGGCAATTTCTTTTGCTGTAAGGTAACTGTACTGACTTCAGTGGAATGACTTCTGATTTATACGTTGCGAAGTGAGAGAGGAGCCAGACACGCAGATAATTCCACTCCAGCATTGCCTGTACCCAGTAACAACTCCTCGCGTTTACGTGAATGGTTAGTTAGGGCTAGGAGAAATATCATCCCTCTGGTTTAAAACATAATGCAAAAACATTTGGGAGATGATCTGAGTGAAAATTTTGTAACTTGTAGAGGAAAATTCCTGAGAAACTAGGGAGCTAGTTGTTCGTTGAAGGAAAGACACAAAGTGCTTAGACTGCTGGAAAAAAATCCATCAAGCAATTCTCTATCTATAAAATAGGTGGTAATGCAATCTGAGCTTAATTTTGATGGCACACTGTACTTCATAACAGTGACAACACCTTAAAAATGTAATGAAAGGGCCTGATTTATTACTGAAATAATCCATTTAGCACTCCAATAAATAAAGGGACAAAATACAACCAATGTTTCGGCAGAAGGGGAAAAAAAGAGAGAAAAATTGCAGTGCATTGCAGTTTTCTGGACGTGCATCCAGGGAGTGTGGCCACATGTTTTGGGGTTGATTATTTTTCTGAAGACAAATATAAATTCAAAGTTAGATTTAAGATTTAGGCCCGATGTCCACTCTGCATTCTGATGCACTTTAAAACAAGCAGCCCTGTGACTCGGTAACAACGAGGACTGGGTTTGAATGACAGGGGGGAGGAGAAAACACTAACTTACTGCCTTACAAATATTTGATTTTGAATATGCTCTCATAGCCATTATTAAGTGCAAAGCAAACATATTTTCCCCTCATGCCAAATTTGTTTTAATAACATGATGTTACTTCTGCAAATGTCAGCTCCAGCCTCTGTTTCAGTGGCACTTGGCCCACAGTGAAGGCTGGCGGGTTTTATACTCCCTCTCCATCACTTCTATTAATCTGTTTAATCTGCTACAGGACCTGGCAGTGGCAGTGACAGTAAAAGCAATAAAATCCTCATGTGGCAAATGTCTGTATTCGGGTACAGTGTCCTGAACACTGGAGAGGAGAGCTGCTACTTCTCTAGGGATGAAGGAAAAGCAGCAAACTGCTGCCATGTGGCCCATTTTGGGGGGATATTTTGCTTTGTGGATTTGGACCATCCTCCACTGGTGTCTCCATCCCTTGTGCCCATGTCCCGGGTGGCCAAGGCTGGAGGAATGGCTCCAGCACCAACATCCCACTGCGCTCTGCCTGGCCCTAATTGGCCTGTTTGCTTTGCAATAAGTGATTCCTGCCTGTCTTGGGGCGGATTGTTTTTCACACCATTAAATGAAGTTCTGCTGTATTGATCCCTGTTTTTCCAATTTGAAGCCTGAAAAGTGATGAAGACATTTTCTTGTTTTCTCATGTACTTTTCCCTCAGTTCATTTAGGTGACCTGTCTTTAGTTCCTTGCTCTGCTCACTGTAATTGCTTCTTCAGAGTAATGTTGCACTGTGAGCGTGGTACCGCAGCCGGGGTGGGTTTTTATGGAAGGATGAAGGAAGGCGAGGTTGAAGTCATCAAGCAATACTAACTGTGGAAGGTTTGTCACAAATGACATCTCAATAGCAGCGTCTCAGTGTGTCTTGCTGGAACCTCAGTAAAATAGTGCAGAGGGTAAGGGCAGGACCACAGGACAGCTTTGTCTCTTCGGAATGTTAATATTTTGCTTAAGAGACGGAAACGTTTGAAACACGATTTTTCTTTGGGTGCAGATATTGTCATTTGTGTCCTCTTTACCTTTGTGAAAAATCTCAACACTCAAATGTTTGCATCAGGTTTTGCCAGGGAACTATTTTTGTTTGGCATTAAGGTAAGGGGTGGATTTTTTCCAGAAGAGATCAATAGGAGCGGGTGCTGAACTCAGGTTTAAGTGGCAAATTTAATTAAGGAGGGAGCAATGGTTGCTCCAACTCAGCCTCACTTGCAATTATTTAACATTTGAGGTCTAAACCAAGCCCATAAGCACAGAGAGGTTTCCAGAGGCGTCAGTAGGCTCCAGACTTGCAGAATTTACTAATAGAAACTGAAGTGCAATGAAGCCTTGGGATGTTGGGATTGTTGCCTGTATCCCTGAGCTCTTCCCACTGAGCCTGGCACAGCCTGGGATGCTGCAGCTGGAGAGGGGGAAGGCAGGACCACTTTGCTGGCTCATCTCAGTGAGCAGGTAGGGACTGAATTTAAAGTTTGAGTCACAGCAGCATCTTGGGTACCTCTGCACCACCACAGGCTGCCTCCCCCTGCGTTTGTGTCAATCTGAAGTGAGGCAGGTGTTCCTGAGACTCTGCAACACTCCAGAGGATTTTTACTCTCAATCTTTTTTGGTTATTTTTCCTTCCCCATTCATGGGGAGACACATAAACCGTCTTTGTTTTTAGGAACTTGCTGCTTTGATTTCTTATGGAAGTGGATTCTGGTGGCTTTGCAGTAAGTGGTAGCACTTTGTTTTGCTTTTCCTTGTGGGAAGGGAGTAAAGCAAGTGCTGTAAAGAGGTGGAATTGGCAACTCCTGTGCAAGGCTGGGAGAAGGTGTCCCACCTGAGAGCCTTCCCAAGGGAGCTCAGTCCTCCCTCATTCCCTGCTGTGATGATGCTTGTTAAAGCAGCAGGGGCTTCTGAGAACATCCAGAGTCAAGCACGGCTCAGGTGAGCTCAGGTATTGGCAGGATGACTTTATTCCCTGATCCTGGAAATAATCCTGTTAGGAAAGAGGGGTCTGTAGTGTGCAGGATCTGGGTGCAGGAAGGCAGCTGTGCACGGGGCCTTGCAGAACTGGGCTCTGGAGGCAGAGCTCGGTGCACTTATTAGGAAAAGAATTAATCTATTTGTTTTGCATTACTGTTTGTATTATTTTTATGCACAAAAGCCTGAATTATGCAAGAACTGCACTGCCCAAATCGTGTTTGCCTGCTGTGAGCACAAAACACAGAGGAAAATTCTTTCCTTTGAATGTCTTCTCATCTAAACGGTGGGAAATGCAGAGAGGGGGAGCTTTGGGGGCAGGATCTGCCTTTTGTGCTCTCGGCATCTGCTGTCACGAGGTCTCTGCTCCAACTGGCTTTCCAAAGTGTTGTCCCAACACCAGGTAATATATAGTGTAGGCAATAAAGAGGGAAGGGGATGCAGTAGAAAAACCAACTTGTGCCAATGTATTTTTCCAAGAATAAAAAAAAAAAAAATCCAACATGCAGTTTGAGAATGTAATGCCTTGTAGACAACTGGGGCAAATCTTGGGAACAATGTCCACTGGATCTGAATGGGACAATCCATTTCAAAGGTGTGATATATTAGACATAGCGAACAGCAGCAAGTACACAAATAAGGCGGGTTTAGTAATTTCTTTCTTTCCCCGCCAAGTGTAAAATCTTTGGAAAAAAACTAAAAATTAGGAAAGGGGGTGATTTGCAGAAATAGCTGATCTGTTCATTGCCTCAGTGATAGGAGAGGATTTAGTTTTTTAAATTTTTTTTTTTATTGTAAACTACCTTATGACAATTGGTGATAAAAGAGCTGAGCCTTTCAAAAATCCATTTTAATAAAACACCGTATGACCTCATAGATATGCATAGGATTTAGAAATAACATGGATTTTAATGAAGGTACTTGAAAGGTATGGTGCCATATTGCAATTTTATGGAAGATCTTAGATTAATGAAATTAAACGTGAACTGCATTGTTTAGATGATGAACTTAAGGTCATATCTGCAGCATTTGAAAGAGAAACCTTGAGTGGAGGGTGTAGAATCATTGATTTAGACCCTGGTAGACAGCTGAATAGCAAGCACTGAAGCATGAAGGTAAATTCCCATATTTCATTGTTAGAAGGTTAGCTGGTGGCTGCCAGCTTTTCAGTGATAATCACCAACCAATTCCACCCTGTTTCAAAAAAGATTTTGCCTTTGTGTGCTAAGACACTTCTAAAAACCATTACTGTTCAAAGCAGGGGCACACTGTTTAAAGAGAAGCTATTTCTGCAAAATGCAGGATGGCAATGAGTTGATGCTGTCCTTGGATAGTGATGCTATTAAGTTCATTAGGATCATCATCCATTTAAAATGCTTATAAGGAGAATTGTGACTGTTTGCTGGAGACGTCAGAGGCACCTCCTACTGCAACTCTCAACGACGTGTCACCAGTGATTAGCTCTTTTGCTTCCTTAAGAATTTTTGTAAGACAATGGCCCTTTCAGGTTAAAGTCCTGTTTCCATCCTCAGACACACACAGGGAATAAATGCATGAACATGCACATGTGTTAAACTAATGGACATGAATTTGTACAGCAGGAAAATTGCAAGGAATGAAATGCTCAGCCTGAAGAATAAGTGATAATAGAATGATGCTGCCAATTACTGCTGGAGAACAGCGTTGTCACAGGGAGCAGCTCATGGAGATGGGAGGATGAGGGGCGGAGAAAAGGTTCCCTTTTGACAGTTTGCCGTTAAAGGAAATTTGTCAAGGATGTTAAAATTAGATCTAACTGGGCCAGATCCTCAGATGACATAAATCAGCCTGTAGACTTCAAACCATGATCTGGCCACATCCTCCTCTTTGTTCTTTCTTCATCTTTATTATCCACACCACAACCTTCCCTGAGCACTGTGATGATGCTCCAAGCCCCATTGTCTTCGTGCTAGACCAGCACAGTGAGAGAAGGTGTTGCCCCACTTTTGTCTGCCCTGCACATCTTTTATTGCTCAAAACATCCACACGGTTTACAAAACCTGCTAAGCAAGTGTGGGAGAAGGGGACCTTGTCTAGACCAGGATTTAGGCTGTGATGTCACTATCACTGAGGCAATCTGTGTGGACTGACCTGTTTTCAGTAAGATGAGCTTCTTTCCACAATGACAAATTGATGGAGTTCCCTGTAATTTGTGCTGTTGGGTACCAGAGTGGGAACACTGAAACAGGAATCCATCACCTTGCACCCAGCACTGCTGATTAGGAATATGGTAATACTTAAGGGAGCGTTTAGCTTCTGGAGGGGCCTGCTGGGGTGCAGAGGTCCAGCTGGGTACAAGAAAGGGCAAACCTGAAAGAGATGCTCTCAGGTGGGAACTGAGACTTCTATGTCTAATGTACTTCTGTGTATGTTCTCTTCCAGCCTCAATTCTTGGCAAGGAAAGCTAAACTCTGCCACATCACGAAAACTGTGTGAAAGCTGCCGGGAAGGAAATTAAATAAGAAATAGTGTTAGATAATGGTTGTAAATGCATTATGATCACTCTTTTCATTAGAAACTTCCTTGTTTTCTCCCTGGTGTACACCACAAACAGCGTGTACATGATTTATTTGTGTGTGTTTGGGAAGGAGAGGCAAAGGAAATAAAGTCTTTGCCATTAGATGGTTTAAAAGGCAGTTGGGAGATTTAGAGACACGATGCTTATTAAAATAAATGGAAACTGTGCATCTAAATCCCCTGGTCATCCTTGAAAATCTTGTCCCCAGTGTTTATCTTCCAGTAATTTCCAAATGGGGCATTGCATGTCCCATTTCTAGTGTGTATCTAAGTCCAACTGGACAGCAAAACCAGGACCACACGGGGGCCAAGCCCAGCTCTGTGCCGTGTGCTGCCTAATGTTGTGAGTGGGGAGAGAGCATGATGGTACAAAGCTTTGAAATGGTGCAAAGCATTTTCTGGGAAACTCTCTATGCAAAAAAATGCCCAAGTCCCACAGAAGTTAAGGGAATGTGGCTCTCCTCTCCCATTCCCAGAGGTTTCTGCTGTGTGTGGCTCTTGGTTTTAGATAGACTAACCCTGCTGTGTCCAGTTCTGCAGAGCTGATTTGCAGAGCTTTCAGCAGATTCATAATTTTCCATCCTGCTGTAAATCTTCCAACAAATATTTTTTAATTTTTAAAGGAAACTATTGGCACTGGCCACTTTGGAAATGCTGACCCATTAAGTCCAAACAGGGGAAGTTAGGGCATGTTAAATATCAATTGATTATAAAACCCATATTAATTGACGTTTAGCAGCTCCACTAATGGAGAGGAGCTCATTACATAGCAGTTAACCCTCAACGCATATATATTAAATAATCAATTAGTATTTATTTAACATACAATAACCTCCCTATTAGAGCTAAATTAAAAGCCTCTTTATGGAGGCCTTGCAGAAAGGCCTGCACTGTGATAACCTGGAGCCAGGAATTTGCATCAAGAGCCTGCATCTTTGTTAACTCCGGTAACCCCAAGATGATTTTAACACGTTAAGTGGCAGAGTAAAGGGGCTGTGTTTGTTATAGTCACTTGGCCTTGCTAAGACAGACTTGGTGTAGGGAGAGGGCTCTGGGCAGGGGGTCAGTGCCAAAGAGTTGGTGAGTTGCTGCCCATGTGATCCCAACAAGTTGCTGAGACTTGGCAGGTGATAGGTGAGAGGGAAACAGAGAGACTTGCCCACAAGTAAAAGACCTTTGAAGTAGAAGAAAAGTATTTTCAAATGTAAAAAGGAAGGAGAATGAGGAGAGAGACGGGCAGACAGCAAGACGACATAAAAGCTAAGAAGTGGCACCGTTGGGTAATAGAATAGAGCAAACTGGGGAACTCAGAAAAGGAATAGCTGAACTAAATTGCTCAAAATGAGTCTCTCCTGTGTTATGATCTGAGCTGCCATTTATATCTGTGTGGCGTATTGAATATTAGCAGGTGGATTTACTCCCATCTCTCTGTGGCCTAAGGTGTGACAAGGAAGGGTGTAGCAGGGAGCTGTGCTGTTTTTCTTGGAGCCCAGGTGAGTTTTGTATTGGGGTCTAATAGCCCCAGACCCTGTTCAGAGCCGAATTCCATCACACCCCTATGCAATAATCTGTTTTCTAGTGGGGGGAAGCTGGGAAATCAAGCAGCTTCTCCAGAAGTCAATTTTGGTTCTTAAAATGGAGCCAGCTCAAGAAATTGTCATTGATCCACTTCTGAACTTGGAGCAAATTTCCATAAAAATAATCAGATCCTCTCGGCTGCAGAAGTTTTAATGCTGTGTGTTTCACTGGGTGGGACGGGCAGGCTGGGAGAACAGGAGCTGAGCAGTGATTTGGGTTCACGTCTTTCCTCTCCACTGTGCCAGTTCTGAACAGGGAGGGAGGCGATGGGAGATGATGCCTTGGCTGCTCTTTTTGTAATATCTTGGCAAAAACAAGCTAAAGAAAGGGAGTTGTTTGCTCTGATCCTCAGTGGATGAAAACTGGAGGAGCCCTTAGCAAGGCTTAAAAAGCCCGATTAATTTAGGCTCCTCAGAAAGTACCTGGGAATGTGGCTTGGCTGAAACCCTTCTTGAAACTTGGAGGAGCTGACAGTGGGGGAGCTGGGTTCAGCCTGGAGCAGGTAATGACAGGTCTATCCCAAAGGTGTGAGGAAGAGCAGGGACCCTGTGGAGGGAGCAGCCCTGATGGTGTGGGGAGTTTTAGTCATGTGTGAAAGGGGGTGTGTGCCCCCCCTCACCCTGCAGACTGCACCCCCTCCAGAGGGAGAGGGAGAATCGCAGCATCTCCCAGCTACCGAGTGGACAAAGGGAGCCAAGGAGATCCAGGGGTGACAGAGACAGGGCAGAAATAGTCAAATAACCGTGGATTTGAAACATCAGCAGGTGGAGTTTAATGAAGGGATAAGCAAAATAAAACTGGAGGTGAATGCCAATGCTGTCTGAAGGGTAATAATGAAGATGATGGAAAAATTGCTCTATTTTGGATCTCAGGGAAGACCCAACTGTGATTTTACTGAGAAAAAGCCTGTTTCAGGCTTTTTAGCTCTGCCAAGGAGTGTAACACACACATATGTCAATGCCTGCGCCTCCTAAAACTCGGGAGGACTTTGCTGTTTGCTGCTCACTCCAGTGGAGAGAGACCTTTGAGGTCTTCTCCCTCCAAGGACAGCACCAGTCATTTGAGCAAGTGATGGTCACCTGTATTCACAGGTATATGATGTATTTTTAGCACTTGCAATAAATTACTTTTTTTCCTCCTTACAGCTTCTGGAAACGTTCCCAGTTAGTCGCCTATTCATCAGGATTGTTACATTTCTGCTGCTGGAAAGAGAGAAGTACCTTTTTCTCTTCCTCTTTATTAGCATGTGCCATGGTGTGAGGGACTGGCTGGGGAGGGAACCCTGTTGTGAGCAGCATTGGGTAAACACAGCCGAGGTGACAGTGACAGTCCTCATCACAGAGTGTTAGCAATTCAAACAGCCATGTCACTCAAGGAGTTTGAGAGGAGAGAGAAGGAAAAGCAAAAGGGAGAATGTGACAGTTTGCAAACATGCAGTCGCATGACTTTGTCATAGATGTGTTCATTCTGTAAGTATCTGGAAGGAAATGCAAATGAATTTGATGCTGGCCAAGTCTATGTGCAAGGGAGGACTGTTGGAGCTTTGTTAGACATGTAGAAATTTCTTTCTCTTGTAGAAAGAGAGAACCAAAAGGCTTTTGGAAAATTGAAATTACCCACGGCCTGTTTTCGCCCAAAGGGGTTATATTCTTGAGCCCTAGGGAAAGGCAATCTTTCTATTATCTATTAATAATAAGCAGAAGAAAGTAGTAAAAGAGAAGCAGAGGGGCAAAAACAAACCAAAAAACTCCACCAAACAAAACCTGATTATTTTCCATGGAAAAATTTTCAGGTGGTTGGAATGTATTGATGTTTCCTAAAATAACCAATTTAATCCCTCCACACTGAAATGGTAACATCAAATCTAAAAAATTTAGGAAACTAGGCTAAAGATCTTCTATTACCCTGAAACTTTGCCTTAGAGAAATGATAACACAGACAGAACTTCCTTGGGAAAGAACTGAGTAGAGGATGTTGTGGAATTATTTTAGTTAAACTGACTGCAATGCTAAAAATGAATCCTGGGGTAGGACAGTAAAGAAACACACACTGGAATACTAATTCTGCTTCCAATCATCCAAGGAGTTCAGTCACTGAATTCAGGAGAGAATTCACAGGCTGTCTGGTTTCCACAGGCTTTGGGGAGGCCGTGCCAATGCTATTCTTTCCGTCTGGATTTGCCTGCGATTCTTCATGTTATTAGTGGAAATAATTTCCTCTGTGGAGAAGCAGCCGCCTCTGTCCTGCTGGTCTGTCTCTGCTGTGGATCCCTTCATCACATCTCCCCGCAATCCTGGTAGGCAGCTGTGCCTGCAGGGTGTTGTTCAGTCTTTTACCCAATTATCCAGGCACAGAACACCCATCCCAAGCTAATCATGAAGGACAATCATCTCTGGGTGAAAACACTCTCTGAGGACTCATCTCTGCTGTGGTGGCTTAGGGAATGAAACCACTAATTATAGGAGAGGAGTGTTTGGATTATATCATACATGACGATAGAAGCAGAAAGGGAGATCCCAAGGCTGAGACCACAGATCCCATGACTTTGCTGTGCCATTTGACCCCTTCACAATCTCTCTGCTTCTCCAGGGAAACCTGCTCACCCCCATGGGCAGCCTGTGTTCCCTCCTTGAGGAGGGACTCTCTTTGAAAATCCCGATCTAAACACAAGTGTGTGGAACTTCAGCAATTGTAAGAATAAATAATTTCCATCTGTAAAGAATTCCTATCTGTAAGGAATAACTAATTCCTATCTATAAGGAGTAATTCCTATCTGTAAGGAATAATTCCTCTCTGTACCCCATTACAAATGCTCAGGCAGCAGGCACCAGGGTAGAGTAAAATAGTGATTTTAGCTGTATCCTCTCCCAGGATTTCCTGCCCTCCATCTCCATGGAGGGGTTGCTGGCAGCGCATGGCTCCGCTGATTTCAGCTCTCCACGCTCTCCTGCTGAAATGCCAGAGCTGCTTCCCAGGGTTTGGCCATAAACTGCACAGTCCAAGGAAGATGTTGCTTGTTTTCTGAAGGACAGGATGAAATCACGCCGTGTATGTCCTCTATCTATTGCCTCTCTGGGCAGGGAAAACATAAATGCTGTTCCCACTATTTTATTTATTGGCTTTCCTCTATTTCCTGGGAAAAGCCTGTTTTTTAGTACTTTTGTGTGTGCGTGTGAGCCTGTGTGGGGTAGGCGTGTGTGTGTGTGTGTGTGTGTGTGTTTAGGAGGTTAAAAAAAATTTCTTGCTGTCAGCAAGTGATGTTACAAACCTGCTCTGACAAGGCTGGTTGTATATTTACAGTTGGTGAGAGCGAAGGCTTCATCAATCTTCATGCTTTGAAAGGGACAGGCCCGCTCCCATGAGCACCTGCTCCGGGAGAACAGCTGAACTGTGACTTTCCAGGGAACTAGCTGTAAATTTTAGCCATTCCCCCCGCAGCCCACGCATGCTTGAGCTCTTTAACCTTCCCAGGCTGGCAGGAGTCCCAGCAATCAGTTTAGTGCAAAGACTGGGGTTCTTTTTAATTAACCTTTTGTTTCCCACTGCAGGTGTTTCAAAGTTTCTTAATGTTAAAAAGGAACAGGAAAAAAAAAATTTGTTTGCAGGGGTGCATCCACTTTTTCTATGGTTGGTGATCAAGCAGGATCAGCCTTTCCCGTGTTTCCCCTCCACATTTGCCTCCTGGATGTGTGTCTGTGCCAGCATCCACTGGGAACTGGCAGCACAGGTTCCCTTTAGGCACCTGCAGAAAGAATTCTTGGGAGTGCACTGTAGTTCTGTCCTAAAGGCCAGTGTTTCCTTCCTTTTCCAATCTTCTCCTTGTTCTCCAGGCAACTTTCTCCAGACACTTGACTCCCTCAGTGTGTTGGTTATTTGATGTGCTGTTTATTTGGTTTGGCCTCTCACACCCAGCCTGCCCAGCCAGAGGGAGTTTCATTATGGACTTGCTGAATCCTGCTGCAGCAGACTTTGGTATTCCTGAAGTGCTCACTCAGTGGAAGGAACAATCTCAACCCTCCCTACAACTCCAGCCTGGCAAACCTGTGCTCGTCATCTTCGAGGGTCTGCTGCACAAGGCTGGTGAGCAGACAGAGTTTAGAAAACGTAGGAGAAAATCACACGGAGAGGATTCAGATGGATCCTGCTTGGGAGGTGTGGCAGTATTTTGTATGTAAAAGCAGTTGGTTTACTTCAGGCAGGCTGTCCTGTTAATAAAACAAAGATATATCCCTTTGGGAGGGAAATATTCCTGTGCTGGAGGAAAAGGGATATATTGTCCTGTTTGATCAATAGAATTATTAGTAGAACAAGCACCTGTTGTATCACTAAGAAAATTCATACGTGGAAATTTATCACAAGGAAAAAAATACTTTTAAGCTCCACTTAAAACAATAAAATATATCTTTGAGGGAAAGTTTCAGGCTTTTCTGTACAAGAGGAATAATGGTTTCTATAATTTAATAGGTGCTAAATTTGGTGAGGAGTGCCAGCAAATCCATTTCACATAATGATATTTTATCTCCCTTGATATGGTCATTTTCATGAATGTCTTTTTATTGGTTCCATTGTCCCACGAAGTGTCCAAGGTGGTGCTGCTCATCCTCAAACGCCAAGCACATACAGAGGCAGGGATGGCTGGAGAAACCTATTAATAATGGTTGCACAAAAAATGGGCAGGAACTGCATGACAGTTAAATGTGCTCCCTATAAATAAAGAACATTTCTATTTGACCCTCAGGGCTGTGGCTTTTCAGCACTTACTTTTGTAGGAGTTAAGGTGGTCACAGCTGTTACAGACTAGAGATAAGCTTAAGAAATTCAGGTGAGGATAACAGGGAAAAAAAAGAGAGGTTCCAAAGAAGATTTCACTGAAAGTCTCAGCTACAAAAAAAAAAAAAAAAAGCAAAATTGCCCTCAGTGAGGGGTTTTGTTTACATAGGCAAGGGCAATTTGCTTCCTGGAAAAAGGAGTGATTTATTCTCTTAGGTATCTAATTGCAAATTCACAGAGCCAAGCCTTTTGCTCATGTAGCTCTGCTGAGATGGATGGGAGCACTTTTTAGGAAGGTTCACGGGTTTTCAGAACCTCTCAGTGTGCATTGTATATAAACCAAAACTCACAGTTATGGTTCCAATCTGGCTGGAACTTTATGCTGGCTAGAGTTAGCAACCACAGTCTGTGACTGCTATCACAAAACATAACCTGCGTCTCAGGAAGGGGAACTGAGAAATTTTTCTTGGGGGAAAAAGAAGAAGAAACTTGAAAGAATATCAGAATAAAAGGGAAGGACGGGGGAAATATACATGTATGTAGCAAAGAGGCAACATATTATATTATAGTGTGATACACACTTGGCATAAAATGGCCCAGAGCAGCTGTGGCTGCCCCATCCCTGGAAATGTCCAAGGCCAGGCTGGAGGAGGCTTGGAGCAACCTGGGATAGTGCCAACATGTGGTCCTGAAACTGCAAATTCAGAACAAAGCAAAGGAGCAAAAGAACTGACAGGATGAGCCATCATGGGAAATGAAAGGAAGACTGTGAAAACGGTTATAATAAATAATAAGAAATGTTGCATGGGGCAAAGGAATAATAGATCAGCAATGGGAAGACTCTAAAAGCCGCTGAGAGTTATTGATAGGCATTGTGTAAAGAAAAAAAAAAACATAAAAAAAGAAATCCCTGATAGTTTTGCCTTCATGTTCACAAAGGCAGGCAGCATGGCAGATGCCAAAATGAAAGATAATTTTCCTTTTGCATAAAGAAGAAATATTGAAGGAAACTGAGCAGAAGTGACAAAGAAATTAGGAGTGTTAAAAGAGCCTGAAAGCACGTGGTCCACATCAAACCCCCTTCAGGACTGTGAGCTGAGTCAGCAAAATGTATGAAAAATCTGTTGAGGGAAATGAGAAACTCTTTGGAGACCAGACATGGAGAGATCCCGCTGGTGTCAAGTCCAAGGAATCTTTCCAGAAAGGAAAGGTGGCTGTACAGAGGAAGGTGGCTTGCATGGCCAGGAGGCCAAAGTCTGTTTTAACCTGGGATTGCACTAGAGAAACAGTTAGGGTAAGTTATGAGTTTAATTAAAGGAAAACCATCAAGGATTTAAAAATTGGAATCTGTGCCAATAAAGGGAGAAGAAAACTGACAGCAGCTTTCTGAGGAATTAATGCAAATCACAGGCCAGGGAAAAGCCAAAAGATATAACTTCTGCTGTGGCAGGAAAGGTTGGATATAATACAGTCGGGAAGTGCAATCTTGAGTAAAAGTGACAAGTGTGGGACATGGAAATGGCTGGTCAAGCACTGGCTGGTGGGTCCTTGCCACTGAGCTAGTCACGAGGATGGGCTGACTTTTACTTGGAGAAAGTGAAGGAACTTCAGGATAAAGCAGTTATTGTGGTGAGTTTAACTGGAGGAAGCCCAGAGACCATGAAGGGAACAAAGACCACCGGGGTTTGAGGGCACCTCGTTTGGGTGGGGAGCATGAGTTCAGCCCAAGCGCTGATCGGGCAAGTGCTCTGCGTTCCTGCAACAAGTTTCAGTGAAAGGCTCTTGATTCACACAGTCATTTAATTAAGTAAAACTCCAAGCATTGCCCAGGCAGGTAAGTGCACGCTGAAGAGCCACCGTCAGACATGGTGCGCTGGGCTTTGTCAGGTGGGGAGGAGGGCGGGAAGGCGGCGGGGCCTTGGGGAAGGTGGGAAAGTGGAGGGTCTGGCAAAGTCTGTGGGGGAAAGTGGGAAAAATGGAGGGTCTGTGGGGAAGCTGGTGGGTTTATGGGGAAGATGGGAAAAACGGAGGGTCTGTGGGGAAATTGGAGGGTCTGTGGGGAAGGTGGGCAAGTGGAGGGTCTTTGGCAAAGTCTGTGGGGGAAAGTGGAAAAAAAGGAGGGTCTATGGGGAAATTGGAGGGGCTGTGGGGAAGGCGGAGGGTCTGTGGGGATGGCGGAGGGGCTGTGGGGAAGGCGGAGGGGCTGTGGGGATGGCGGAGGGGCTGTGGGGAAGGCGGAGGGTCTGTGGGGAAGGCGGAGGGGCTGTGGGGATGTCTGTGGGGCAGGCGGAAAGCAGCGGGGCCGTGAGGGAGCCCGGCCGAGCGTCCCCCTTTGCCGCCTCAGCCAGTGCCGCCGGCCGCCACTAGAGGCTGCTGCACACCTCATTAAATAAACACAAACAGCAATTAACGCGGGATTCCGGACAGGGAGGCTCTGACATCCCCGTTTCCCACACAGCAAAAACATGCGGGACGTCGGTAAGACCTGATCGTCGCAGTAGATTTACTGTGTACAGCGGGATTCTGCTCCGAGGGCCCAGCAATCCCCGGTGGCTCTGCCAGGCGGGGTCTGGCAAGAAACGCATCTCCACAGGTGCCCCTTGTCCTCTCAAGAGGAGATTTGCAGGTATTGTGTTTGTGAGGTGGATTTCTTTGTCTGGCAGCAACAGCCACGTGTGGTGTTGGTCCCTTTTTGGATAAAAAACCCCAGCAATAAACAACCCAGAGATGAGACACTCACAGGGCAGCCGTGCCAGGCTCCACAACACCGGTGTGGGTTGTTGGCGTAATTTGCACCAAACCCGCAGTAGATGTTTTTAACCCCGGCTCTGCTGTGTATATTTCTCTGAGCGGTATATTTCACAAGCAATATACAACCTCATTCAAGCGTGTTCCTGTTGTCTGCCTGGCACTTCGGGCTGCTGCGAGAGCGAAGGTTTTACAGGCTCCACGTTTGCAGTAGGTAAATACCAGCATCTTCACCAGCCTCCTTCCTCCTCTCCTCAAAGCTCAGGCTCGATTTCGGCTCCCCATTCACCTGCCTTGTTTTGCCACCAACTTCATCTTACTAGTTTGCAAAATTATAGCCTCACTGTGAACCTGGAATTCTGAGCTAAGCAGAGCCCCAGCAGCAATGCTCATATTTTCATTTTGTATTTTTCATCAGTGACGTTGGTCCAGGGTTGGTTTTATTACTACTGCATTTTTTTTAACACTGCTCTGGAAGGATAAAGCTGGAAAGTCCTATCCATTTTCTGGAAAAGCCAGTTTCTGTCTGTCAGCATCTGTCACACCATGTACACTATGAATTAAAAACAGCTACAGCAACGGGCAGACCATGCTAGAGAAGGGATTTCTCTCACTCTAATTCCCATATTCAGTGGCACACAGTATTTCTTGTTTAGTCCCTGTGCATGGGAAGGCTAAACAAGAAATAAACATTCAAGAAGTGCTGGTACCCTCTTTTTGCACCCCCTTTTCATGGGGAGGCAGGTGGTGGTCCTATGCAGGGCCAGGAGTTGGACTTGGTGATTCATGTGGGTCCCTTACAACTCAGGATATTCTATGGTTCTGCGACAGGAAGATGTAACTGCATCCACACTGAGTGACTCAGGGTTTGAGGTTGCATCCAGCCACCAATCCCAGCCCTGAGCATGCTCCTTCCGTGCTGGAATGATGCTGACTCCAGTTTCCAGCCAGCTTCTCTCCCAGGAATGCTCATGTACAAGGTGGGCCTCACTTGCCCCTTCTGCAAGGATTTCATGCAGTAGACACCACTCTGCAAATCCAGAGCCACAAATAAGTGAAGATGGTACAGATGTAGCTTGGAGGCTTCTGACTTGCAAATTAACATAATTTCTCAGAGGCAGGTGTGACTGTGGGTAGCCAGGAGGGGAATGGAGTCAGGGACACATTATGCAGCCTTCTTCTTGTACTTCAAGGGGAAAAAACAATGAGAACTGATATATCAAGTGTGAGAAATCAAAATTTAGCTGTGCCATTAGGGATACTGTAAAGGCACCATTGTCCGGGTTTGGGGGGAAAAGAGGATTTTTGGGGGAACAGAGGCACTGTCAGCTTTCACAGCTATTCTAGGCCATTCTGGCATTAGGTAGCATTGCTGCTCTGCCTTTTAGTCATTTTATGGACCTGATATTTTAAGGCACCAAAGGGAATGATGGTGTTCATTCCACACGTGAGAATATAAAATATTTGTTTATAAAGTGTTTGTTTGCATGGCCTGGATTGGTAATGTCTGTCTTTGAGAGTTTACTGGTTTAGTGTCCACTATCTGGTGGAGCACACCAGAAATAGAGACACTGCAGAATTATGTTATTATTTATTTTGTTCAGTTGGGTTTTTATGAAGGTAGGCATACACATGGATATATAGATTGCCTATAAAGCAAGATGGCTGGGCAATGTGTTTTGCTCCAACAGGTGTGCGTGTCTGTTAGCTGGGTGTTGTTGGAGGGAAAAGGTTAAATTCTGCCTCAAGGAAATTGAGAACTCTTAGCTAATGAGGTGTTGCAGGTGTGTGACTGGGAACAGAATGGAGCCCAGGGTTGGTACAGCCAGACAGGCATCACTTCCTTCCTTCCTTCCATCCATCCTTCTCTGGATGCTGATTCTGCATTATGGAATACTCCCCTTGTCTTCCTTTTCTCTTTTCTGGAAAGCCCTCCTGTAGCATTTGCTGTGTTTACAGCTTTTTATGAGACTTGCAACTCTGGAGTTTCATTGCTGATCCATAATCAATGTTAATTCTCATTTTATGGTTTTAAAAATCTACTTGCTCTACCCTTTCAAACTCTGTAAAATGTCATTAGTGTGTCTTGGGATGATCCTATTTTGTTTACGGATCCCTTGCTATTGTAAACCTCTGTCTTTTGACAGTACAGTTACCAGAAAATGGATTAAAGATTAAATGAACATATTGCTTTGTTTATTTGTTTTTAAAGAAAGCTGTTTTGCAATTAGCTCTTTATTTGATCAAAGATTGCATCTGAATTAATTGTGTGGTTTTTCCCAGTCTGCAATTCTTTCTGTGAGACAACTGGGTCAAGTTTTGTTTACACTGTGACCCACATAAACTCCATGGTAAACCACACTCACTCTTTCCCAGGACCAGAGCAGCACAAGGAGATACGCTTGTAAACTAAATTAAATGCACAACATCATGTATAGTTATTTGATGTCAGTGTGTCTCATTTTTTCAAGAGAATTTTCATGGCCTGCTCCAACTGACATTCATCTTTGGGTTAGGTACTGGATGAATGTTACAAGCTTTGGTAGAGGCAAGATGTTGCTCAAAACCTGCGTGTGCTGCTCATTGATATCCCTAGAGATGTGTGTGTAGTGGAGAAGCTCAGCCTTGGGCTATCTCAGTTTGGAAAGTCCTGCAGCCATCTTTTAAATGCTGTTCCACCTCCCTTGGCAGTGCTGTGCCAGCCTTCAGACTGTTCCTCTTCCAACCTTCTCCAATGTTCATTTTTGCCATTGTGAGCTCCTTTCTCACCACGCAGCTTTGTAAAGGTGAGAGCAATTCATGAGGCATGGCTGGTACCAGCTTTGTCCAAAACACTCCTCATGACCAGAGGTTGTTATGAGCCCTCTACTTGATACCCACCCCCTTGGGGCCATTCTCACCAGGGTCACTGTCTAGTGCTGTGTCTCTTAGAGACCATCATTTCACAGCCATGTGATGGCTGTCTTGAAGAGAATATGTTCAAGATCAAGACCTTTTTCTTTTTATACTGTCCCATCATATGGATTGACTTAGAATTAGTCTTCCCATCAACAGCTCCATAGATATGATTCACAGCCCGGTGATCTTTGCCAGGAGAGCTCAGGTATCTGTTGGGATAGACAGAGCCACAGAGAAATTGGTACAGAGGCTTGATGATCTATGTTAAGCTGAGATGAATCTGGCCCCGAGTGCCTCTCTAGCACATTCCTTTAGCAATTAATATTAGGTTTTGTCCCCAGTTAAAGTGCCTTTGCTGGGTACTCACTATGCTCTGCAGCGACACAGTGAGGGTGTTCTGCAGAGACAGTGTCTGGCTTTGCATTCCTGCCTCTTCGGAGATAGTACCTAGGATTCCTTTTTGGTCTGTATTTCATATTGTTCTGTGTGAATAACAGGATCTGATGATTGAAATCTACTACCTGGGATCTGAAATGAATTGTTTGCTTTCTCAGGAAACCTTAGGCTTGTCCATTCTCTTCCCCTTTGCACACACAGACGTTACGCGTGTGTTCACACAGACACGCCGGGGCTGCGTCGTAGAGCAAATTGCTTATACACATGTAAGCAAATATCTTCTCAAATCATCTCTTATCGCCAAGTGGGGTGTGGTGCTTGTTGTTCAAGGGGTTGAGGTTGCCTTTCAATCTGCCAGGGCCAGCCTGACACCAAAAATAAACAGCATAAGCCTGGAACGGTTGTCACAAGGGGCAGAGAGAACTTGTCAGGCAGGAGTGTGTGAGCCGGCGAGATGATAATGTGGCATGACACTTCTGAAATGAGACACCGGTTGCCATGGTGAGGAGTCAGGAGGGACTATCTCTCCAGAGGCTGAAATAAAACATGCTTTAAATGATGTTTGATTAGAATTTAGATCATGTAACTGAGTGGCTGGACCTTTTTTTTTTCCCTTCCTTTTCTCTCCTCCCTTTACTTGTTGTCATCGTCATCTTTGGCTGCTGGCAGAGTTCACTTTGGGAAGAAAGGGTTTGGGGTCCGGAGCAGCCCCATCTGTAACCCCCCTCACTCCACCACTTCCAGCGTGCTGAGAGGTTACTTAGTTCCATGCCCAGTCAATTATACTCCTTGCTAACTCTGCTTGCATTTTCCACTTGAGTCCATCATAGTTTAAACCAGTTAAAAATGATTCCCTCTGTTCTGAAAAACAGTTAATCAATAACACCCTGAGAATATTTCTTGTCTTCGTTTGCTTTCCCTGACCAGTCTACTCAGGGTATCCATCACCTTGTTAATAAATATTAAAAATGCAGCCCATGAAGACTTATGCACAATACCCTTCTTGGACTTTGTATTAAAGAAGGAAGTGAATGTGTGTGTGTATGTGACAGTTGGAGTGGTAAAAGGAACTTGAAACAGAAAGGATTAACAGAATGATGCAAAACAATTGTCCTTCTGGCCTTGTAAATGGAATAGGATGTTTAAAAGTAATTTTGGCTTTGTTTGCAGTTTGAATGAAGCACAAAACCAAATGTATTTTTCATGTCTTTCCCAGCAGAAATGGTCAGTGAAAGAGCTGGTTCTAGGGTATGGAGCTTTCCACCTCTGTGGTGCTTGTTGGTATATCACAATCTTGAAGCAGGTATCCAGTGTCAGGATAAGTCTGCAGGAAAACAGTAGTCAGCCAATTCCAGTGCTGTCTGGACGCAGACAAAACCACTCATCAAAGAAGGACAAATGCACCAACCTCCGCTAATTTCAAGATCACCTGAGTGCCAGCTGTTTATTGATGTAAATCAGCACACAGAGTACCAAGGCCTAAGCTTTGCCAGGTGTCATCTCTGATAAGTTGTGAGTGGAAGGTGTTAAAATACAAGGGGTATTTTTTATGGATGATGGAGTGAACTGAGTTTGATGACTTACAATTGGGAGTCATTGTTGAGTCCACATTGGATAAGTCAATGCAGAAGCAGATGTTATTGGCAATATTTTGACTGGAAGACAGAAAGTCAAATGGTCACGGAGACTCTTCTTCACCCTACACTGTGTGGAGGTACTTTGTACAATGGTAAAATTCCCATGGAACTTGGAACAGGGATGTGTGTCTGTAGCCAATAAGGATACTGATACATACACACTGCAAATGAGCTTCCCCTTTATTAAGCACATTTAAATCGTGACCATTTGCTTTGGTAATTGAAATATTTACACCAGGCCAGTGAACATGTGACTACAAGTAGTTTTTTCTCGGCTATTAAAATCCATAAGCAAGACCATGTTGATTAGAGTTCCTATTGTTTGCATTTAGGGGAAAAAAAGGCTCTATAGTGGCTATGCATGAGAGAGTATATTCTAGGAGTCAGAGGATGCCCTGTAATTTATGAGAGACAAAAAGGTACATTAGATATTGTTAGAATGCATAATAATCCTCTGGCAATAATTTATTCGGCTTGCAAGGTTAGGATCTCCATAATTCTTGGTTGCACTCTAATGAAGACTACTGATGCTTATTATATATTTTTGTGTACAGTACAGGTGCTTGTGAATATATGGATGCTGTTCTTGCCTCCTGCCACCCCAATACTCACAGAGCTGCCAGTGAGACTATATGGTGTGGTCCATTTTTCTAAATAGTCCAAGAAACTACATCAGCTGTATTGGCTTTGTGTCAGTGGTTCTCTGTAACTTTGTGCCATAAAATCATCTTCTGCACATTTAACCTGCTCTCCCCTCACTTTTGGGTCACCCCTGGCTCTGGGGTGACACAGCCATCATCAGAAAGTTGTGAGCTTCAGCAGTACATGCTGTCCCTCTCCAAGTACAGTCAAACCACATAGATATTCCCCCAGAAATTTTAAACTGGACACTGAAACCTGATAGATTTGTTGGTGGGATGGGGTGTGGTGGTCTGGACTGAGAGGAAAAAAACAAGAAAGAGTAGAAATCCAAACTTTCTTTCCCTGAACTCACTGACATTTCATAAAAATTTTGCTCCAAAATCAGTTTATGATTCCACCCGTAAGGTCATTTCCAAGTGATTTATTACCATCTGACAGTCCACTCCAGGATCTTTGGTGACACTACATGGGTCTTTTGAGCTTTATGATCAAATTTAATGATGGTGACTGCAGCCAGATGGATGAAAAATACCCATTTCTTCACCACTGTTTCTTGTATTGGCCTCAGGGATTAGAAAAGTAGGTCTTTTATTTAGCTACACTGTCAGCAGTGATTTGGATGTGAGTTCAATTGGTTGGTTTGGAGTTCAAATGTTCCAGTCTGAATACAGCCGTGTGGACTCGTAAAGCATCCTGCAATCTGCTCTGCTCTGTGCCCCACGTCCACACGGAGAAACACCCAGGGGCTGTGACAGTCACTGCTGGGTGTAAACACTGAGTATGAGATGGAAGTAAAGCCAGGGAAGAAAGGGAGAGTCCTGTTTGATGGATCAACTGGGAGAGCTGGGAGTGCAAGGATGAGAACCTTGCTGAGGGCAACACAGACCTTCAGTGGGCGGGTGTGTTCTGTTCACATCATCCTTAAGAACCGTGGTAAGGAAGAGGTTAAAATTATTTAACTATAGGGCTTTTTTGTGCATATTAATTAGGTATTGCTCTATTTTATCGCTGGAGCGCACTTTGTACAGCAGTTTTAAAAATACTTTAAGTAACGTTTGCTATGCTTCCTGCAACCTAATCTGCCATATAATTTAGGTTACCCATGCCATGGAATTTGCTTAACACTGGCATAGAAATTAGCCCTGAAGTGCTGGAAGATCCCAGAGCTGCTGATTATGGGTGTCTGATAAGAGTATAGGCCTATAATGATTTTATACAAAGTTTTCTTCTAATGGCTCATCTGGTTTTGAAGGCAGTCAGCATTTTGATCATAGAGATACACATTTGATCCTCACCATCAGTAAAAAGCCATCGGAAAAGCCACTCTGGCAGGCTGTGATTTGCAAGGCTACAATATTAAACAGGAGATTCTTGTAGCAAGGCTGTGTCTCTGGCCTTGAGTCAGACCAGGTCACTCACTGTGGTCGTGGCACTAAAATAGCCCAAAGTAGTTTCTTTCCCCTTCGTGATTTCCCGGATGGTGTAAGTCACTGTGGCTTCTCTGCAGTTGGGTGAGGTATGTCCGTTCAATCCACCTGTAGATCTTAATCTCCCGTTTCAAGGCAATATTTCTTTCCATTAATTCTACCTTTATCTACTTTTTTAGTGAATCCACAGTGAGGTCACTACAGAACTGTAACCCTTGCTAGTGTGTCTCTGAGAATGCCTCATTTCTGCATTTGGCTGTCTGGAATTTGCCCTGCTGTTGAACCTCAATGCATCTAATCACCTTCTGGGTACAGGGTTCCTTAACAAAAAGCAAAAGAGGAGTGATCTGGAAATTACTGTATACATTCTTGAAGCACCTACTGTGGAAATAGATTTTCTTTTTCTTCAATCAGGCATTAAAACCTACAAGATTGTTCCACAGGGAATTTTCCAAGTTTTCTTTTTCCCATCATATTTCCATACTTTCTTGTCTTCCTTTCCTTTGGCCAAAACACATACCACAACATTTGCATGTGCTGTTGTAGCCCACAGCTGCTCTTCTGATCCCACATCAGGTGTCAAATCTTTAATATGATTTCCTACATGTTTGACTAATCAATGCAGAACATCATCATGAAAGATAATTTTACCCTCTGGCACTTCAGGGACAGGATAATGAGGCCTGGTGTTTTCCATTTTTTATTCTTCCACAAGAATCTACATTTTTTAGTCCCAGCTAATTGATTTAAGTTCATAGAGGAAGGTTTTTTTCCCTTTCCCTTCCAGTATCTTGGATATTAATGGATTCTGGTGAGCTAACGGAGCTGTGTGATCAGTATGTTTAGAGATTCAATATACTGCCGTTCTGACCTTTCAGAAGCCAAGGGAAAAACATCAGGCCCAGCATGTTGATCCTACACGAACACTGAAATCTCAGGCACGTTGGAGCTGCTTGAGCTGCCTGGAGAGAGGGACTTTCTCCAGGAAGGGTGGTTTGTTCTCCAGTTGTTTGGCAAACAGGAGGCAACTTAGGCTTTCAACCCAGTGAGAAGCTGGGAGATTCATGGCCTTGCTTAGGCAGTGGTGGAAGGCAGAGGTGTGGAAATGGAGACTTTGAGAGCTCAGGTACCCAGGCATTGCTCTGGAAAGCCTGGGCAGAGAGCATGGCATAGCAGAGAGTGAGTGATAAACCATGGACACAGACCAGACCTTAAAGCTTCGGCTCCCCTGGCTCCATCAGGGAATCATGGAATCATTATCCCCTTCCTTTCAGCAGGTTGTAAAGCCTGGCTTTTTTTGACAGAAAGCTGGGCAGGCTCTGCACTGATTGTCTGTGGAGCTGAAGGAATGGGACAAAACCCTCTCGAGCAGTAGCTGGATTCCATATGTTATGGAAAACATATATGTTAGTCTAAATATCCTTCCCTGGGACAATGTGAATTAGCAAGTAAAAAGCTGTTTTGCTTACTGAGGCAACACTGGTAGCATGATATAACTGATTAAACATTTCCCAGTCAGTGATACTGTCCCTGTTGGGCACAGATCCACTGTATTCGCTGATTGAGACCTAAAAGAGAGTATAATCCTCCTGCAGCATGTACCTGAGGCTCTAAAAAGTGTGAGCTAGATGTGTTTTTATGAATAATCCGTATATTTCTTCTGTATTTTACCACCATTAACTAGAGTTATTCTTGTATTATTATTTTTTTTTAGGGATGGCAGCAGCTTATGACAGATTTGTTTAGGGTTAGCCCTATACATAAATTAAGTGGCAGATAAAATTTAATTTTTCTTATAAGAAAAGCCTATGGCTCCTTAAATTGCTCATTTAACATCACTGAAAAGTAATACTCCACTTTAGAATGGACATCGTATTAACTTTAAAAGGCCTATTTAAAGTGACGGTTGTCAGTGAGTGAAAGCCAGATATGGTAATTTTGAGTTACAAATCAGAGTGAGGAAACTGTAGAATGGACAACCTTGTTAACACAAGCGCGACGGAGGAAGCACCGGGGTCAGAGTGCCAGCACGGAAAGGAATAAAGACACAGCACCAAAAATATGTCCTATAATTAGGGCAGCTGTAAGAGTCAAGGTTGAAGATTCTTCACCATGACATGTCTGATATAGAAAAAGTGATAGCCAAGAGTAATCACTTACAGGCACCGAGCCTTAAAGGAGCAGCACTGCTCTCACCGTGGCTGGGGCAGGGAAGCCTGTAAGACAAAGAACGGGGGCACGGGGTGACTCTGAACAGTGTGAGTGGGGAAGGGGGTAGGGAGGAGTTGGAAATTTCAAGGGTCAACACTCAAAGGAATCGAAAACTAGAAAAAATTGCTCACTAGGCAGAGAGGTTTCTGATCATGGTGTGGAACAGTGGTGACTCAGAGAGCAGGGTGGGTTACCCAGTGTGTTGGTGGGGGTATTCCGGGTTTAGATCTGAGTGGATGGGCACACTGCGGGGGGAGGAAGGTAACAGGAGGAGGCTGGGACAGTGTGTTTGTAAAGGGATGGCCACAGGCATGCACAGGCACACCGGGCAGGGGGAGAACAGAGCTGGGGAAGGGAGAATTTGATGGGAACACAACCACAGTCACTCAGGTGGCACAGACCACCAAGGACCCAAACTCTGAGCATTGAGCAATCAGGAGGGCACACATCCAGTTGGATGGGCAGCAGAACGTGGGATGAATGGTTGCTGGTGGGACCTGACATATGGGGATTTGGGGAATGCTCTCTTCTCCTGGCTGCAATGCTCAGAGGAATATCCCTGACAGCCAGGTCAGAGTAGGGAGCAGGGGGCAAGGAGACATTCCTACTAGTGGAGGATGTCTCCGTATTCCAGTTTCCTGGGAATCCTCTGGGATGTGTGGAAACCTTCCAGGCTTTCTGCATCCTCCGTGACCCCCTTTGGCAATGGCTGTGTAAAAGCCCCAGGAGGCTGTCACAGGAGAAGCTTTGTCCTCTTCTGCTGTATGTCCTCAGGGAATGATCCAGTCCAGGCAGTTAATGTGGAGTGACATGGGTACATGCTTTTCTCCCTCAATCCCCACCTCCTCCATGGGATCCACTTGAAAGGATAAAGGAGATTCAGGCTGAACTAAGTGCCTTATCCCCAAATACTCTTCTTTCTCTACATTAAAGAATATTCCACGAGAATGGCTGTAATGTAATACAACCCACCTCCAGCTGAGCTTCCCTGTCCTTTATCAGAGAGCTGGAGCAGGCACCTGGCATCTCTGGGAGCTGGGCAGGGCTCTCTCTACAGCTCCACAATTCCGAATAACCCATAGTATCTCCCGGGACAAGCCCATTCCTCACCTAGCCTGGATCCCTTCTTCTGGTATTTAAAGGTTGATAAGTAACAGCAACGAGCCCTAAAGAGAAGGACTCTTTGACCTTGCTTTGGGCTGCTGTCTCCCACTGCTATCACCGATTTGGTTACCTGATATCCATTTTTCCTTGCTAGCTTGTAGAGCCAAACCTTTCTTCAAGGGCAGGAGGATCAGCCTGCCTCTGTGGACATCCATGGTTTGATTTGTAGTGTGTTCACCATGGGGTTCAAAGGCTGAAGGGAAGAAGAGCTTCTCCTCTGCACAAAACCCCTGAGAACAAAGTCACTGTGGCACCGGACACAGAGTTCTCTGGCAGATCAAAGGCCAGGAGTCCTTCAGCCCCTTTGTCAACCAGTGTATTTTGCTTTTGTCTTTGTCAACCTGTACTTGGGGACACTAATTCGATTTTCCGTTGAGAGGTGCGGATATCTATATTATTTTCCTAAAACTCCAGAGAATATTATAAATTTCTTTTTATTGCTTCCAGCCATGTTATTTAAAGTAATTAACCTTAATTTATAAATTTTTATATCAAACTGCCTTTTAACTTTTAGAACTGGCAGGAGAAGTCCATTTCCCAGGGCTCCTAATAGTTCTCCATTTAATCAAAATTCATCCATCAGATTCCAGTGTTAAATCATCTTTTAATTGGGAGTTACATTCTGGTTAATAGTTTTATAATTCGCCGCCTCTAATAGTTTTTACCACAGGGATCTACTCCATTTTTTCTCACTCTATTATTCCTGGTGTTCAGCAGGGACATTTTAAAAACGTTCACTTCCCCTGCCTGTTCTTTGTGATCTCATTAATTCTTGATAGCAAGTTCCCTTTCTCCTCATTACTGGAGCATAACTACCTTTATCACTAGGTGAAACCTTACTCATTTCTACAAGTGCTCTCCAATTTTTTTTTTTTATTTTTTTCCTCCTCCTTAAAAAATAACAATCTGCAAAATTTATTTAAAAAAATAAGATCCTGTGTACTGACTACAGTCGTGGTGCTCAAGACTACTGAGATTTCAGAGTGGAGATTGTAGGACAAGAACTTGCTCTAAGTTTGTGTTTGCAGTGTTTTTCCCAGTGGGGCCCTGACAGTAGTTGGGTTTTCTAGGAGATATTTCCAATTAAAAATATCAACTACTTATACTAATGACATGAGAAAACACAGGAATTAATTGGCAGGAGTGACAGATCTTTTTGGAGTGGATCATTCGATGTGGCCCATATGCCTTTTGCCTGGGAGGTGCTGTTACCTGCAGGAGAGGAACACCAGGTGCCTGTTTACTCCCGGGTAAACTCCACAGTGTAGCACTTAATTGTCAGCCATACTACACGCAAACGGCCTTGCTCCATGCAGCTGAGCAGCCAGGGCAGTGTTACATTAGCTTGGGATCCTCTCAAAACAATAAAAACAGTCCAAGGAGAAGTAAATAACATTGTATATGAGGCAGTAAAGCCAAGCTTGTTGTTTTTTTAAAAAATGCCTAGAATTAGCGTAAAATTAAATTTGAAGCCTTAATCCTCCAAGGGCTGATTCTCAATTTGCAGATCCACAAAACCTCTGCAAATTACCCCACCAATCCTACTGACAGTCTTATAGGAATATGTTATATTGACTACCCGAAATCAAGCTCTGCAAAGGAGAGTACATTGTAAAGAGCTGTTGGAAAGAGTGAGGAAAAACAATCTCCCAGGGTTTATATCTTAGTCCCTTGAACAGTCCCATAGAATCATTTCATATATAACTTTCTATGAGAAAAATAGGATGGACAAGTGTAAACAGAATTATTGTACAATTATAGTGGTCCTTGCAATAACTGTAACACTGTCCACTGTAATTTTTATGTCTTCATAAACTACCAGCACTGCAGGATTCCTTTAGCCCTTCTCTCGACCCACGTGGAAATGTAATAACTTTTCCTGCTTACTGTATGCATCAGTGCAGTAATTTGATATGACAATGATTACAAAATACTCCAGCAGTTTTAATTGACTAGTGTTGAGATCATATCACCAGCACCAGACAAGATCTTATCTCCTGTATGACTTCCATCCCGCCTGACTGGGACAATATTTATGTTAATAAGGATTCCAGGCATTAGCCAAGTATTAAGTCCTCAGCTGTGGTACCTGCATTGAGATGCAAACAATAATTTCACAGACTGCTGGCCATCCTTTCCTTTGAGTGTAGTAGGGATAAATAAATAAATACTTATGTTTTCACAAGGTACAAAATATATCTAAGGAGTTTTTATGCCTGGAACCCAGATTTCAGGATTCCGTGTGAGAAATATGACTGTAACTCAGCAGTTAAAAAGCCCCCAAAGCTTGATACTGTATCTGAAAAAATTACCATAGGTATGTGAAGCAGTATTATGCCTCCTGTATGCAGAGCAGGCAGACTATTACCTCCTCTTTTGTTGCTGCCGCAAACATTTACTTGGAGAGACCTTATTGTCAATGAGTTTTTGACAGAGGTCAGAGTATTTCTGAGTGGAACTGAAAGAGGTCTGGGACTTATATCAGACAGCTGACAGCATCAACAATAGTGTGTTTACTCATCCTGCATGCTGGAAAAATTAATTAAAAGTGTTTGTGAGATGTTCAGAGCTGGCAGAAGCCTCATATGCTTTTGGTAATGAGGATTCTGGTCTTGTCTGTGGGCGGAGGAAGCCTTGTGAAGGGTGAAGGGGCTGGAGCACAAGTCTTTTGAGGAGCAGCTGAGAGAGCTGGGGGGGCTCAGCCTGGAGAAAAGGAGGCTCAGGGGGGATCCTATTCCTCTGACAACTTCCTGAAGGGAGGTTGTGGTGAGGTAGAGGTTGGTCTCTTCTCCCAGGTAACAAGTGACAGGACAAGAGGAAACAGCCTCAAGTTGTACCAGGAGAGGTTTAGATTGGATATTGGGCGGGGGGAAGTACACGGAAAAGATTGCATCTTTTTGAAAAGGTACAAGAGTGCAAGTTCCCCAAAACATTTATTTTCCTATATATAAAGTGTGGCTTGCAGATTTTTTTATTTACATTGCAGCAACACTAAGTTCCATGCAAAAAGCAAAAGGACAAGATTTCTGGGATTTTAGATACCAGTCAATGACAACTAATTGAAGCACCTTGCAGACTTGTGCCTGAAATTCAGATAAATCCCATCAGTGATGCAAGTTCCAGATTGGTTGGACATTAAAACCAGTGCCTTTCATTTTGTGAATATATATACACATACACACACTTTTAATATTTGGCCATTTAAAATATTCATCAAGTATTTTCGTTCTGTTACTCTTCACTAATGCATTTTTAAATGTGTTTCTCTGAAATCAGCCCAGTCTTCTCTTTCATGAATCTTTATCTCTGTCCTATGGGCATCTGTATCCCTGCCCTAATGTTCCACTGTACGAGAACTGAGCTGTTCATAACCCTAATCGTACTAAAACAGATGATTCATTACTGAAGTGGATGAAAGAAGGCATTAAATATTGGCATAAAGGAGAAAAGATAAACTGGTACCAGAAGGTTCATCTCTATTAGCTAAAGTGTTTGGGGACACCATGGAAATAAACCCAGGGTTTATTGCCCTGGATTAGGAACCTGAAATGAAATTCAGGAGAGGCAACTTCTGTGCCATTTTGGACAGTGGTCTGCCTGTGTGGCTCCCACCGAGGGGGATTGGGGCAGATCAGAGATGGAATGTCCTGGGTACAGTGGTTAAAGTTTTGGCCTCAGTGTTACATGGTTGGTAACCGTGGGCATTCACAGTCACAAAATAACTCAGGAATTACTGAAAGCTAAAAACACCTTGTGGGCTCTTTTAAACTGCAGTGCAGGTCTTAGGGATCTTCATATGTTGGCATTTTCTGTCAGACAAGAGAATTAAGGACTTCGTTTTGTTTTGTTTTGTTTTGAGGCAGCTGAATTCAATGAACTTGAGGACCTGAGGGCTTGAGGAAAGGATCAGGTGTTTTAAATCTTCTGATTAAACAAGAAAAAGAGGGACGCAACCCTACCCAGGAGAATTGCCATGGAAGAATATCAGTGACTGAGAAGCTGCTGTCGTGAATCTGAGGCTTCTGCACATGGTTTATCTCATGGGGAAGGTAAGACATTCCTGCTCTCTTTTCTGGCGGTGGGGTATGGAGAAGGTGGGCAAGTACGTGGCTGTAGCAGCGTGGTGCTTCTGGTGTGCACAGTGGGCTGTGTTTGGCATCTTGTACTTCTGCCTGGTAGAAAGTGAAGGGCTTTTAGGGCTCTCAGGGTTTGTTTCTCCTTCTTTGTCCTCTGGGGATGTGCCTAGAGGTTTGGGGCTGGCAGCCCTCTGCAGCAGAGTGGTTTCTGTCCCCAGGTCACCTCTAGGGTAGGGACGCAAGTCTCCTCTGGTGAAAAAGAATAAGGTGGACTTTCCAGGTGGGAAACTCCTGGGTTCAAAATAAACGTGGAGCACAATTTTATTCCCCTTTATCACTGAGGTGGTTGCTGAGCAGCGATTCTCTAGAGTCCACGTAGCAGAGGCCATGAAATAATGCTCCCTCAGGCACAAATGAGCTGTCCCTGGAGAGCCAGGGAATCGGGCAGTTGGGAAAACAGGCCTGAGCATCCGCTCTCCCTGCCGATGTCGTGTTCAGCTACGTGCTGTGATGTAAGGCAGCCCTAAATTACAAGCAAACAAACACAACCCCCTGTCGTTCTTCATCTCTCTGCTGTGTGGGCAGAAGCTCATCTGGTAGCCTGGAACAAAATGCCTGGGTGGATGGAGCCAGGGAGGCGGTTCGAACAGCTCCTCCCGCGGAGATGCTGCAATTTAGTGACTCATTAAGAAATAATACAGGGTGTATCGCTCCCTCTTGTTCTCTCCACACATAGTCAAACAGAAAATATGCAACGCAATCTTGTGCATTTATTTGGGGTGAGGGATAATGGCCCTCAGAATAAACACTAGCTGTCTTTAAAGGAAACAAAATGCTCTGTCTGTCCTCCTCTGTCCCCCAGCTGACTGCTGTACTTTATTCCAAAAAGTGGCAGTGAAGTGGGGAACCCTTACAGAACTAATTTAGGTAAAATTTACACTCCTTGATTTTGTGCCTCTTCCTTTTCCCTCTTCTAGTTTTGTAGCTATGATGCAGTATTGATCCAAAGAGCTATAGGATCATACCATGGCTCCAGGTGGGTGGCAGAATTGAGGCTAGGCTTCATTTCTATCTGAATGGTGCAGAAAATAATTCCACTTTCCAGCTTTTATTGCTCAGAACATTGCATTTCTCTTATTGCAGCGTATGGGAATTAGCTCTGGAGGGAAAGAAATGACTTGCCCCCCCTCCCTTGATGTAGAGTGGAGCAGAAGGATTCAGGAAGAAGTAATGTAAGAAAGCAGACAGCAAGCTCATTGCTGTTTGAATTAGGTGCAGCTGGATTGCTCTAACGAAATGGGACTTCTCATCTGGGGTTGAAGTGGTGTTTCTGCAGATGGATGGTCTCCAGACTGCAGATTCCTTGGGTGGCTCGGACAGCTCCCTGCAATAGTGATAAATACAGGAATAGCAGAGGAGCACGCAGCAGTTCAGCTTTGTTCTAGGTGTCGGTGCGAGGGGATGCAGGAGGGAAATCAGCAGGGCTGCTGCAGGGAGAAGTGCCTGCAGCTGGAAAAGGCCTCTAACCATGGCCAGTACCCAGGGCAGCTCAGGTGGGTCCTGTGAGGTGCCAAATCACAGACCTGCTGACACCTTTTAAGCAGTCTGGGACAGAGTTCCCTCCTGTGTTAGAGTGTGTGGCACAGCTGGAACTCATCCCTCCTGGGGCTCCTGTACCAGCTTCCTGAGGGTCTGTGTGTTTTCTGCTATGGCTCTGGGCTATGTTAAGCACTGGCTTTAGGGACCAAAGTAACGTCATAGCTCTCTAGAGCCTTGAAAGTAACAAAGTTATGCAGGTGTGAATTTGTAGGTGAGAGAGAAACCCATCTACACGCAAATTCCTTTCATGGTACCTCACTCGTGGGCACAGAAAGGCCACCAGCACCAGGCTGGAGGAGAACAGGTGACTGACCGCTTTGTCTTAAGTCTTGTGCTTGTTCTCCTCTCAAATCATCATCCTGCTGCCAGAGTGGTAAGTTGTCTGGTTCTTTTTCCCTCCACCTTATAGCAAAGGCACGTGTGTGGCTCAGTGACTGAGGAGAGCAATTGAAAGGATGACCCAGACTGGACTTGTAGTATGGATATAGTTCGTTCAGTTTGTGGTGTGAATTTAGTAAATCAGAAGTAATTTCCCTGCCAGAGAAGGAGGCTGCCACCTGTTCATGAACTTGGCAACTTTAGCTCACACCCTGGTATTATATCCTGCTAGAAAAGTTTTCAACAGTTATTTCCTGCTAAAGGTGGGGGAGGGAAGAAATTCAGTAGCATGCCAAGGTAAGAGTGCTGCCTGTGCCCAGTGTGCATCCAGGAAAGGAAGTAACTGGGAGAGAATTTTCAAAATCCAGTGACATCTTCTAATAAGCACAGGTCAGGAAATACTGTTAGCATGCTATGACTGGTTTTAGAGGCACAGATCTTGGGAACTCCTTGTCAGTGCTGGTGTCTCAGGCAGGAGTCAATGGGAAGTAAAAAATAATCTGCAAGGGTTTAGGATAATTTATGAAGCTTCCTGTAACACTGTAACTGGCAAGATGCTAAATGTTTCTCATACCAGAGTGATGCTCTCAGGAGAATACCTGTCCTTATGAAGCATTTACTTCTAATGTAGAATAGATGCTACTACTACCTGGTGTCACTTTAGTCATGACACTTTACATGACACCAGTGGGATTTCCCTCCCCTGCTCACCCAGCTTGTCCCACCCACGAGGGTTCTGCCTGGGCAGGTCTCTGTGGGTGCTGATCTCATTAGCACCCTGAGCAGTGCCTGCTTTGGGGAGAGTGTTTGAAATGCACTGAAACTCGGGCCACAGGATTTGTGCTTTCTGTCAATGACAAGTGGAGCAAATATTGACAGTGCTCTCAAAGACTCTAGTTACTATTGCTCTTGTTAATTCAGGGCAAAATTTATCCTCGTGCTAAAGACCCGTGTTAGTCTGTGCTGTTGAAACAACTGGACTTCCCGGTCCCATTTTTTGCTGTGTGGGTAATTTGGGGAATAAGGGCGAGATCTAAGAAAACTTAAGAGTATGTTTTGGTTGTCTGTGGGATGTTTTTTATCCCCCTGCTTTTCTTCCCTGTTTCTAAACTTACATTGAGCTGTCCATTTGTGTGAAGGTATAACGTGTTCTGTTAATGGGGCTCTGCTCTCAGATGAATTATTTCCACTGTTGACTATTCCAGGCAATTTGAAGGGGGTTAGGGGCAAGAAGGAAAGGTTCTCAGTGAAACTTTCACAAAATGTGCAATTAAAAGGGCAGAAACAGAGACAAAGACATTTCAGATGTTCTGACTGTCAAATGCTGAAATGAGCTGCAAATCCTTGTCCTAGTGGCTGAAACGCAGGGTTTGCTTAGGCTGGGGATTCTGGCCACTTGTGCTGACACAGGAACAAACCAGGGGCAGGTGAAGCTCTGGGGTCAGGGCAACATGATTTGCACTAGTCAAGCTGAGCCATGCTGGAAAAGACCTGGTTGGTGTATGGATTGGTTGCTCTTCCCAGTTAATCTGATGTTTTTGCTCATAATTCTGTGCCACTGTAAAAGACTGAGTGCCTTGTTCTGCCCTCAAACCTCCCTGTGTCTTATAATCTGGGACTTTAAGCACTTGGAATCACGCTAGTGGGCTACAACACCAGAGATAATGCATGGCAAACTCCCTTCCAGCTTTACTTCCAGTAACCAGAATTTGTAAGGCCTTGTGGGTTTCAGGAAGTGTGACGAAAAGAGTGTGTGGAGGCATTTTGCCCCCCTCAAATTTCTAGCTTGGATTATGTGCAAATTAAATTACAGAGTTATCTGCATCAATCATACTTGGATGCAAAATCCTGGGAAACTTTCGAATATTTTGTTTTCATTCTTGTTACTTCAAGTTGGAAATGGGGGAGGATGGAAGAAGAGAACTAAAGAACAGATAACTGAATAGTAATTTTCCTCCTGAAGCTGGTGAACTTCTGGGAAATGCCCTGAGCATGTACTGCTTTTGAAGACTCCTAGATTTAAAGAATAAAAAACCCCCATAAAAAACAGACATGGAAAAAACCTGGATTAAACTGTCACTCATTCACAACCTATCCAGGAAACTCATCCATGCCCCTACAGGTAGCTAGTTATCCCATCAGGAATTTCATATTCTTGTCTGAATCCTGGAACACAAATTGGTCCAGCGCTATGGGTCTGCCTTGATTAGGGTCTGCTGACACAGATGTCCCCAGCATGTGTTCCAAAAAAGCCTGCTCAAATAACTGCTTCTTTCCCCAAAGGGATCAAAGGTTGAGATGGTCTTTCCAGAGCTTTAGCCAGGCTGTGCAAAGCATCTGCAAAGTTTAATCCCTTAACCTTTCCTTCCCTCCCTCCCTCGCCTTTTTTTTTTCTTTTTTCCCCAGGATGGTATAAATGGAGTTTAAGGGTTATATCTCTTTTTCTTTATAATAAACAGCTATTACTTGTAAAGAACCCCTGGAAAAGAAAGTGCAGCCTTGCTTTTTATCCAAGAGACAGTTGGGTTTGGGCTACTCTGTCAAGAATAAAGCCCAGAATACCTCTGTATGCTTGTGCAAATATCTAATGTTGACATCTTTTGCCAGCTGCTGTTGTGGCTTCCTTTTCCTTGATGAACAAAATCCTCTTGTGATGTGGCCTCTGAGCGCTATTATAATGAAAATAATTAAAATTCAATTTGAGCTATTGTCACTACACAATGCAAAGTTCAACACCACTGAAGGTTGATTTTATTGATTCTGTATTGGGTACTCCATGGAAATCAGTTACCTTGACACAAACGTGGGATTGGCAGTAGAAGGCACAAATAGTCCAGCCCCAGCTCTTGCTCACTTTAATTTTACTGTTAGCAGCACCTTTCACAAAGAGCAGTTGTGGCAGCATTTCTGTCTTAAAACATGTTATTTCAAGATCACTTTGGTCCTGGAATTATCTCCAGCTTAAATAGTAACATAAGATTTACAACCTTGGCACAAAAATATATGTATGAGAGTTAAATGCTACAAAGCTTGCTAAACCTGCAGCTGTCAGTGGCAGTAGGGAACCCTGTTCTTCCTGGTAGTTTGAGTGGTTGTCTGGCTGTTCTTCCCTTGCACCCTCATTGTTCGGGCTTCATATATCTATTTTCTTTATTTATTTTAAGGCATGGATTTAAGTAAAATTTATCTGAATTTTCCAAATCTGTTTCATTAAGAAACAAGCATCACCATCAACTGTCTCTCTATTCAACACAATTGTTTCCAAGAGACTGAATATTGACTTGAAATCAGCTCTTTTGAGTGTAAGATGCTTTTAAGCACTGATGAGAATTGTTCCTGCTCTCCAAAACTGCTCCTCTAAGCAGAGCAGCTGCAGTTCATGCTCGATGTAGTAATGGTTCACTCAGACATGACAGTGGGCTGGATACTGCGAAGGTTAAAACAGTTGTGAAAGGGACACTGAGTGGGAAGCGGGGAAATCTTTCTGGAAGGTAGGAAGGTACTTGGACAAGAGCATGGAAAAGTTGATCTTTGGAGACTTCTAGTCTTTATAAAGGTGTTCTTAGTTTAGGGTAGAGTTGTTTATATCCTGGAGTGCTTCTTTGCATCAGAGCTTCTGTGCTGTTGGGGTATATTTAAGTACTAATAATGACCAGAGATTGAATGCAAGTGGGAGAGGATTTCTGGATGGCTTTCTTGCCTCCATGGGAGGCTCCATCCCCCTGTCCATGCTCTGGGGAGATGAATCAGGAGCAAGGAAGCAGCTTCTGAGACTGAACCCCAACATGGGAGCAACCACAAGGTGTGTTGTGTGTGCTTGAAGTTCCTCATCTCCAAACTGCCACCTCTCGTATTACACTGGTTTGCCAGGCCTGTTGTCTTGTGCATTGTCCAGCAAGTACGTGATGACACTTAAACAGAGAGGGTTTAATGTTCCCCTTGGGAGAAAATCTGGCTGGGAGATGCTGTTGTGGGAAGAGCCAAGGGCTGAAT
Source organism: Acropternis orthonyx (assembly GCA_035583155.1). Lineage (NCBI taxonomy): Eukaryota > Metazoa > Chordata > Aves > Passeriformes > Rhinocryptidae > Acropternis > Acropternis orthonyx. The sequence continues at coordinate 1,906,607 of JAWWEU010000050.1, read as the reverse complement.
TACAGAGGTGTTTATGTCTGAATGTTGCAAATCTGATTCCAGTTTCTGCAGGCAGACCTGGGGATGCAAGTGGGGTCTGTGTGTATCCACACAGCTTATCTGGAGTCGGGAGCTACCCTGGGGCTGAGAAGTGATGCTCTCCAGTGCTCCTGGGATGGCACTGAGCCAGGCTTAGGGCGGGGAACACACCAGCCTTTGGCTGCTAACGCTTGTGTTCAGCACATCCCAAGCTGTGTCTTCTTCAAGGGGGAGAAAAAAGCTGTTTGGGAAGGAAAAATGTTGCTGGCTGTTTTGACAGAAGTCATAAACTGCCTGGAAAGACCTTGTCTGCGCATTCTGTGACTGCTGCTCAGCTTATTGCTACCTCATTAGCAAGGAGTTACCTAATTAGTGAGGCAAGCTGTTAATTATGTGTGTACTGCATTACTCAGCTTTAAAAATGCTTTTAGCTGTTAAATATTTTAGTGATAAAGAGTTGCCACTAAATTATTTCCTTTCTGTGTAATTTTCTTTCATCTGTCAGAAGGGAACAAATCATGAGCCGCTGTAACCACCACAGATTGGGGAACACTGGATTTCTTGTGATGGGGTTGGCATTAATGAACAGTAATAATTTTTTAAAAAATATAATGAAAAAGGCTTTGTAAGGTTAATAAGGTAGTGGAACCCCTGTGTATTCAATCTGTCTTGATAAGAGAACAAAAACTACATGTTTGTTAAAATAACTTTAAAAACAAATAACATTGACTTTCCACACCTAGTGGAGACCAAATTTTCACTTGCTTGCGTGCCTGCTCTCCCGGCATGCTCGGACCTGTCACTGTTCCGGCTCTCCCCAGGACAGTGTGACTTTGATTTTTGACTGCTGGGCAATCTTTTTCATCAGATGGAGTTGGATCACAAGGTGGAAATTAGGTGTCCCTGCATCTTCCCACTCCTTCAGCTCACATGAAAATTTTGTGTTGAGTGCATGTATCCACTTCCTACTGGCCCCGCCGCATGAAGCTTTGATTAGCAATTATTTCTGAGATATTAAAAACCACAATAGATGTTGCAGGGCTCTGGATTTTCAATTATGATTATTAGTGGAGAAGAAAGGCTGTGGTCACAACTCGATAGTTATTTCTTCATGTCAGAATGTGAATTATTGGCATAGCCTTATGATCATGTGTGCATGTATACTCATGTGCCAAACACTTTTGTGTGTTAAATGTGTCTCTATTTGCATTGATTAGTTGGATTCTGAGTTTTACTTTTTTTTTCTTGTGAAAGATCAAATAGACTGAAGCAGAGAGCAGAGAATGCTTTGTTCCTGATCTCTTAGCAATTGTCTTCACCCTTACCCTGCCCCTTCTTTCTATATCTGAACTAGGATAGTAGAACTATAGATTTAGGTTTGTAGAAGAACGAAACCACTTCACCCATTAGTGAATGAAACGCAGAAGGGACCTCTGTGTGCAGGAGCTGGCTGTAAAGGTGTACATGCTATATCAGTTCTTCAGCTGTCATTAGGCTGCCTGAGGATACAGCTCTGATCTGTTTCTTGGCCCCACAATCTCTAAAATAAAGGTCTCTTCAGTGAGCTGATGTTCACTTGGTGACAGTCTCGTGAGCATCTTATTTGCAATTGGTTCTCAGGTGTGTAAGTGCTTGGTATCAGGTGAACATGGGTTTCAGGTGATCTCTTTCTCTGGGGCCCTGAACTGCAGGACTGTTATATCCGTTGGCTGATGCCTTGCCAGGAGCATTGCAAATGTCAATGGCAGCATCCTGGTGGCAGAACTTTAAATAGTGCATTTCCCAAAAGGTGCTGGAATTGGATTCTTACAGAACTGCCCAGGAACACAGTTGTGGAGCTGAGCTAATCCAGAATACTGGAACACAGCATAATCAAAAACATGCATTACCTTTAGCTGTCAGATGACTGAGAATTAAAAACAGCCTTTGAAATAAAAATCAAAATCTGAAAGTACAGTAAATGAGTGCAGAGGAATCTTGGATAAGATGCACAGCTTCTGGGGGACAGGGCAGGTACCCCACTTTGTTCAGCACTGGGAGGGGTCCTGGAACTCTCCTAAAATAGGTGAGCATGTGACCTGTTCTTCCAGATCCGGATAAAGCACATTGGGGTGGTATCTTTAAAGTAAGTGTCCAAGTCCCAAAAGGACTTTTGGGTAAGGAAAAATAAACTTCCCAATGCACAGTTTCTCTTGGGGTGAAGCTGGAGGTGAAGAAGAAATATTTTGGGCTTCTATCACTGATTGCACTATAGGTTTAAATTCTTATTTGATAGTCAATAAAGACAAATTACACACAAAAATAGCTGCTATTGCAGGAGTGAGCTGCAGTTTGCAGAAGGGGTTTTGTGGGATCTTAACGTGCAGTCGCTTGTAAAGGCTTGGGAAAAAAAATTTTCAACTGCACATTATCTGAGTGAGCTTCCATATTTTACCATGACACCGACTCCGAGACTCATTTCCCTGGGTTAAGTAGTGTGGGGTGAAGTATCTGCCGCTCTCCTTCTCCCTATCCATCTGCTGCGGTATTCTGGGCATTTAACCTGGAGCGCCTGCTGATGTATGACCAAATCAGAGAAAAGAGGCCGCGCTGTTTAACCCTCTCCCTTTGTAGCTGCACTTAATGAATGTCACACAGGCCCACTATAGAAATGATGGAACATCCATTCTGGCAGCATGAACAGAGCCCACCATGCAATGATATGGTGAAATATGCTGAAAATATTCACAGAAGCCTGTGAACATAAACCCATGATTATTTTTTTTCCTTAAACCTCAATATTTTAGCCAGTTTTCCCTCCCCATATAATAAAAGTGCAGTTCCAAACAGTGTCTACTTTTTTGAGGGGCAGAAAACTCTATTTTCTTTTTAATGTGGCTGCACCAAAATTGCTAACTTATGCTAACCAAAATGTAATTATGTTCTCCATGGAGGTCTTTTTGTCTTTCTAAAAATATATGTATATAAGGTTGCGGGTCTTAATGACTCCATCCGGTAATTCAAAATTGGGCTAAATTCAAAAGTGATAAAAGTATAGGGCTATGCTTTGTTTTGCAAAATGATTCATGTGCAGGTATGCTGGCCCAGTTCTACCTTCACTCATAGGGAGTCTCATCTGGTTGTTAAGAACTTTTGGTCTTTGCTGAGGAGTTACTACTCAACACTTTGGAGGCAGGCACGAGTGAGCTGTGAGTGAGGAGGAGTGCGTAGCCTCAAAGCAGCTCCCTCCATGAAATGCAAGAGTTTAATCCTTGCCCCTTTCATCATTTCACATGTTTTTCTCCACTGAACTATCTTTTTCACCTCATCTGGATACAGGCTACATCTTGCTACTTCTCACCTCTAAACCTTGCAACAGATCTCCTCTTCCCTCTGGGCTTCATTCAGCTGGAAAGAAAACACAGTGAAACTTCCTCGTGGTTGGTACAACTGTACAAAACCTCCTTCAGTGCTTCAGTTTCCCTAAAGCACTGTTATTCATCAGCCTAATTTAAAAATAAATAAATCTGTTTTCTCGCTTCCAAAAGAATATAAATTTGAAAAGCTGGTGGCTAATTACTGCTGTTAGACTTGGCTTCATGCTGGCAGCAAATGCCTCTCAACTGTTCCATCAAAGACTGAGGAAAGTACTCAAATTGTATAATTGTTGTCTGCGTGTTCCCGTTAAAGAGGATGTTTGTTCCAGCAATGTTTTTTCATGGAATTCCTCCCCAAATAAGAACACCAGCACCCTTGGGTGTCTCGGAGTGCTTTCCTAGCTGACATACTCCTAATTTACAGAGACTGTGTTTATGGTGGAGCAGGGAGACTGGGAGAAGTTTGGAGCTCAGCCTTTGCTTCTCGGAGATAATCAGCAAACAGTGTGTGTGTGTGTGTGTGTGTGTGTGTGTGTGTGAACATGACATATGTAAATAAATGGAGGAAATACTATCCCTGGGACCTTCATTTCACCCAAGCGATTGAATCATCTCATCATAACTGCTTGTTATTAACCAAGTGGCATAATTCCAACTTAAACTTCCCCTTTGTTTACTAGAGACTTGCTGAAGTGCTTGTCGTGAATACTTAATTTTCAACCTTCTAACTACATGTATTTATAGAAGGACCAAGCAGTGTTTAACTCAAAGATCTAGAACTGGGTGTGAATCTCAGTCTTATTTTTAAGACTTTCATGTCTGTGTTTTAACAGGGAAAAAATCTTATGAATGTGATCCATTTAAATATAAGATGATGGAAAACCAGGAGGTACATTTTCTATTATTTACACACTCTCTTTAAAACACCAAATGGTTTGTTCTTTTAATTTTCACAGGTTTTTCTCAGGAAGCACAGGGTTTGTAATGTCTGTTTCCCTCCCTGTCTGTCAAATTAATACTGCAGCTCAACTCTTGATTTGTGTTCTGATGCACCAGGCAGGAATGTGGCCTGTTGTAACTGCACAGTGTCCAAAATACCATTTTTTGCCATTTTTGCCATGTATCAATTTGCTATTGATACAGGCAAATTCATGCTGTCATTAACACAGCACTGTGAAGTCCTGGTTCTTTTGTGGAGTCAAAAAGAGAAAATACACCAAGTGTGGAGCCTGTAGTAATGGCCTTAGTCAGGTGTTACTCGGATGGAATGTTTTGGTGTTCCTGTTAAATGTCAGGGAGATTAAATTGTGTTTGTATAGAGAAGTTAGTGGTAAGCAGACAATTTCTAGGTACTGTTTGCACCTGGGGAACCCGCTTTGCCATTGCAAAGCACACAGGATAAACAGCCCAGGGGAATGGGCAGAGAGTGAGCCTGGCTCTTGTGATCACAAGCTTCTCCTGCTGCTTACTGGCAACCCCATGTGTGCCCAGCTAGGAGGGGGAAATAACCCACCTTTTTTTCTCCAAGTGTGGCTGCCGTGAATCTGTTGAGCAGGAATGGTAGCTACATGTGGCTGTTTTGCTCTGGGCAGGACTTTCTGCAGTAGTTTCTAGGCAATATTCCAGCTTGTCAGACAGAGGAAGGGAGGTGATGTTTTGTATGAACTGTCCTCATAGAAGGTTATGTGCACTGCTTTCCCCAGCCAGCCCCAAAATTGAGCAGTTCTTATGAGATCACTAAAAGCTTAAAAGTATCAGTGTCGGCATCCTCTGCTGCTCGGGACAAGAACAACTGTGTGCTGCACACAAACCTGATTTCTGGTCAGCAACTTGACTAAAAGGGGGATTATTGTCTTTGTATTTCTCCCCTCTTACCTAATGTTCATAATAAAGCAGCCTAGTTCTGCTGTAGGAAAAAACCCAACAGATTTACTTTGTTCACTGGCATAATGGAGTGGGCTGTGCTGGAGCTTCTGGTGCTCCTCTTGGATCATGGTGATTCAAAACACATCTTCTTCCTCGCAGCTTCTGCTAGAGCTTAGAAGAGGTGGAAGCAAGTTGTTAATCATACATGCGGCTGTACATCTTAATGTATGTGGTAAAATTAGGATGGAAAGGTGGATGTGGCTTTGAGGCTGAAGGACTGTGCTTGAAAGAGCAACAACAGCTCCCCCCTTCTGCAGCACAGTGGGGGGAGAGCTCCTCATGGAGCAGGGCTGCTGACAATTCTCTGTTGAAATGAGAAAAGGGTAGTAAAAGCATCTTAATAAATTAATTTAGATGTTTAAGTGATGCTGTTAATCCTTTCTGTAAACAGGACTTTAACAACAAGCTGTACCTGCTCTTTCTGTTCTCAAATGCTCCTCTCTGGCCTTGCCTTTCCCTGGTGGAGAACCACCAACCTGATTTACATATTAAATGAAGCAGAACCCAGTGCTATCCCTGCACATTAATGCTTCCCTCTGGTATATGAGCAACTTGCAAATTGCTAGTTACAGCCATCCTCCACCCTCCAAACCCAGAACATCTGTATTTTAGGGGCATTGTGTCACATGACCAAGAAAAAGTCAACCTTCAGGTTTTGAATCCTTACTCTTCAAAAAAGGTTTTTTTCATTAAAGATCTTTAACTTTTAAAGTACCTCATGGTGTCTGTCCTTATCTCCCTGCAGTTTTTGTTTTACCCTCTCCTGGCACAACTCTATGTGTGCTTGGCGACTGACAGGCTCTTTCCGGGAGCCCCTCGCACCTCACCCTCCCTACCCTGGGCAGCCTTGACAGAATGGGTGCCCCAAGATAAATAGGCACCTTCTGCAGGGAGCTGAAAATCGAACTGTCCCCGTGCTCATCTGGAGCTGAATAGATTGTCAGAGAGCCTGGGGACAAGGCGAGGGGGGGACTGGGGCAGTGCTGTGGCGCTCTGTCCTTCTGCAGGGGCAGCGTGGCTGTGCCCATCCGTGGGCCGAGCACGGCTGTGTCCGGCACCCGAGAGCCCAGGCTGCTGCTCCTCTGCCATATGGGGCCCGTGGTGGTGCAGAGGGGGGCAAGAGGGGCTGGGGGAGGGGAGAGGCGCGCATATAAATCATTATTGGCGAACATCTCAGCTCTTGAGCCAGGCTGTCGCTTGCCGCTGCTCGTGGTGCAGCCCAGACATAAATCATAATTCCCCTACAATAGATCCTTTTGCAGCCGCCATCAGGAAAAGTGTGTTGGTTTTATCGATTTTTTGACACCAGGGCCCTGGCAACGGCCGCTCTGAATCATTATGAAATGAAACTGATTAGGAATTCATGGAATACTAAATAAACTTTACGAGCCCGTTGTAAGTTTTTTGATGCATGGGGAGCGGAAAATGAAAACTAATGATATAAAAATTACACAGCGTGCTGAGTATTATTATACTGCTATTGATTTGTTTCAAACTGTACATCAAAATCGAAGTGTGCCGGGTGTGCTTGGCTGCAAGGCTGATGCTCTGAAGCTTTTGAGGTTGGTTTTTTTTTTTTTGTTTTTTAATGCTGGCTCCAGCATTTTTGCCAGTTGGCGAAGGTTGTGCCACTGCAGAATTGCTCAAGTGCTCCCTGCACCTGCCAGTTCTCCTGCAATCACCCTTTGCATGGTTATCATGGACTTTAATCTCCCGTTTGCATGTGGATTCTCACGAGACAAAAATATATCGACGAGGATTTTAGCCTAAGTGGATAACTCCCCACACACACTTCTGCTCTGGGGAATTTTACTTCTGTTCCTTAATAGCCAACATTGTGAGGGAAGCCCAAGACACTTGACAAACATTTATGCAAAACTGCACAAAGGGATCATTTGTTCTGCCGCTAACTGCAGCCACCTCGGGAGTGAAGGGGAACAGCTGGTTATAATGCTACCCATCACTTTGGGGCAAGAACAGATAACTTGCTATTTTTTAAACTTTTCTTTCTATAAATAGACAATTTGTAACATGATCGTAATAGCCCTGTCCAGACTTAAAATCAATGGAAATAATGAGTGGAATCGGTGTGATCTATTTGCTTCCTATTTACTATTTTTGACAGCAGAATTTAACAAAATTAAGTAAGAGGGGGGGAAAAAAGGCAAAAAGGCTGGGATTGTTTCAGTGTCACCATGAGACAAAGTGCTGAATAAGAGCAGGGGTCTGTGTGGCAAGATGTATTGCTGGTGGTGTCACGGCGTGTTTTTGTTGGAGTAAAAGGGATCCTCAGCTGCAGCTTGCCATTCTAGACTGGGAAGGTCTCTGTGCTGGCTGGATCAATGTGGCTCTGTATGATATAGTGTTGTTGTAGCCTTCCCAAAGTGCCCACCCCAGCCCATTCCTGAGGGCAGGATGCTGGGGATGGTGCTACAGCTTGTTTTATTATTTTCTCAGGAAAAAAGCTCTGCCCTTAAGTAACTGCCTTTCTTCATGGCTGCCATTCTGCTTGAGTTTCATGTGTTGCAGAACCATGATGGGATGTGTGCTGTTGTGTCTAAAGCATTATTTCGAAAAAGCTTTTTGACATTTGAGTGCAATAACAAGCTCAGATTTAGAAGTCTCTCATGGTGTGAATGGATTTGGCAGGTGATGGGAGTAGCAGTAACAAATAAGGCTGTAACAGAGCTAACCAGGTGTAGAACCAAACCTCCTTGCTGCTCCAAAATTTACACCAAAGTGAACCATTGCCAGTGTGGGCAACAAACCCTATGGGTGCAGAGAGTTTGGGGTATTGTCCACTGTGGGCCAAATACTTGAGCTGTGCAGGATGTTGCAAAATCAATGGTTTTGGGATTCTGGGAGTCTCTTGAGCTGGAGCAGGGCTGTAGTGATATGATGGGGTTTCTTGGGGAGATAGTGGTCAAAGGGCTGTGTCTCTGAAAGCTGAGTCACCTGCAAGGACAGCAGCTGTTTCTGTGAGCAAGTGGATATATTGTGATAACTGGCTGTGATGTCTGATGGCCTCAGCTCCTGGAGGGGGGACAGGTGGGGTTTCCCAGAGGTGTGGCTGCTGCTCTAGGATCATCAGGCAGCTGAGCTGAGCTCTTATGCAGGGGACTTCTTAGGGTCAGCTCTATTTCTAGCTACCCGTGCTGGGGATCATCTCTGGCCTAAGCATACTGCCTGTAAATGAGAATGTAATACTGGTGAGTAGGGAGAAAATCCAATGGAATCAAGAACAAGAGAGGAGGAGAAAATTTAAGCAACTGGAAGTAAGCTGCTGATCCACAGAGGGCTAAGCTGCCATGTCCCTCAGTAGTCTCCTGAGACTACACTTCTCTGTAAGTAAACCTCATGCGGCTCCTCCTGTATCCCTGCTAAACTTGGATGTCCCTGCTCCTGGCTGCATGTCGAGCACCAATTTGTAAACTGGGATCTCCTGTTCTGGAGGTTTGAATCCACATGTGCTGAAGCCATAAGGGTCTTCAGCCCACAAACAGGTCCTCGAGCTCCTTTCTATTCTCAAGCTGAGTGTGCAGTGTTAGTGGGTGAATTTTGTTGTGCTCTGGGCCAGGAGGTCTTTGGTTGGGGAAGCTGTCCCTGTGACTGTCGTGGTGTTGTCCATGCCACTCTTCTCTTCCCCTCAGCTCAAATGTGGATTGGATAGAAAGAAGTTGTTACCTTCGAATTCCCCTGAAAACTTTCCCAATGCATTGAGTAATCTGGGGAGTAAGAATGAGCACCCTTTTCTTTTTTTTTTTTTTAAAATAAATCCCTTGTTTCCAACAACAAGTAATGTTACTTCAAGAGTGAGGTCCTGCTTTTGATCTGTATCTGAGCAATCTTTCTAGGTGCAAAAATTATATTGGTTTTTTAGCCATTGTATATGAACATACAATGTATTGAAGTGAAAACAGCTTTAGTGTTTTCCATTAGACTGTTTAACTGTCCTAGACCTCATGCAGGTGACAGGGTGGCTCAAGGAATAGCAACTCCTGCAAGTGGGGAGAAGCGTCTCAATTCCCATCCTCCCAAGTCCTGCCCCAGACTCCCATAAATTTGTTGGCAGCTGTAGACTTGTTACCTTAATCTATGTATACTTAGTTATTTTGTCTGATGTAAACAGGGAATCACCTTAAATGAAGGCAGTTTTTGGTTCCATACCACATGCACTGTCCGCTTTATCTGGCTTGTCAGCGTGCGGGCGCAGGCGCTGGGGATTTTTCTAAGATATGTATATTGAATTTAGATTTGTGCTCTTAGTACCTTCACTCATTCATTCAGAGCCATATTGACTACATAAATTGAGTGTTACAAGTAAGAGAGAGTTTAGCCATTATTTTCTCAGTGATTTGATTTAATGGCCTGGGTGTTTTGGCCATTACTTCTGGCTTTTCATTTGCATGGATTCTTGGCTCTGCTGATTAGCATGTTTTTTATATTTGCCATTTAATTTTTCCCCCCTCTTTTGGAAAACTGAGTGTTTCATTATTAAATAAATTCCTCTATCTGTTTTCTGTCTTCCATACACACACATAAAAAACTACATATGTGCTAGATATAGGGTTTTTTTCCTCCCATCTCTGCTGATTATATAGAGTTAAATGCAGCTGTCTGTGTGACAGGAATATTGTGTACAGTATGTGGAGTGATATACAGGTCACTATATTACTGATGAATAAAAGTTTCCTCCTAAGGCAGCTGCTGCAGATTACTTAGTGGTTGACATGGCGTGTCTTTGTGTCACTGTTACCGGGTGAAATTAAATCAGAACAGGAAAATATTAATTTAAAGTAGGGGATAGAGGCTGCTCACTTCCAATTACTCTCTACCCTGTCAGCTTTATGTGGGCGCAAACAAGAAAGGAGGCTGGATTAATTGCTTTGGACTCTGCCCCACTACAGGCCCAATTATAGAAACATATTGGCTCCCAGCACTATTATATACACTGCTGTGCAGGAAATTGTGTGAAATTTTAACGGATTTCAGATGTAATAATAGAGAACACGATTCAGGACAGCATTAGCAGGCTGGGTGGAATCTTTACGGATGGGTTAAGGTTAAGCTGTTTGGGGGTCCTTTGTGTATTAAAGGATCATCTGGTTAACCCATGTACTGGGAGCTTTTGATACTGGCCTGGGAGCAAACAGAATAAAAACATTCATCCTCTGACAACAAGGAGCTAAATCCTCAGTTGGAACGAGGGCAGGAACATACAGAGTGAGGATGGGGAGCCACACGGATTGACTGCAGGGGGTTCTGGAGCTGAAGGGGCATTGGGAAAGAGCCTTCCATGGCATTAAACATGCTGGTGTTTCTAGATTGCTGTTTAGAAACCATCTCTGGCTGATTTCTACTCTGTGTGAGTCCCACCTGCAAAGCCTGGGTCTCAACAGAGGTAGAGTGAACAGCACTGACATATTAAATACACATGGGATGACTGTTTTGTATGTGGTGGTAGGAGCAGCGCTCAGTTAAATATTCTAGTAAAAATTTAAGATTTTTGTTCCTCCTGCTATGAATTCCACCTGCTGTCTCATTCCTTTCTCTGTGTTCAAACTCATATGTTGAAGGTGCTTGGTAATCTGTGTGTGCACATATGTACTGCCCTGTCTCTCTCCCCCTTATAAAATCATTGTTTGACTTGCAGTGTGGGACTTACTCCAAAGCCAGAGCAACTCTCAGGACCTCTGCATGTCCTATCCAATTCCCATCCCTCTGTGTGAGCTCATGTGTGGAGCATTGCACATCAGGTGTAATTTTGGCATACTAAATAGAAATGCTTTTTTCCTCAAGGTTAATGTTTTTGGAAAATAGTTTTGAAATATCGATTCCTTTGCTTCAGGGGAATTTATTTGGTTTGGGGTGTATGGGTGTTTGAAGACAGTTGTTTTCCAGGTATTTTCATTCTTGAAAATTTTTTTAATGAGCATTAGTTTATTAAGGGCTTTTGTGCAATAAGCTAATTGGTAAAAGTTTCTCAGTGTTTTGTTTCTGTTCTTTCTCTTGTTTTTGTGCACTGGGTATCAACATTGGGCCAGTTTTAATGAGTAAGTTGGTGCTGTTTTGGGTTCTTTCTAAAAGCAACAGGACAATTTGGCTTTGGGCCCTAAGGCTGATTTTTTTGTGAACCAGACTTGCTCCTGTCTGTTCTTCTTGTCTTCTGCTCTATGAAAGTAATATTTTTCAATGATTCCACTCTTTGCTTTATGGATGGACAGTAACAAAGCTTGTGCACAAACATCCAGGGAGCAGATCCAGAAGATCCAGGGTGCTACAAGCCCTTGAGGATGCTGGCAGGTGGATACTTTGGAAGGCAACAGACCTGATCTATAGCTGTGGAAAAGAATGGGGTGGTGTCTTTCTAGTACATTTAAGGTATTAGAAGTGAGGAACTAAGAAAAAATCTGTTGACTCTCTACTTCCTGCCCAGACGAAAGTGTTGAAGTCATTTAATAGATGCACCTTTGATCTCACACCCACCAAGAGCTTGGTAGGTTTGGTTTCACAGCAGCCCAGCTCTACGGAGTGAGAGCAAACTGTGAGTTTAGCAAGTGTCTACCACACTTCCTTGTCAGTCCCACAACAAGCTCTGTGGTCTTTGACTCTGCGGTCTTTCAAACTGTGATCTCCGACACTTCCACAGCATTTCCTCTCCAGTGTTTACGATATTTCAGTGACAACTGCTGAGGATTTTGGGGGGATGTGAGATCCCAGCTGGATGGGATAATAACAAAGGTAAATCTGGGCATCTGAGCTTTAGGTGGACTTTTCAGCTGGTTTAACAGGGTAAGATAACCTGCTCTAGAAAACCATGTGGATGAAAACACAGAACATTAAAGACCTTAAAGTGCAACTTCAACTATTTCTGCTTCTTGAAGTATCCAGAGAGGGACCTGATGTGATTTTGGGAGTCCAAAAAGCATTAACAAGTAAGACACAGTGTCTTACAGCCAGTGCAATGGGATTGTGGGGTTCTGTGCCCCTGGGTGGGAGCACTGTGTCAGTGGGTGCTGAGGTTGGAGGCAGCCCCATAACCCTGGTTAGGGGCTGTTCCCTTCGTTCCCTCCTCAGGGTGTCTTGCACGTAAATGACAGTCTATGCCTGTGAATGAGATATAATAAAAATGTTACAATAGAGGTAGTGATTTAAGGTGGTAGGGAAATGCATGAAGAGCTGTCTGGAGAATCCAGGGTGGTAGAAGCCAAGTAAATTCTGACCAGAAGTGGTTATTGCATGGCATCTTTGCTATTTTAGTCTATTTGTCTGAGGAAAGTCTGTTTAGCTCCTGGATAATTATTTGGAGGGAAGCTGCATTTCCAGCTCCAGTTCTTGTCTCCCTCTAGCTCTGCTCCCTGTCCAGGGAACCTTAAAGAAACCTCAAAGTGTCACTTTTATGTTTGCAGTTTGTGCTGGTTTTAAACCAGGAGGGGTGAAGGACTGAATTTATGATGTTTGGTTTGGGAAATCTATTTTTGTTCCCTTTACTGATTGTCTTGTGACCATGTCTGTTATGAGTGGAGAGCAATGTATATATATAAATCTCAGGAGACACATGTGCAGAATCTTATGATTCTGACAGAGTGAAAATTCTTTTGCCACTGAAGGTGCACTGGTACAATGGTCTGGGGAGGAGGGGGATGCAGGGGAAGCTGAAGTGGTGCAGCTTGGCCTGAAGTTTCCATGTCTCTGGTAAAGCAGGGGACAGTGTTGGAGGCACTAATGCCAGTGTTTTGTGGAGTCTCCCAAGCACAGCTCTTGATGGTACTTCCAGCAGATCAGTGGCTCCACAGCAGCCCATCAGGGCATGGGTTTTAAACTGATGGAAGTTTCCTTCTCTGCTGGGTCAGGTGGGTCTGAGAGTTTCCCATCCCCATGGCAGGTCACCTTTGCCTTTGTGCCTCAAGGTGCTGAAGTGGTACAAATGCAGTTCCCAGTAGCTCTTGAAATCAATTTGCCTCTGAAAGTGCAAAACAAAGAGAAATCAGGTGCAGATCACTGTCATGGGAGAGGATGCTGAAGAACAACAGTGACCACACAGTGACCATTTGGCAGCAGTGAGTTGTTCTCCATCCACTTTCCCTGTAGTCACTGAGAACCTCATACACAACCCTGTCTTTTGAGTGGAAGCCACTTTACTGGTCACAGTAATTATCAGCTCCTTTAATTTTTTTTCTAGCAGCCTTTCAGAAATAGTTGTTGTTTTTTTTAGGGGAAAAAAAAATCAAGTGTTGTTTTTAAAGCATATGGTATGGATTTGCCACTGATCTTTTGAACAGAAAGACTTTAAAGGTGCCTGTGGAGCTAAAACGGCACAGAGAGGGTTAATACTCTGCTTTGTTGGTTTTGACTAGGGCCCATGGTTTTACTGCAGCAGTAAAGTCACTTTCCTTTTATGTTTAAAAGCCAGCAAGGAAAAATTGCAATTACAAAGACAACTAAAATCTTCACTGGTACTCAACAAGGTAATCAGTTCAATTGATTTTTTTTTCTTTAGTCAAAAAAGTATTTAAAGTTAAATTCTATCTGTGATTTTTATATGGAAAAAAAATCTTTTCTCTGAAATGCTTCCTGGTTTTAAAAATGCTCCATTTTATTTGCCCTATAAATGCAAACTTATAAAATGTGATAAGGGATCTTTCTCTTCTCCCTGCACAGACAAGACCTGAGAGCTCCCTGCTATCCCTGCATGGCTGCCAATTGCACAGACAGATATCACTCCATTAGTCATTAGCATCTAAATCATTCCACTTCTCATTCAGGTTTACTGGGCTGTGATGGCTACTGGATTCATAGGACACCTGAGCCAGGTCTTTTGTACAAGGTCTCATGGAGCAATTGATTGTAAAAAGACAGCAGGAGAGCAAACCACTGGTTTCTGTGCCCGTTTGAACAGGGAGGAAGGGCCATGTGTTTTCTCTGTGAATTATTAAAGTTTTTTCCTTGAAATATTGTACAAGATTTGAGCTTGTGCTCTGAATAGTAGTGCAACACCCTGGTGCAAAAACTGTAGGGATTTTGGGGGGAAAAAAATTACCCACTTAATTTTCATGTGGTATAATAGGAGCATCTCCTCACTTTCTTTCCTGGAGTGGCAGGAGGATGGGGATAAAGGAGCTCCATGGCAGAGCAGCTCCATCAGAGGTCTGTTCTTGGGGTATTACAATTAAAATTATAGTTGTTGTAGTTACTCTTGATATTTGTAGAAGCCAAGTCTAATTTACATGGATGAAACTTCAAAATTTAATGTGTGAATTTGGCTTTAAAATTACTGGGAGAATTCAATGGAGTTTAATACCCAAGTACTGAAAAATGGGCTGGGTTTGTCAGTTGTTCGTTTGTGTTCCCCACAAAAAATGAAACACCACAAAATACTGGCTTCCCCACCCCCCCCCTCCCCTATCTAGTAAAATTGTCCTTTGTTAGGGTGGAAGAGGAAAAGTGAGTGTTTTAACAAGTAACTTCAAATGTAGCTGATTCAGATCTCATAAACAGAGCTGGGTTTGTGATCTTTATTTTTTAATGTTTTTTCTTGAGGGATCTGTGACGTTTTGGAGAACATGGTGCAGTGCCAGAGCTTTAATCTCCTGTGTTGGAGTTTAATGCTGGGTGGACATTGCCTAAATGCAAATCTGATCCTTGGGAACTGTCCCCTTTGGGAATTGCTGAGACCCTCTGGAGCATCTGGACTGGGGCAGTGCCTAAAATGCCATGTCCCAGTAGGTTTTAGAACACATAGATCTTTGTATAGGGGTTAAAAGATGCCTTTCATGTTGAGGTCTACAAAAAATAACCAAACAACCAGAAGAAAAACAAAATAACCCCACAAACAAACAAAACCTCACCAGAAAACCCACCACAGAACTGTTCTTGGAACTTTATAGGGCAGGGAGAGACAAAATCAAAGTGGAAAGCTCTCAAAGAGCTGTGATCCAGCACTTGCTGTTTAGGGATCGGGTAAAATCCATGGGGAGAGAAAGAAATGCCCACCACATGTTCGTTTTTACTTCGTAGTTTTAAAGGAAGTGTCTGACTTTCTGTGAATATGCTGGTTTGGGGGTTAACCCTTCCAGCATCCATGTGTCATTCCTTTGCCTACAAACCATGTGTATTACAAGCAAGCTCACATAAATTTCTGGCAACAGTATCCTTCCCAAGCCCTCAGGCTAGAGGGATCTGTAGTCACTTTGGATTGGACTGGATTTGAAAATAGGTCCCTAAGGTGAAGGGCCAATATATCAAACCAGTAAATCATGTTTTATACCAACTCCTAATAATGAATGAAGTGCCATTTCATACAATACCTAAGTTAGGATTTTATTGATTAACTCTCATCTTGGTGTTCCACCCAAATCTAAGATATATTGCCTGCTGTAATTTTTACATTAGCTGTCAAATTCATCTTGTCTTCCCAGGGTTATGATGTGTACGGAGCAGACAATAAAAAACATCACAGTTTTTGTGTTTATCTAATGAATATACACAGGCCAGAAAGATTAATAATGATTTGATGGGCAGAGCCAAGAGGCAAAGAAATGCTCGTGTTCAGGGCTGGACTGGGAGGACCAGGATTTCAAATTAAGGCGAGGGCTGGAGGAGGGTGATGCTCGCTTGTCTCACCCCACGCCTCTCTCCTCCCCCTGCCAGGCAGTAATGGATGATGGGAGTCTTGAGGAAGCAAAGATGATGATTTTTTTTGGTGCATAACATGAAGGAGACTTGAGGGAAAGGCTGCTGGTAAACACTAAATTAATCCTCTGAATGATTTGTGAAGCCAAAGCTTTGTGCTTGTGCTGGAAATCCAAACAAACCTGCTGGCATTTCACCCTGGCATTCCTGCCCTATGGAAGTAACTATTTTTTTTTCGATATCCTTCCTTATATATTTTCTGGTTAATAACCGCTTGGGGATCCCCCGGTCTGGAGGAGAGTCCTTGGCAATACTTCCCTGATCCTTCCCGCTGTCTTACAGATAGATCCTTTCGGGGTCTCGCTTGGCCTTTGAGGCTTCACCCAAAGGCAGAGGTCGCCGCCGTTGTAACGAGAGAGGGAGCCCTTATCCCGGGCATGGCTCTGGCCACCGCTGTCCCCCGGGCACAGCTCACACTTTGCCTCGGGAGACCCGGAGAGAGGGGGGGAATATGAGCTCCTTTGCTTGAAGCTCATGGGATTCAGCCTTAAATCCCTCCGAGCTTTGGTCCTCCGATCTGTTGAAACGGAGGGATTTGCGGCTCTCCAGGAGAGGGACAGAGGAGGTTTGCTCTGTTTGTTGAAGCACTATGGAGTAGTGGGATGAAAGGCACTGGGACTGTGCCAAGGGCTCGTGTGTCTGAGCACAGCCCGGCCCTGCACGCTCCGGCTCCTGCGGGATGAGCTGTCCCAAGCGCCGGCTCAGGGATGCGGAGTGGGACAGGTTTATCTGCGGCTGGTGGGAGCCAGAGCTCGAGCCGGCAGGTTTTTGTTAGGTAAATATGTGCTGTTCTGCAGGCTGGGGTCTGCCTGGAATGTAATGAGCATTACAGCAAGGAGCGATGTGCTGAGGGGGAGCAGGGGCAGCAGAGCTGCTGCTCCCAGCGTGTGCTGAGTCAGGCTGACCTCGGGCTCGGAGCTGCTGTAGCCCCTCGCTGATCCTGCGAGCCACGGCAGGCACTGCCTGCTCCCGGCCTGGCAGCTGGTCCTTCCATCATCTCCTGACCTAGCAATGCCTTTGCCAGTCGCATCCTCGGCTGTAGTTTGAATTGTGAGCTCCTCATAGCAAGGACTTTTTCCTCTGTTGCTGTTTTCTTGTGGCAGGTGGAACAGCAGCATCCTGAATGGGCCCTCAGTTTGCTATGATGTTAAGCAGCTGACTTTTTTTCAAGCATCCCATGCCCTTCAGTTCTCCAGCCAGGTTTGATGCATGTCACATATATCACATCCCAACCCTTCTATTATTGGAACAAGCAATCAGATCATAACCTGTTGAAAAAAATCTATTTATTAGAGAGAGTAACAAAGCCTCAAAACAAATGTCTTCTGTGCCTCCTTTCTTCCCTCTCAGTCTGTGTTTGCATTTTTCTTTTATACATCCCAGCATGAAACAGTAACACATTACAGCACAAAGCAAAACCCCACTTATCTAATCTTGAGTATAATATGGGGTAGGCTGTGTGTAGGAGGGGGGCTGCAGCCGAAGCCATGAGCAGGAGTGGGCTGGCAAAGCACAGTAGATCGCTGCAGATACAGAGTGAGTGAGACAATTGAACCAATTATACTATTCTGAGGACTTCAATGAGATCGGAGAGCATTTCCTGAGCTTTGGTAGAAGTAATCAGCATTCCTATTCATCTCAGCCCCATTCTGCCTGTGCTGTGCAGAATGGAGCTCCTCCACTCGTGGCCCTCAGACAATTCCCTGGCACACCTTGCCT
The DNA here is from genome assembly GCA_035583155.1 of Acropternis orthonyx. Lineage (NCBI taxonomy): Eukaryota > Metazoa > Chordata > Aves > Passeriformes > Rhinocryptidae > Acropternis > Acropternis orthonyx. The sequence continues at coordinate 1,888,896 of JAWWEU010000050.1, read as the reverse complement.
AAGCAGGCTCTCCTATCTTACTCTGTATCCCGGTCAGAATTTAAAAATCACTAATTACTTCCCCCCACAAGCACTTGTAATCATTTTACTTGAATGAATATTTTTGAGTCTTCCACTGAAATGTTTGGTTCTGTCTGGAAGTGGCTGGTTTTTCACCTGTGTAATCACTGCATTTCAGCAGCTGATGGAGGGACCTGCAAGTCAAACCTGAAGCTGGTGGGTACATTACAAAGTGCTTTGTAACACCTTGGGTGAGAGGAAGCGGAATGACCTGTGCTGTTTCTTTTTAGCACCATTTAAGCTGTAAAACCAGCCAACCAACTCTCTTCCAAATGTTGGCTGCTGAGATTGAGTGCAGTCATGAAGATAACGGGGAAGTATTTTTCTCTTAAGTCCACAGCTGTCCTAAATCAGCCAGGGGATCCTGGAGGGCTCTGAGCGCACAGGAACGCTCAGCATCCCAGCCAGGGACATAAAGACACCCGGCAAAATGTCACTTGAAATGTTGCCTCTTCTTTAGCAGTAACTCTGCTCCATAAATGCAATTGATCTCCTGAGAGAGGAGGGATTTCTTCAGCAAATGCAAGCTTTGTGGGGAAAAATATACGAGCTGTTGGGCTTCTGTTCCTTCTGTATGTGCTCTGTATCCAAGGCCTCCAAGTGTCACAGCACCCATATGGGATCTAGGCATTGCTGTGTATAGGGTTACCCACTCTACATTGTGCTGCGTGGTTGAATTAAAGTTGGTCCAGATTTAAAATCACTGCAAGGAGTTATTGCAATGTGAACTGAACAGTGAGAGTTGGATTTTTCTTTAAGTCAGGTTTTTTAGTACAGTATTGTTGCTGTTGTCAGATCTGCGTTGGATCATGCATTGTAATCAACATGAGCAGGAATTTGTGGTTCAACCAGGTGTAAGTCCTGCTCTATCTGGGCTGAGAAGCTGCTGGAGCATCTTCAGCTATTTTGCAGGAGGGGCTGGGGGAAGAGCACATAATGGTGAGAGTTTTACAAGTGTCTAAAAACAGAAGCTTATAATGAAAGTGCTTCCTCAGCCATAACTATAGCGTGCTGGCATAATTGGAATGCTGAGTGGTGTGCTGGGTTTAGGAAGGTAATAAGAACTGCAATCAGTATTAAATAAAATGTATCTTCCTTTAGGGGAAATAAATGTATATTAAATCAAATATTCATGAATCCAAGTTAGTCTTCATACATTACACAAACAGTTTTTCAAAAATGCAGCTATCCAAAGGCCGGGTGTGATGTGTGTAAAGGAGAGGGATTAGCTCTGAGCGTGCCTGTGGGGTGGGGAAGGGCCTGCCTGGTCACCACCTGAAGGAACAAAGCTCTCAGCTCTAGTGAGGTCTTACCTGAACATGGGGGCCTAAATTGTGCAAAAGTTTAAAATAAGTGAAACTGCATTTTATGGTATTTATCATCTTCAACAAAATCTGACATCCATGTGAGCCTTCCAAGAATGGAAACCTAAAAGGGGAGTGGTTTTCAGTTCACAGATGTTTCAGTAAATACTGTCTCTGTTACCAAGGTCAAGATTCAGAGTATTCACTTTCCTGTCCTCAGGATAGCTAACTCCTGTAAAGTCCTGTATCCTGCCCTAACATACACAGTGGGGAGGGAGAGCTTCCTGCAGGAGAGGCAGAGGATTCCCTCCCCTGCCAGCCTCCAACACAGCTGAGGACTTACCCTGCTGGCAACACTCTGTGATGTAGGAAAAAATGTGAAAGATGCCAGGTTGGTACCAACACTGAGCATGGATAACACACATTTGTGAGAGCTCAAACTCCTTAGGGGTGGGATGGCTTCCTGCTTCTCACTTGAAGGAATTCTCTGTGCCACCATGGTACGGTGCCATGCTCGGCTCTGAGAAATGTGTGTGTTGTTTGTGACAAGGGCTCTCTAAGCTTCACAGCCTCAGTCTTGGTTTCAACACAGTGTGGTGCCAATTTGGTTAAAAGTGTGGGGTTTAAGGTAATTTGATTTAGTCCCTCTCAAGTCAGGCTGTGCTGTTAGCTAACATCTATATGTTTAGGAGCCAAGGTAGTAAAAGTTCAGGCTGGTAAAAGTAGTGACAAACCTGTCGTTGTTTCCAGAAGAGTTTGTTAGTTTAATCAAATTGGACTTATCTTGAGTTGTGTCAGCAAAATTCTTCTGTGCAGTTTATGAAATGTCAGTGCTTTTATCCAACAGCTACAATCAATTTGCTGTTTGATAAAATAAGCAAACACCTCCGAGCTGCATCCTTATCCCTGTCTGTATAACCAGAGGGGCAGGGATGCACAGGGACAGGTTCTGTTACCTTCCTGGGGTGAGGAGGGTTTCATTCCTGAAGGCTTCCAAAATAGCTGCACACAGCTGTGGAGAGAGGGCTAATTTGTGCCATTTGCTGAAACCACTGGGCTCTTCTTCCCTGCTTGGGGAATTATTGATTTTATCACTCTCCGACCTTACATGTGTCACTGTCTTGTGCATGCTGGCCTGTAGGAAGTGCTGTCTACTGATTCACAGCTGAAGAATAATTTTATTTTATTTGTGATTACTTGCCCATTTTTGGCTCATCAGCCATGCACTCTTGTTCAGTCTGCCAGGCTTCAATCTTCAGGATAAATGTACATAATGATATAAAATACAAGAAGGAAATCTACCCCCTTTCCTGCCACTGTTCCTCCACACTGCTGCAATCCAAATACTTTTATTCATTTTGGTGCAGGAGGAATGTTACTCTGTAAAGACTTATCACTGCCCCATTGATTTTGTTGTCTGGGTGTCTTCAACAGTTTTCTTGGATCTCTCTGTAAGTCAGGGAGTGGGGAATATGATTGGAGATACCAATACATAAACATATAACCCTACTGAAGGGCTGTCAGGCTGGGTGAAGCAGACAGGGGTTGCTGCGTGTTATTGTGCAGCTTCCCTGCCAAAAAACTCAGCCCCTGCTTTCAGGAGGGGAGGGGAGATGAGCAGAGATGCTGTTAGGGAGGAGGGGTGGTCGTAGGGAGGAAATATATGGAGCATCTACTAGAGCTTGCATGGTACATTAATTGTCTGTAGCTTTTTTCCTTTTCCTTCTCAAAGCAAAATTAATTATGGGGAGGTGATGTTCCTTTAATGAACATCATTTAATTTAAAAAACGGACAAGTATACTGTCATTAGGTCTCTTACTTAATGTAGTGTGTTTTCTTAAGCTAAATTTGGTTATTGTTGCATTGTGGAGGTGAAGAGAATCCCCTTTCTCTTGGATCCGAGAGAGGAGAGAGCATCTTGGCTGCTGAGCATCGCTTATAAACAGGGAGTCCAATCTCTCTTTGCCTGTGGGGGACACTGCTTGACCGCTTATTGCATATTTGATCAGTTTATTTCTGGATCTCGGAGCCTCCGATGGGTGTCAAGGTGACAGTCGGGTTCAGATTAATTGGCAGGGGAAGAATGGGAAGGCAGGGACGTGCAGTGCCTGCCGTGCCGGGCTCCCAGTTTGGAATGAATCCCCCGCTTCGCCTAAAGTACACAAAGGTGCCCGGTGCTCGCTGGGAAGTGCTTGTGGGCTGACAAGAGCTTAATAACATCGCGGGAGAAGGGTGGTTTTGGCTTTGCCCAGCACTAGCGAAAATATGCCAATCTACAAACCACCTCTGCTCCTCTTTCCACTGCCACTCTTCATCAGCTGAACAACATAAACAGGCTGAGCAACTCCACGGCAGGGTGCAATCCGGGTCAGACAGGCACCAGCATCACCCTGCTGCACCCACCCCACAGTTCCCCCTTTAGCAAAGGGCACAGAAATGAAGGGCTTCAAAAATAATGTCAAAAAAGAATGAGAAGTCTAGGCTGTAATTAAAAATACAAGCAGTGAGTTTGTAAATTGAAGCAACTGGCATCTGGTGTTCTTTGCTGTCACATAGAATCGTAGTTCTAAAAGGTTAATCTTAAAATTAAGTAGGTGATATCTATTAAGAACTGTACTCTTACACTTGTAAAATCAAATGCTCTGCTAAAGACAACTTCAAACATACTTTTAAATAAAATGGTTTAAATTAGGGTTTTTTTCTCCACCTAAGGAAAGCAGCAATTGTGGGGACAAGGACTTGATTTTTATTCTAATTGCTTTTACTTGTAAGGATCGGATATGGCATTTCTGGTCTGATTTGTGGCTATCAGCACTGTATACAAAGGGTGATTCTTGATATGTATGTTATCTTGATTTTAAAATAGGCGTTTTAGGAAAAACTAGAACTTAAATTTCAGTGGATGAAATAGGAGCTATTCCACATAAACGGTTAGGAAAGAAAAACCAAAACACCCCTGTACTGAATTGCTGCTGAAGGGTTTTGGCAATCTATTTGAAGGCCACAGAGGAAGATCTCAAAGGTGCAATACCCACTTTTAGTGTTGCTGCTGGGGCTCCCAAGCCTTTGCAAGCCCATTCTCACTTGCTGTAAAGGATTTTGGATCAGACAGTTGTTGCTGTGCTGCCAGACCAAGCACCCTGATTTTCAGCTTGTTGTTTTCCTTTGGCATTGAGTGGCTGTCTGTAAATGAGCTGTTGGTGACACCTGAGTGACTGTGTTTTACTTGGTATTTTATTTTTGCCTTGAAGATTTTTTTGGATGGTTTAGCCTACATATGTGGGTACAGAAATATCTACTCTGCCCCTCTTTTTCATTTTATACAATATATACCCCTTACTGCATGTTGTTTGCTCCCACTGTCGAGGGGTTATTGCATTTGTCATCTCCTTTGCCATGTGGGGTGAGATGCAGCGTTTGTTGATATACAGGAGAACTGGCACTTCCACATCTGCGAAATGATGTACTTTAGGAAGTCATCCAAGGTGAAAAGTGCTACGTAAGGGTAAAATGTTATATGCCTGAAACAATGTCTGTGAGCAATGATCATCTCAAGCACTCACCTCTGCAGGTCTGAGGTTTTGCCACCCAATCTCCTGTGCTCAGATTAACTTGGGAGTATTAAACACATGCCCTGTGCTGGCTGCTTCCCTGTTATCTGTTCTGTGTGTTCTGAGCACTGAAATGCTTGCTCCTATATACTAAAATGGGATTTTTTTTAACCTAAAGAGAAGTGTATTCCATTGTTATTACCTTCATTCCCAAGCTGTGTTTATACTCTGATAACTGCCAGCCTAGTTTCCAGCAATAGCTGCCGATAGAAAAGATTGCCTCTATATTTTGAGCATTTTATTGACTTGTTCAATAGCACTTTTCTGTTATTTGCCATGGCTGGAGGGTCTGACCGTGGGGCAACGTGGCCAAGAGGTACCAGCACCCCTTTGGCTACCCCCAGAGGCAGCACTGCTGTCTGTCTTGGACAGAGCTCTCAGCTGTTCCAAATTTGAGTTACCAGGGAGCAACCTTTATTAAGTTTGGGCTCTTGACCCATCTCTTTGTAGAGCTTGAACTTGCCGCATCGCGCACATGTGAGGGGAGGGAGTTTGTTTATGCACAGTGAGCTCTGATGTGGACATGCTGTGTGGAGCAAGAGGTTCTCCAGGAGCTCCCTGCCTGTGTGGTTGGGATTTGGTTTTGTTTTTCACGCTGTCAGTCGTTTGTTTTTAGTGCTGGTTCGGGGAATACTTTGTTGACCAGGCTGTGAGAGGCTCAGTTCAGCTCCTGGCGTGCATGCAGGGCACAGACAGAGCTAATCCCCTTAGTGCAGCAGCCCATCCAGCAGCAGGGTCCTTCACGGAGAGGGTAACAAATGCTCCCAATTCTGCCAGTCCGTGGGCAAAACCGTGTCCTTGGCTGAGCTGGGAAGAGGCACAGGGCTGGGTGGTGCAGAGCAGGAGGGCTGCGGCTGGCAGAGATTCTCCAAGGAAGAGAAGGCTGCTGGCAGCCTGAGCCAGGCTCTGCTGTCACCCACCGCCTCGGCGGGTGCTGGACGCCCCTCGCTCCCCCCACTCCCCTCTCTGACAACATCAGAGGGCGCTCTGTCATCTTCGCTTATTTTTAATCGTCATCGTTTTGTTTGGGCGGTGGGACATGCGGTGTGGAATTCTGTGCAGCAGGCAGAGGACGCGGGTCCCAGCGGAGCTCGGCGCTCTGCCATCGGTGCTCGCCCACCGCCCTCTCCCTGCCTGCCCCGTGCCTTGTGCGCCGGGTTGTCTCGGGTTTTGAGACAGTAAATCTTGTGGCATCGAGGTGAGGCTCCAGGCGGGGATTTTCCGAGCGGTTTCAGCGGGTGTGTGTCTGGTTTCAGCAGGAGCACCGTGTCTAAATCCCCTCACAACGCTGGGCTGGTGAGGAGAGGAACCCTCAGCCGTGCTCTGTCCCTGCACATCCCGAAGGAAACGTGCTCACCTTGTCAGTTCTGTGGCGTGGGAGGTGCAGGATGAGCTCTGGGATCACCACTCGGATCAAAGCCCCGTGGCTTCTCGGGAGCGAGCAGGTCCTGAGTGGCAGGAGCAGCGCAGCCCCAGGGCTGTGCATGAGCTTAATCCACCTCCAGCAATTCCTCCCGAGCGCAGCAATCTCTTTGGGCTCTAACAGTGTACTTTTTAGTTACTGGAGAAGGTTAAATAACTCTGCTGATCCATCCTGTTGTTAAGTGAAGGTAGCAGGGTGCCAACAATTAAAGAAGTAATTGTTCAATTGGTTCTGCAATAATACTCATTGATTCTTTGTTTGAAGTGATTCGCTTTTCAATCCTCCTGCATTTAGAGATCTTGTTTCACCTGTGTCAAGGCAAGTTCAGGAAACCTAATTAACTGGGTTTTGTTTTTTATAATTAGGTCCCTAAAATAATTCATAGGTGGTGTTAATAACCCCATTTAAAAATCTATTAAGCTTTTGCAAAAGTTCGACAGAATCCTCTGTGCTGATTTTCTTTTTTTTTTTTTTTTTCCTTCACTCCTCCTTTTCCCCTTGGAGATGTGGTGCTTCTTCCTTTTACAGCGCACTAATTAAAAACAGTAGGATTATGGTGGGAAATAATATGCACGTGAGGTTATCATCCACAGGGCAAGAGGAGGCTGCCGCCCCTCTCCCCCCGCCTCGCTCCAAGGTACACTCTACATCTTTAGCGGGAGCTGGCAGAGTTCATTAAAGGACAGATTGCCTGTGCACGCTGCAAGGACCCTTGGCATTTGCGAGGCTGCAAGCCGGGTCCAGAAGGGAAACGACAGGAAGAGATAATCTGCGGAAAACGCTGGGTTTGGATCATCCGCTTGCGACTCCTAAAAGGCAGCTTTCCTTTTACGGGAGACCCTCCCCAAAAGGCAGCCTGCGGAGAAGGGAGGGGGGTGTTTCAGACACTCAAGCGTTTGCCCCGCTCCGCTGCAGCCCCCTGCAGCCCCCTGCCCTCCCCGGCGGGCCCTCCCGAGGGCTGTGCCGGCCCCGCCAGCCCGCGCCGTGGGGAGCGCTGGGGCCGCCAGACCCGGCTCGCTCCCCGCGCTGCACCTGAGCGCGCGTTTAGACTCCTTTTAGCGGGAGCAAGGAACCAGCTGCCCCATTTTACACGAGCTGGTGGCCGGGGAGAGGCTTCTGCTGGGTGTTTTCTGCCCTCCGCTGGAGCCCTCTCGGAGCAGTGCGGAGGAGGGAAGTTGTCCCTCCTCCGTGCCGCTGGCGGGTTTAGAGGCTCTGCTGCTATCTGCGAGAGGGCCGGCTCCCTTAGGCTGCTGTAGCAATGCAGGGAATCGTGTGCCCTTTGGGATGCCAAGGCTGTCTGACATGGATCCTATGAGGAATTCAAAAGAAGTGCTGCCTTGTGGCTAATGCACAGGCAAATGCCGGTGGTGGGCCCCGGGAATGCTTTGTCCTTCCTCCACTTACGGGTTGCTTGTGTGTGTACAAATATCTCAGTGAGATTATGGAATTCCATGGGATATGTGCTTACCTGGTGGATGGTCAGTGGGATTGTGAGGACTTTGTCTTGGAGGGCAGGTCCTGCTGTTCTCCCTGTGCAGGGGATGTACAAATTCCAAAAGGAGACATAGGAGGAAGATCTAGTTAAACCTGGTATTACCTGCAAGGGCTGCTCTTGGCATCCTCAGGGAGTGTTGCAAACCACTTTTTGCCTGGCAGAGCTGAGCTGGGGGCTCGAAGTGCAGTATGACCTTCTCTGTGGGCTCTGAGGCGTGTCTTGTGTCCCGAGCAAGACACAAGAAAGGCATTTTTTTCCCACCATCACATTTTCCTCCTGAAAGTCAAAATGTAAATTTTTTTATTACCCCTCATGAATGTGACAAAGTCCTACTTAAAAATGTAAAGATTCTCATCTTCACGTGCACCATAAAGGCCTTTGTGTTCCACGTGAAGCCTCCAGACTGTTGATTTATTATCGAGCTACAATGGCTGGAACAGGAGAGCAAAGTTAAATCTACAAAAGTGGCTGATGTGACAAAATTAACAGTTGTCAGCAGTGGAGAAGAGAAGCGACTGAAGGCGAATGTTAATACTCAGCAGACTGTGATGTGGAGAAGTGAAGTTGACTTCACACTCCAGTTGGAAAAATCCTCCTCTGACACCTTGGATGGGGCAAGAGGGATGTTGGGGTGCAGGGGCAGGGCAAGGGGGATGCTGAGGATCTGAAGCTGGAGGCAACAGTGCTGGGAAGAAGCTGCAAGGACAGCACAGCCTTCCTGGTGAGAGAGATGGCACTGGAGGGTGACAAACCCCATGGAGCATTGTCCTGTCAGACCCACTTGCTCCTACAGGGTGGGATTATTTTCTTTGGGAGGAATGGTTTGCTGTACAGGGGGACTTGGGCAGTTCCCATTGGTGTTTGTGACAGTTGGTTTTGGGCTTGCAAAGCTGGAGAATTTTAGGCTCAGACAAGGAAGACAGTTCAGGAAAAAGATAAAAGCAAGCTTATTTTTTCAGTTTGAGTCCAGCTCTGGGCTCTTGATGTTGTTTTTGAAACTGTTGTTATTTTTCTGAACAGGAGGGGAAGATCTTGAAAGTGGAGCTGACATTTTGGGGGATGAGGTTAATTATGGGGTTATTTGTTATGAACTTCTGAAGTGAGATGTTTTGCTGAGTGGGCTGAGTCTGAGATGTGCAGTGGGAAAATTGGGAGCCCGTGTCTAACAAAAGGGTGAATTGTGTGTTTGGGAAAATTGTTTATAGTGGCCAAGGGTTAAAGCAGTTGGAGATGTTTGCTGTCACGTTCCAGGCATCTCTTTTCACCTTGACTTGCAGTTTTGGGCTTTCTTGTATACAAATAGCTGTGCCATTCCAGCAGGCCCCTCTTGGGTTCTTTGTGGTGTTGCTGGCAGGAATCAACTCTCATTACTATGGGAACGTTTCATGTTTTTTGCTAGAACAGCTCTGATAAAACAAATGATTTCCTAAATGGATATTCTAGAACCAAACCATGCTGTTTTCCAAACATCATGGAAACATTTTGGAAACAAAACATGTGAGAACTTTGGCCGATCCACCTTTTATTGGGAAGCATGGGTCACAGTTGGGATGAAAAGCTCCTCACAAGACTCCAAAGCAAGATACTTCCCTGCTAATCCTATATAGAAAAAGGAAAGAGGTTGACACAAGATGAATTGAATTATATTAGTGAAAACGGCATCATTAGAAGAAGCTGCTTCTTGCAAAATGCACAAATATAGCTGAATTCACAGATGCATTTTGGTCTTCTGCACCAGGAGTATTTGTCATCTCAGAAGAAAGTGGAAGAGGCTTGTTCTTCAATGCCTGGCATGTCACTACATGCTGTGAAGTGCAAATAGAGGAAGAAAAATTAACACATAAAAGAAATGTACTGTTTCTGCAGGAAAACTAGCTAGTTAAAGCTGAGGGAGCTGGCTTTTTAATAAAAAAAAAAAAAAAAACAAAACAGCAGCAGAAAATAGCGTCTTAGTTTTGCTTTGCTGGGGAAAAAATAAGCATATTTTATATTGCAACTTTGAGTGCTCTGAGCTGGAGGAGATAAGACTTTGCATGAGAGGGGAAAAATACTTCCTAGAAATACATAACGCTGGAAGAATCCTGCAAGCCCTTTTGTGTTTACAGAGCTGTAGTTCTCAAATGAGCACCAACTGCAAGTGTCTGTGACTGTAAGGAAGGAGGAGAGGAGGAGCTGAGTGCTGTTGCATTGCATGCACAGATTTCTCCCTGGAAAAGCACCCCTGCAGCTTGTATTCCCTCCTCCTCTCCCCTACCCACTTACATTAATAAAAAGAGGGTCTCAGACTATTGCTCAATTGTGTAAACATATTGAGTGTGAAAGAAAATTATCTAATTGTTCCGTGATGAGGCACTATCAAATACTTTAGATCCATTGTGGGTCTATTTCTTGCCTTTGTTTTGTTTTTGAAAAGGGTTTTGAAGGCTAATTGACTTCTTGACTCATCCCTTGATACAATCAGCCCTTATGGATTTAGTTGACTTCAGGGTGAGTTTGTGAGGTTGAGTAGGATTGGGACTCCGAAGAGCAGAAGCCTCTCAGTGGCTTATGCTCCCAAAAATCTGTGTGACTTATAGGAACAGTACCCACTTTGGGTTTGGTCAGCCAGGATGAGGAGATAACAGGTAGTGGAGCAGTGCTGAAGGAAGCAGCAGGGAAACTAATGTGGAGTGTTGACCTTGGTCTTTAAAAAGCAAACATGGGAAAAGCAGTGTTGTAGGCATTTAAGGTGAGTTGCCTTTTTTTAAAAATCTTCATTACCTTGAAAAATGGATTCTGATCCCATTGCACATTATGGATTGGTTTTGTTCTGTGGGTGGTCAATCCTTCAGGCTGCACATGAGCTGTGGTGTGAGGTTGGTCCTTGCAAGCCCAGAGCAGAGACACATGCTGTGATTTGGTCGTGTGTCCTCACTGGGCTGTTGAGAATAACTGCAAGGGGTGCAGAACTCTTCACCCTGTACATCCTGATGCTGGAAAAGGAATGAGCAGAGTGTGGTGCTCATCTTTCCCCTGCCCCTCTGGGAGTGTGTTGACTTCCTGAGGTGTTGGATGTCCAGAGCCTCTGTGGCTGAGGACCAAGGCTTTCAAAGGTTAACCATAAAGTGCTTCTACCACCACACATCTGAGGGAAATGTTAAGCCTGGTTCATTGGCTTTCTGCATTAATGTTAACAGTGAAGGCTCTGGAGTGGTTTCACTCCACAACACTTGTGTGTTGCTTCCCAGGAGCTGTTTGAAGTCCTGATAAAGGTGTCTCAGAGCAAGGAACACTCACAAGGCTTCTGCCTTTATTTTCAGGATTAGGCTGTGTGTTTACATCAGAGAGATTTTTCTGAGTGAAGTAGGAGAGGATGGTAGGACCAAGGAGCTTCTCTGTGAAATGAACAAAATGCTCAGCTCTGGTCCAAGAAAACAAATGCTAGCTTTCCTGAGTGAAACCCATCTGGTGTAATCCCAGCAGCTTCCAGTTACATAAATGCATTCTTAGAGGAGAAAGGCTTTGCATCTGACCAACATCTTGGCCTGTTGATAAACTAGGAAGAGGGAGGTGACTTTCTAGCAGGAAGATTCAGGCTGGTGGGGCTCTGATTTAAAGGGAATTGGCTGAGCACAGGCACATCCTCTTGCAGGGGTGAGGTATTACAAGGTGCAGTTTGCTCCTTCCCCTTTGGAGACCTGGTTAATTGTGAGGAAGTAGCCCCCTGCCTTTATCTGCTGCATGTTGTTGTATTTTTGGCATCTGTATCACTGTTGTGCTGACCCTGGAGGTGGGCAATGGTCAAAATGTCGCAGCTCCACTGCTTTGTGCTGAGTTGAACGTCTCAGCCTCCTGGTGATGCTGCATTCAAGGGATGCTGAGGATGCCTGTGAGGGGTGTGAGCACACAGGGCTGCTTTGGTAGCATAAGGCTGCTCTCAAAGGTCAGTGGTTGGGGATTGGAGTCCCAGTGATTAAACAAGGCTTATTTTGGATCACAGCAGTATCCCTTTTTACTTCACAGTCTGTAAAGTAAAAGGCCACCCAAGCTTGTTCCCTTTAGACCTTCTCTCTAAGCCTGAAAGGTAGACTTTAAGCTGTAGTCTAGCAAGACTTCTCAATTTCCCTGCTCGCCACATCCTGATACAACAGAACGGCTGCCTCATCCTGGCCCCAGTGTGATATCATGCCTGAAGTCTGGTTTTTGCAAGGCAAAGGGCACAAAGGGGCAAGGGAAGACTTGCTTGAGACCTCCTGGCAGTCGCTTTTAATTGCAAATGGTGTGATTTTTAAAAGCAGGGGAGGGAGAGGCCTTGCTTCAGGCAAGGGAGCAAGAGATTGAAAGCTTGCTGCTGTGGTCATCGGAGGTGAAGAATAAGTCATAAGTGATCCAAGGGCAAAGGCCAAATATAGACTGATGGCTGCTTTGTTCCCTGCAGCCTTGGGAAGGACCTTGGTGCTGCACTGTGCTAGAGGCACCCGTGAGCTTAACCCTTCCCTGCTCAGCCGACAGACAGCAGATTCCAGCAGTGGCTCCTCTGTGTTGTTGGTCTGCATATTGGCCTCCAGCAAGGCTGTTGGGTCTGGAGTCTCTTGCAGAAGACCAAAACCTGTAACGAATTTCTTTGGGAGATAGCAAGGAAAATAGGAAGCTTTGTCTTCCAATTGCTTAAGCAAATACGTGTGGTCATGGTTCTGAAACTCCTGTGAATATTTGCTTCAAAATGTCCTGTGGGGAATAAATTTTTTGTCCTTTTCCTAGGCAAGTTTGCATATTTGTCTCCACTTTATCATCTTAAAATGAGCACCATAAAGTTAGGAACAAACCTCATGGTAAACTCCTCAGAAGCTCAAATTCCTCCACTAAAGGCTTTGCTTTTGGTCTAAGCCTTGGATGGTCACAATCCCCTAGTGTGACACTGTCTTGCCAGGGCATGACCAGAATTTCTTTGTAACCTGATGGGTCAGGTCTACTCCCTTGTTTAGCTTTTTTTTTTTTCCCCCCCTCTTCTCTGTCTTTGTCAGCCCCAGTGTACAACATACATATTCCCAAATACACAGTAACAAAGTCTTGCACAGAACCTTTAAAGGCACAAACTGCTTGAGTTGTACTAAGAGACAGCTGGTGATGTGTGAAAGCTGGGCAGGGCTGGTCCATCAGATCACCTCCTTTCAGGGGATCAGGTGCTGACCTGGATCCAATGCCCTGCTCCCCAAGTCCTGTCCTTCCCCTTGGAGCATCAAACTGGGACAGAGGAACCACCCCCAAGATGTGCTGGTGTGGAGAACAGACTTGTCCCCGTTGGGCTGACTGCCTCCCAAATGTTGCCCCCGTTCCTCCAAGTGGAGCACTCATGCTGAGTCCAGGTGCTGTCCCTGCCCTGCTGGATGGCTTTCTGCAGCTGGCACGGCCGGCACCCATCCGTCACTGTCCATGGTTAATGCTCAAGCTGGCTGTGGCAGGCGGCCAGCAGCCGTGATACGATCTTCCTGAGGAGAGGAGCTTGTTGGCTTTGTAGCTCCGCTTGCCGCTCCTCCCCCTCCCTGCTCCAAATGAAGTGTCTTTCATCTTTCAAAGAAAGTGTAAAGAAAGCAATTCCCTTAAAATATCTGAGCTGGTGCAAACAGTACTGCGGGCTTGCTGCAGAATTGGCTGATCTTAAAAGCACAGGAACTTGCAATGGAATGGGGTGCTCCAACAGAGGTTTTCCTGCTGGAGTCCCCTTGGCGTCATCCTGGCCATTTCCCATGGGATACAGCACAATCCCACCTGAGCTGGGACACTGATGTGGCTCTTGGTTGGATGTCACCTGAGCCATGGTGAAGCCCCCCTCTGCCTCAGTTTATTCTTTTCTTCCATATTACAGATGGCAAAAATTCTTCAGCACTGGGATTTGTGCGTTATTGCAGTGGGAATGTGTAGGGCTGAGAAAGAGCAAATCTCACAGCCTGAGAGTTGAAAGGGAGCTGGGATCCAGTTCCTTCCAGGTGCTAAAATTCATTTTACTTCACGTGCAAGTGAGGCATCACTGTGCTGGGAATTAAGTTTATTCTTATCTGCATGGGGTTTTTTTTTTTTGCTGTGGCAATTCTGTTGTGGATTATTTCTTACAAATTTCAAGCCATTGATTTTTTTTTTCTGTACCAAAATTATCTCAGCATCAGCTTCACTGAAGTTTAATGGAGGTGCACTAGGGACAGGGAATGTTTTAGTCCATTATCTTCCAGGAGAGGCAGTGGCAGGATTTTCCTCAGTTTTTTTTCTCAGTTCCTTACCAGGCAGACCAGAGGCTGGCTTCTTGTGTGTTTAAAATAATAAAAAAAAGAGCCCTTTACTTCTTGATGGGGGTCAGCAAGGGCTACAACAGTGTGAGTGCACATTTCTTTCCCTTCCATGCCTCGTGCTGATGGGATACTCGGGGAGCAAGAAAGCTCTTTAGGGAAAAACCAGCGCATGCCTCAGCCCGTCACCGAGCCCCGGCATTGCTGCGGCAGTCCTGTGCCCTGCATGCATTATGCCTCAAATCAAAGGAGGAATCGGCAAGAGGAATGTTTAACTGGAGCCTGTGATCCTCAGGTGTGACACTGGGGCCCCTCCACAATGAGATGCACAGTCATGCTCTCTCTGAGACGCAGGGTTAAAGATTTGCTTGGGGCCAGTCAATAGCACGCACTGAGTATCTTCCTCAAGAATGTGTCTGCTCTTTTCCTGCCTCCAAGTAGCAGCACTTGAGTCTCAGTCCCCTACTTGAATCACTGCACTATCTCCACTTCATCAGAAACCAGAGTTGAGTCTTTGATGATTGTTGTGACTCACGGTGTCACAGAACTACTTACCCTGTGATTTCAACTTTAATCACTGATCCACTATCTATAGAGCTGCCTGTGGAACAGTTCAAATTGTAATTATAGGAAGCTCATCTGCTGCAAGCCACAAAGCAGGCTTTACCATATGCCTTTAAAGGTGAACTGATGTCATGATGAAATAACTGTGTTTTGCTGCAGATTGATACCACTGGCTGGGAAGTTAACATACAGCATGAAAGCTCTGACATTTTGTACGCCACACTATCGCTCTCTAAGTCATGTTAACCTAACATTCCCTGTTGTTTTACAAGGGATCTGCAGGTAACTGGGAAGAGTCCTCAGATGCCTAAGGATGGGGAGGGGGTCTGGTGCTGGGGGAATGTGCTGAGGTGGGTTATGGAGCTGTGCAGTGTACCTTTGTAACACAGGCTCAAGAATATGGATGTGTTTTCTCCTTTGCCCGTCGCCTGACCTTGACATTTATTGTGTCTTTTTTGCTCTGCTTTGAAAGGTGTTTACTAATTTTCTTTTTTAGGGTTAGTGCTGTCTGTGTCCATCTCAGAAATCTTTTCCTAGGGGCTGTTTTCTGTTTCCCCTTTCCCGAGTGCTAAAAGCCCTGGCAAAGCTCTGTCCTGTACTTATTGTTTCCCAGTTTACTAATGAGAGAATATTCATACTCTGAAAAGCTCAATGGTCATACAGGGCAGGATGCACATTGCAGGGAAGTGACCTGCCCAAAATCTTAGTCAAAGTCCAGCACCTCACTCCTCAAAAACCAAGGAGAGAATGCCAGAAACCTTGGCAAAATTACCTTGCTCCGAACACATGCCATAGGAAGCATTGTTTGCCTTCTCAACAGCAGAACGGGAGCTGCAAGGCATAAGGCAGTTGAGAGACCTCTTTTCCAAGGCTCTGTGAGGGATTTGGAATGGCCTCCCAGTCTTTCTCCCAGCTGTGCAAAGCACAGTGTTCTGGCTGAGACACCTCCTGTTCCTTGCACCTGCAGTGTCCAGTTTGATGAGGAGCAAAGTGGAGATGGCAGAGTTTGCTCTGAGAGGTCTTTCAAAAGCCTTCAAGAGGAGTGAGCAGTGATGCTGCCAGGAAAGTGGTAGAGGTGGTTGTGCCCCTAAGTCTTTGCTCACCTCCTCCTTCTCCCTGGATGTGGCTGCATTTCAGTAGTGATCTTTGGGAGCTCAAAGGTAAGTCCAGCCCAACCTTCTCTCGGCATATTCTCTGTCTACTGCTGTTCTCCAATTAAGCATTTGATAGAAAGTAGTGAAATGAGATCTGCAAGTCCAAAGCTGACAACCTCTCATGACTCCTGGACCTCCAACTCTCTGCCTGTGCTTCACTGCTGCTCCTTCCTTCTGCAACTGGCCACATAAAGATAAGTAACGAAGATGGTTTTATTGCAAGCAGCTGGGGAAAATCACGTTGCTTCAGTTTCCATAAAATAGCCGAGCCTCAGCTTTTTTATCCTGCCCATTCGCACATCCACTATAAAAGGGACATCAGTTATAAACATTTCCTGTTTGTGCATACAGTCTTCCAGTGCTTATGATGTATAGACTGACAAAAGGCTTAATGCTTTGAATATATAAAACACAAGGCCTGTGCAATGGAGGGTGACAGTTGCCCTTTAATGTTCTGCTTTTTAAAGATCAGGGTAGAGTTCAGAAAGCATAGTCATGAGGTTTAATGATTTAATGGGGACGACTGGGGAGCAAAAATAGTTACTACACCCTGGGGAAAAGTGGTTCCTCATACATATTACTTTAGCCTAATGGCCTATGAATGCTTCCTCTGTGGCATAGGAGGGTGTCACGGTACATAGACTCTATAATACTGAATGGGTTGATTAAATGCATATTAAACAATACTAAATTGGAAAAAAAAAAGACGCCACCAACTGTATTTATTCTGTTCTTAGAAAATGTTGTTACTCATTCAATTTCATTTGTGATATTATTATAATTTTCCCCCCATTTCATGCTCGTCACAGAGCGAGGGAGCCAAGTGTAAACACCGTTGATGGATCGGAGGTGGCCGAGTTCTCTCCTCGCAGTGGATGGGGAGGTGGGGGAGAGGGGCTGAGCAGCTCCAGTGCATTGGAGATGGCTGCAGGTGGGATCTTCTGAAAGTGGCAAACAAAGCATTTACTCACAAACTGGCTTTTCTCTTGCCCCCCTGCTGGGGCAGGTACCTGTCCTCTGCTTTTTTGTCCGCCCTTGTATCTTCTTTGGTGACTGTCGCATAACTCAGCAGTGCCACTGCCCCGGCACCCCATAAATGCTGTTTTATGTTACTGAACCAAAGTCACAGTTGACTTGAGGAGGGGAATGGCTCATCCTTCCTGTGCAGATGGTGGCGAGGGCGGCCCCTCGAGTTCCGCCGCGCTCTCGGCTGCTGGGCCTCGTTTCTGCTGCCTGACCGTGACTCTGTCCCGGGGTCCCTGTTCGTGACTGTGCAGAGTCACACCAGGACAGGCTGCAAGGGCAACCGAGCCCTTTGTAGGCAGTCTTCAAGCAGATGTAAACAATCCCTACACCAGCACTTTCAGCTGTGCTTTTAGGACAAAAAAAAACCCTAAAACAAGGACATGAGCATAGGCTGTTGGGAATATCTACCAGTTTGGAATATCTGTGCAAATTCACCATTTTTTGGACAGATGGTTTTTCTAGTCATGATGTGTTAATACTCTGTGAATTATTAGAGATTATAAGAAGTCTGATTAAGTCTGATCATCTTGGAAATCACCTAACAGTTCTGCCCAAGTATTTCTGTACCACAGTATTGTCTGGTGTAGGATATGTGTTAATTATCGCCTGTATTTCATCTCTGACGTGTCTATTCCCTCCCAAATCTTGTTACCTTGATGAATGAAGTATCTTCTTTTCTACAGCTCTTCCACCAATGTGGATCTGGTCTTTTCTTTTTCCTTTTTACTGCTTCAATCAGTTGCTTTATTCTGCACTTTGTAGTTTCAAACACAATTTACAGTTCACCACGCCTGAGAAGTAGATGGAGCACTGAGCAACCCCAAATTAAAGGGAGAGGAAAAATTGCCTTTGTAATAAGAACGGCAGTAGGGTTGCAACCAGCAGAAATAATAATTTGTGTGGAGGAAAAACAGCAGCTGGAAGGTGCAAGCAGAGGATTCTGAGTGTCACCGGGGTCTAGAAGGTTTGTGGGGCTCTTAGAGGCAACTTTTCTTTCTTTGTCATTGAAATCCTGCTGATCTGATGAGAAAAGGGTTCAAATATTTGGTCACATCTGCTTTGTGAACTGCCCAATGTATGCTGGGAGTGCGTGAACAGGAAAGCAAGAGTCTTTAAGGCAATCTAATGGCTTTGAAGTGACAATGTCATAGGTTGCAGCTCCAACAATCTCTCTCAGGTGTCCACACCTGTTTCAGGTTTAGTCCTTAACACTTGCTTTATATCTCTTTATTTTGAGCATAGAAATGCAGAATGGTTGGGGTGGGAAGAGACTTTAAAGACCATCCAGTTTCAACCTCCTGCCACAGTCAGGGACTCCTTCCACTAGAAAAACAAGTCATTTTCCTTTGTCAGTGAGCATGGCTGGCAACTTGTGTTCTCCAAACTTCTGACCTCTGTCTCTGATGATACTTGTCTGGCTCGAGCACCTGGCAATGCTGAGGGAGGATCCCATGTTCCATAGGGCAAGCCTCCTTTACTGCCTGTGAAATTCCTTCAAACATAAACACTCATCCCAGCAGCCAAGGAATGGACCTTCTCTCCCCCTCCCAACAACTTATTATTGATGGAAACATTTTATAAATAAACATCTCTAGGTAACATATTCCATAAAATATCTAATTATAGATTATTGGATTGAACATTTCTTGCTTCAATTAAGTGATAGTTTTTTCCCCTCAGGAAGCCAGCTCAGTGCTCTTCCTGGGGAAATTATGTGTATTTATTCTATGTTCTATAGGCAATGGCTTTTTATGTTGTTAATAAATAAACTACAGTGCAGTGCTTTACCCTAAATAAAACTAATGGAGGTCAGACTTTGCTTTTTTATTTTTTATATTTCTTTTTTTTTTTTCCCCTGAATCAGGTCTCTCCTGTCTCATGGTCTTACAAGTCTTGGTACAGTGAACTTTGTGAGGAAGGAAATGAAAGGAAAAGGGAATGGAAAGAAATGCATAATGGCTTGGAGATCTGTGTTCTTGTACCTCCCCCAGACCAGATGCCTTTAGATATTAAAAAAATAATAATTTAAAAAAAAAAAGAAAAAGCTGAAAGCCCAGGATTCAGCACTAGTGTTGAATTTCAGCCCCATTCATCCTCTGGGCAGCTGTTCAGGGCTTTAGATCTGAGAGCTTGATTTGCACCACTGCCAAGTTGGCAAGGTTTTCTCACAAATTTGTCTCCGAGTCTGAAGCCCCTCACAGTGGTTCTGTTTTGCTTAATTTAAATCCAGAGCTCAGGCTTTGGCACATCACTTCTAGCTCCAGATAGATGCTGCAGCTCTGAGCTGAACCTCGATCTGGCCTGAAAGGTAGTGGTCCTGGTGCTTTGACTACCTACAAGCCACTCACTCTGTCACAACCATAAAATCATCAAGGTTGGAAAAGACCTTTAAGATTGAGTCCAGCTATTAATCCAGCACTGCCAAGGCCACCACTAAACTAAGTTCTCAAGTGTCACATCTGTGCATCTCTTAAATCCCTCCAGGGATGGGGACTCCACCACTGCCCTGACCAGCCTATTCCAATGCCTGACAGCCCTTCCAGTGAAGACATTTTTCCACTCCTGCTCTTGTATCATCCTCTCCCTGAGCAGTGTGTGAAGCTGGAGCATGGCAAGTTGAGCTTCCAGGCTCCTCCTGGATTTGCATCAAGTCTTTGAGATGGGCCCAGCCTTTGATTTACCTCTTGGCCACCTTCAGCAGCCGGTGCAGTGAAGGTGGCAGGACAGTCTGTGGTGGTAGGAAGGGTGTGAGTGTAGCTCTGAGCTCTCCTACACCCACATCCTGAGCAGAAGGGGAGAAAGGCTGCGGCCCCCTGATTAGGGTTTTCTTTTGCTCCCTTACCTGCCATTTTAAACAAATGCAAATTAAAGCCCTCCATCGGGGTTGGTTCATTCCCTTCCTTCATGTAACTGATGTTATTGGATTTTTATGCAGCACATTACACCCTGAGCCATGTCTTCTACTATTTTGCTTTCAAATTGTATCTCCTGCCATTTGTGTCACATTTAAAATGCTAACAGTATAGAATGTCATTTACAGAATCGGGGCGTTTGCTGCGGAAAATTAATTTGACTTATTCCTTCTGCCTGTTCCTATCTCCAGGCCAATATTATGCTACTCATTCTACAAGAGTAATACTTAATGAATAGGACTATTAATAATGTCAAGGTCCATGGGGGTCTTATGGGTAACGGATAGGCGTAGACTGTAAGGGGGCAGTCACCTGACTTCGGTTAATGTTCCATGAAAATATCAGGCAGTGCAATGTAATTATGGAGCAGAGGATAGTAAAAGAGGCAGGGAACTTGGAGTTTCTTAAATATTTTTTCAAATTAGCTGGTGCTTTTTCAGTAATTTACCTGAACCTTTGTCAGACCAGGTGTGAAAACTGTTTAAAATTCCAAAGGAAAAACCAACAACTGGGTACCTAATTCATAAAAAGGGAATATGGCAGAGGAGTTTGCAGTGCTAGGCAGGAATTGTGTGTGTTTGATATGTGTGTGTGTGTGATTTCTATTTGCAGGAAATAGGAATTGAGGGGAAAGGGGCTTTGATTGTGTTTTGGGGTTGTTTTTGGTTTGGGTTTGTTTGGTTTTTTTGTTTTTTGGGGTTTTTTTCAGCTGTACATGTGTCTAGGGTTTTAAAAAAATTAAAAACTGTTGGGGAAAACATGAAATTAACGTTTATAAGGGAAAATTACGATCAGAAGAAACAAAACTCCTCTTGCTGCTATTTGTTGTGCTACTTGCTGTGGAAATTCCAGCCAGGATAGGATGAGGCCATGGCAGGGTGATGCTCGTTCTTCTCCCCACACTGAGAGCTGCCAGTGATGCAAATGCAAGTGTCAGAGTACATTGAGGGGTGAGGAAGGAGCTTTTAGGGCCTAATTCTGCACTTGGCAGAAGCATTTTTTAAGTGTTATTTGCTCATCTGATTTTTCTAAGGTACTTGTTTCCAAATCTGAGTGATGTCAGGATTATTTGGTATATTGGAGAGGAAAAAAAAGGATAAGGAAATTGGCTACTGAAATGCTGCCTCTCAGAACAGATTTTCAGGTTTTGCTCTCATTTTTGGTAGTTATGTGAGAAAATGTGGAGTGACAGCTAAATCTAAAGTGGACCTTTGGAGACCTGTTTAGTTGCAGGTACTTCTGGTTCCAATTCTCTGTTGAAAACGGCATGCTGCCTGGCTCTCTTGCATCATTGTCTTTCTCTTGGGATCATTGAGGGAGCAGGTTGTAAAATTTGGCCCCTGACTTTCAAAAAAAAGGTGCAAGGCTGTGAAAAGGGTGGGTGTTACGCAGCAAAATCACCTTGAGTCTATTGCCATCCTTTCCTGAGGAGTGAAACACACAGAGGCTGCCTGTGTGTTGAAATTGTATTAGGAGCCGGGGGGCTTGGATCTCATTGCAACAGAAGCACCAGGAGATGACACTGGCAGAGACTTGAGGTTCTGCCTTCCCATGCCTGGTACCCCAGGGAGTGCTGATGGACATGGCTCAACAAAACCTCTCCCACCTCTCTCCAGAAGTCACCCTTGGGAGCTGCTGTGCCAGCTGCCTGGCTGTGGCACCTGGAGGACATGAGACCTCAATCAGATGGAGAGGGGGGCTAGTGTGTCCCACCAGGACAGCAGCTGACAGCAGAGGCTGTGGTAGCACAGAGCAGGACAGCAATGAATTGTTCCATCTTGCTTGGCTAGAGGTTGAATGCCCACCCAAAATGACAAAGCTGGAAAAGGGAAGGCCAGAAGGTCTTTCTCAGCCTCTGACCATGCAAGTTCTCAGGGGTTATTTGAACCCAAAATGTTTCTCTCTCCCGGTTGTTGTTGAGAGGGCCTGTGCATGTGGGACCGAGGTCAGACCCACATGGAAGGAGAACACCTTTCCCATAATTGAGCATTGGCCGAGCATGTTGGGCTCTCCCTTGGTTCCTCCTACCCCTCTTCATCCTAGTGTTATTGTTATTTTTTCCCCTCGAAGAAGCTTTATTCATTTCTGAGCGTGCGTTAATGTCGGCAGCATTAGGCAGCCCCAGCGTGTCTCGTGGCTCTGTGCCTCACTAATTCCCACTATTAGGCCACCTGCTGACACCTCCCGAATGGAGCAGGATCCTCTGTCACAGTTTGCCATGAATAAACATGAAAGAGACAAATGAGGCAGGGCTGGTGGCAGCTCCTCGGCTGGCTGTGCCTGTTCCTCACCCAGCGCCAGTGTGCACGTGGCTGGGCTGTGGTCAGTGGGTGCTCGTGGACCTCCTGGTGGGATGCCTTCTCCTCAGGACTGGTTGTGGGAGGATGCTTGTTCAGATGCAGAGGCTGGGCTTCTCTTCCCAGTACCTGGGAAGCCCAAACTGGGAGCCACTTTGGCATAATCACATTAAACGTGTTTCCTGATGCTTTTTGGACGTCCTGCAAGCACATGTGCCACTAGACTTCTTGACCTAAGCTGGTGTGAACTTCAAGCAGGTTCAGCAATATCAGTGAAGTTACTCTGGATTCCAACTCCCTTTAATTCCCAAGCATGTGAGGTTGGGAGAGGTGAGTTCCCAGATAAACACAGGCTTGCAAGGAAGCCTCTACCCTCAGCCAGTGGTGCCAATCAGGAGTTTGATGTGTCACACAGACCTTCCAGCCGCCTCTTGAACTACTTTCATGGTTGAGGCACAAAAATATCCTCTTAGATTCTGAGATAGTGAAACAGGTATTTCTGCAGTGGGCTGTCAGTGCCCTGGTCGCTCTGTGGCACAGGAGATGTGGCTGCTGGGGGGTGCAGGGGGACATGGGGCATCCCACAGGTGAAGGTAGTTGAGCATTTCCCAGTACCTGTCCAACTGCTCCCTCAGTCAGGTCCGTGTCCACAGGCACTCAGTCTCTTGGCATCCACAGCAGTCAATGTTTAGGATATGAGGGACAAACTCACAAAACAAACGAAACCCAAACCAACTTACAAAATATTGACTGGAAATTGAAAAGAACTTTACTTTGAAATTTTTCTGTAGCTGAAAAACATCCTTTTTGTGATACAGCTCTGGGAGGAGGAAACCCCTGACTATCTGTGAGTGGAGAATTACGTATCCAGGGATTTCTCTTAGACATACCTGCTCTGCTTTAATAGGCAAACCAGCTGATTTCTGTAATGTTTTCTCTTGACTCTGGGTTGTCTGATGGGTGCAACAAGGCTAATGTGTACATTTTTAGGGGACATCCTTGCTATTGTGTATAATAAAGGCAGGCCTGAGCTCCTGGAAGCGCCGGGAGCAGCCGCGTGGCACGAGGCAGCCGGCCCAACAACCCGGTGCGTGTAGGTGAATGCTCCAAATCCCTGGATCACAGAAGCTCAGGGGCCATATCCACAAACCAACACAGCTCCTTTCCCTTCGACCCCCATCTTCTCCTGCCACTCTTTGATTTCTCCTCCTGCCTCAGATTTACAGCTACCTTGTCCAAATATATTACAGGAAATAAAGGATAAAATGCTTTAAAATCCTACCTTCCCAAGCTGGAGAACAGGCCTGGGTGAAAATAAACGAGCTGGTTTGTTATACTGCTCAGCCTCTGTCACGTGAAGGTGAGGCCTCCTTTTTTATTATTATTATTTTTTATTGCCGCCCATTTGCCTTCATTATAATTTATTTGTTAATCCATGCTCCAGCTCATGAATTTTGCATTTGGGGAGGTGGAGGGAAAGGGGAGGGGGATTCAAAGCACCAAAAAAAGATGCTGGCCCACTTAAAGGTGAAGGACACAGTTGGAGGGCAAGGCTGCCTCTCTGGCCTTCCATCATCCTTTTAAAAAGGCAAATATGCAGTCAGCAAAAAGAGAAAAAGAGGGGAGGGGGGGGAAAGCCTAAAGACTTACCAATTAATAATTATTCTGATGGCCTCAGTGGGATTCAGAACCTCACAGGTCAGGAAGGACAAATTCAAACCCACTTTTACTGAGCTCCTTTCCTCAGGTGAGCTGATGGCTTTGGTGCTGTGCTTCCATGTCTCCCATGCCAAGTTTCTTTCCTTCCTTTTCGTGTTTTTTTTTTTTTTTTTATGAGGCATCCTGAGTGTAAAAAATATGGCCTGCCTTTATGGTGCTCCAGCACGAATGAAGCTATAAAATTATGAACAGTTTTTATGATGGCTATTCAGGGGATGCTTTTATATTGATGGTGCACATGCTGTGTCTATCTTTTTTCCCCTTTCTTTTTTGCGTCCCTTCTTCTCCCTGAAAAAGATGGCAGGATATGTGTGTGTGGGGGAAGGATCTGGTGGTGGGGGGGGCCCTGTGTAACTATTTTTCATGCATTTAATATATTAATTATCCGGTAAATGCTCCCTAGGCTGTACTTGGGATGCTGAAGAATGACAGCTTTTCAACGAAGCTCCAAAGGCAGCCCATCAGCCCACAGTGTATTATGTCGGAGAGGTCAGGGTGGGGTTAATGTAACTTTTTATTTGCTGATTTTTCATAGATGGGAGCAAAGCTGGTAAGGGGAAAAAGAGAGAGAGGCTGAAAAGAAGGTGCAAAAAGAGCAGAGATGATGGCAAGTCTGTTACAGCCCCCTCCTGCCTCCCATCCCAATCCGTGGCAGGCAGGTTGATTATGCAAACCAGAGAAACGCTCACACCCTTCTTGGGATGCTCCTTCTCCAGGGGCTTCTCTGTAGCAAAAGGGACAAAATCCATGAGAAGAAAGTCTCTTGAAGAGACAACAGTGAGAAATCCCACAGTAACTAGACTTGAAATAGATCATCTGTTCTCACTGAAAATAGATATATCCTGGCCAAAAAAAAAAAAAAAAGGGTAGGAGGAAAGCTTGGCTGTTCAGGGTTTGTAAAGCCAAAGGCACCGGTGAATCCCAGCTGGATGTGAACTGATTGTGGGGAGATTCTACTCCTGCTTCACCAGATTTTTGTCTTTGAGGTGGTGGTAGTCTTGGTTCCAGTGGTAGGACTATCCCTGCGAGGACCTGAAGCTTTCTGAGGACAAACTGTTCCTTCCTGACCCCCTTTCCTTCCTTCCCCTCCTCCTGTGGAGGTCTGGGGCAGCCCTGCTCTAATGACTGGCTGTATCCAGTATTGATCTCAGAGGTAATAGTGGTTTAATTCTCATTTAAAAGGCCTGTGAATGATCTCAGGAAAGATACTTCAAAAAAATTAATAATCCCATCTCAATCAAGGTAGACAAGCTAAAGAAATTTTAAACAATTTAAATATTTTAGTTAGAAATTCTACAGCAAAGTCTGCTGTGACTGAGCAGGAGAGTCGGTGTAGCTTTAGCATCTGCTCTGTCAGGCAGAAGTAGCTGCATATACAGTATAGCGTTGTTTTATTTCAGCTAATAAAAATAATCTTAGTGTTGCATATATTTGGGTTAAAAGTATCTTTTGTGCATGCAATATACATTTGAATGAGGAGCGTGTAGAGGAAGGGAGTGTTCATGTGTGTGCATTTACCCAGCGATGCTCCTATTCCATTTGAATTGAGTAAAATACGTCCCACTGAGTGTAATTACCACAGTTTTGTTCTTTTGGTTTTCCATATTTTAATGCTCCAAACAATCCTAAACAAGTAGGATTTGGTTATGTTGTGTTCTTTGAGAAACTGAGCTTGTCCTTCATCCCCTTCCCTTCCTTGTACCCCCTGTGTGGGGACCTGGAAAGAAGAGGTGCTTTCCAGTTGTATCCACTGCATTGGCTTTTCCGTGTGTCATCATGATAGGGATTGAGTTTGCATATATGGGTTTATTTGGGACCCTTTCCTGGTGGCTTTCAGCCTCCCAAACAAGGTCTTTGGTTCAAAAGTAGGTTGTAGTAACTGCATTCTCCAATGAGCTGCTGAAGTAAAAAACGGGCCTGAACAAAAAAACCACGTATTGAAGTTTTTTCCTAAGGTACGGAAGGGTTTGAATTCTAGGTCTATAGATAGGTTTCGCTGTGCAGCAATAGGCTGGAGGATAGAGGGCAGAAATTATGTGACATGAAGGATATAAAAAGTCAGGGTCAGGAGCCCATGCTCCAAAGTCGTAGGAAAGTCTCTCTTGGACTGGACACCAGCATTGGCACAGCCAGTATGTAACAGAGGGCCGTGAGGAGATTGTTGGCCTTTCTCCTTTGATATCTTATCTGCACATATAGCTCAGACCTAGTGCAGAGCTTCCTCTCGTCTCCCTGCTCCATCCCAAGGCCCTTCTTGCTTGGGATCTGGCTGGCTCTGCTCCTTTGACAGGTCTCATCCTGCCCAGGGAGAGCTGCTGCTCTAATAACCACAGCTCAGCATGCTCCCAGCTTGCTTTCCCCTGCATTTTGCAGAAGAAATTAAATACTGTATTATATTTTTTCATGTTCATATTTTACATTTCAGATATGTAAAATAAATAGAACAGTAGTTGGCAGGGTGCACATAGAAACTTCAAGAGAAACAGGCAAAGAATACGGCAATAGCGTGAACTTCTCCTGTCTGGCAGAAATTGTTTCTGTCAATATTTTTAATTTCAGCTTGGGGAAGTGCAGCCTGAATGAGATGGAGAGCTGAGGTCTAAGCAGATAGGTATTAGCAAACTGATAAACCTTTTCTGCAGCTAAATATCTGAGCACAGAAATCCTCATGGAGCTTTCTGCATGCACTCACTGGGAAAACTTTTGTACATTTCGGAGTCATCTTTGCTGACCAGTTTATTTAACAGCTAGGAAGTGTTTTTAGATAATTGTGCCTTATTGCAATATAGTGTCATCTAGGAAATAAAGGTAAAAAAATGAAAAGCTGCATCTTCAGATTACCAGAGGTCCCTCCCTTCATTTTCTTAACTGTCTGACAATTCCTAGCCCTCCAAAAACTTGCTGTGGGAAGACCTTACACATTTTACTGAGTCGAGTATAAACAGAACAGTTTAAAAATTTATTTCACAAAATGATGCCTTTACTATTTATGGGCTGATGTCAGTGCTAAAACCCTGAAATGGACTGGAAGCATAACTGTAGCCGAGTGACCTTTCCTCGTTCTGCTTCAGTAACTGCATCCACAGGGAAGAGCAACTGAAACATCAAAGCTTGGTTTTGTTCCCCAAATCTTTGGACATTTCATGCAAGCACAGAAATGGGAAGCTACAGGACATGCCACTGATTTTGGTTGTTTTCCTTGCCCCCGGCTATTGTTTCCTTCCAGCGATTCCATGTGGCAGGAAATCTGTTTGTTCTCTGTCCATCTGTGCCAGAACTGTCCTGAGCTGGGATCCAAATACTCTTTGGTTCTTCAGACAAAGATTTATGCCGCTGCCAAGCCTTAGCAAGGTTGACAGGGCAAGAGCACCAAGATCTGAACAAGGGTTTATGTTCTCAGCACAGAGAAGGGAAATCGGGGCAGTCTGAGAGCACCTTCCTCCAGAGCTGATACAGCAACTCCCCAAGAGACTTCAGGTGTTGTGGTATCTACTCCAATTGTTGTGATGAGAGAGGGCTGTATGTTGATCAGCTTTAGCGCCCAATTGAGGTGGTGCACAGGTATTAGTAAAGCTCCTGGCAAACCTGGGAGAAGGTCTTAAGGAGGTCTGGATATAAAATACTCTTCTATGGAGAAATAATGGCCATGAGTAGCTTGATGTGTCAGTTGTAGGTTCTGGCAGTGGCCCCAGGGCTTGTCTCAGGTGTTTGTGCCATCTTTCCCCATCTCCACTAACCATTAAACCAGGGACGGCGTGTACTGATTGCTTTGAAACTTAAAATACTTTGGCTGAGCACAAAACAGTGTCATTGTGACAGCTGATATGACTCACAACTTGGTGCCTGTAGATCACACAACAGCAAAAAATAGATCAGCTAAAGTAGCAGGTGGACACAGAGCAGGTCTTTTCTGACTTCTATTGGTCTCTGTGCCACTGTAGGATGAGTTTGGGGAGAGCTCAAAGCCCCTGGAAGGGGGAACCCTCTGGGAGTGCCCTTGGGGAGCTGCTTCATGGTTGTGGGGCAGAGGGTGCAGCTCTGGGATGTGGCAGCTCGGCTGCCCTGGAGCAGTCAACAGCCACCACCACCTCAGCCATGGGAGGAGTGCTGGACTGAGAGTTCTGACCTCATAAAACTGGATTGGAAATGCAGGCATGATTAACTTGCCATAGATTTATGCGGAATTAGTATGTGTTTCAACACTGGTGTTATAAATACAGGTTGCCCTCATCTAACCAGCCGGGCTTTACATAATTTCAGAAAGGCCCTCAAAGTGGCAGCTTTAAAATGACAAAGGAGGAAAGGAAAAGCTGAGTCTGGCAGGTGCTGTATTAACTGCACCCCAATTCCTGTGGGAGACTGAGGGGAAAAAGGTAGTTTTGAAGGGGGAGAGGATGTGGGTGCTGAGCACACACTGTTACACACGGTACATACAGTTCAACTGCAGGGGCTGAAATCAGTCTGGGTACCCCAGGAGAAACTGTGGCTGCCCCATCCCTGGAAGTGTCCAAGGCCAGGTTGGAGGGGGCTTGGAGCAACCTGGGCTAGTGGGAGGTGTCCCTGCCCATGGCAGGGAGTGGACTCAATGACCTTTACAGATCCCTTCCAAACCCAAACTATTCTATGATTCTACAAACTGGGGGCTCTGCCGAGGGGTGTGAGCTGGAGAGGAGGAAGGTGCTTTAGAGAGGAGGTTCAGGTCTCTTTACAGTCTGACTCAGAGGCTTGCGCTGTTTTCCAAATAATCTTCAGCGTTGGAAGAGTCGTTCTTTGGCATCCCCACAGGACAGGTTGCCTCTCTGCAGAAACTCTGTCTTGTGGTGTGTTCAGGGGATGGTCCAAAAGCTGCTCTTGCAGCCATGAGCCAGAAAAGATCTGCTCAGACCAGGAGGAGAGGGTCCTGCTGGAGGGGGCCTGGTGCTGGTGGTCGGAGTAATATGGGGATCCAGGAGGTTGTCTCTGTTTCTCTCTCTTTCTTTTGCATAGTGATTTTTAGAGCTTTTGAACCTCCCAATAACTCATGTTTTAGGGTGAGTGCCAACCATCCAGACGAGCTGCAGATGAAGGATCTATTTTTGCTTTAGCATATTTTTAACCTCTTTTTTGTTGTTCCAAATGTATTCATGCCAGATTTAAAAAACAAACAAAACACCCAAGGTGCCCAGTGAGACTTTTCCATTTGTTAATACCTGAAAGAAGCTTGCTGTGATACAGGGATCCTCTTGTTCTCTTGGAATTTGTTACCTGTGGAGTTGGTCGGGGCAAGCTGAGCAGGGACACGACTGTGACCTGCCACTATGTGTGCTGCCCTCCCAGAAGGACCCCTCATCCCACCTGGAACAGGCTGCTCTCTGTCCCTCCTGGGGAGGGAGACCAGGTACATGCCCTCAGCTACAAGCTGCTGATTAAACCTGGAAGAGCATAATTTAAAATTCTATTTGCTACAATATAGAGATTTTCAAACTGTTCACAATCTGCATGTTGTGCCACAGCAGACTCAGCAGGGTGGGGGGTGGTTTTGCTCTTTCACAGCACCCTGAGGTGCAAGATATCTGAACATCAGCCTGGGATGGCTTTTGTAAACTGTTACTTTTTCTTGAGCACTCAGAATATGTTTTTCTGGCATAATAGACATGTATGTATCACATAGTGCACACAGAGTTTCCTTTAATGTGTCTGTGTGTGCATATATGAAGAGCTGCGTGACTGTACACGTATGTAACACGCTAGGCCCTGATTCTCTGCTATGTTTCACTTAAAGCATGAGTACTGCAATTTGACTCATAAGGATATTTGTTGGTAAAATTAACATTAGGGGTGGAGGCTGAGTTTTAATTTTTTTCATTATTAACATTCTCTACATAGTTACTTAGTTATGTAATCACAGATGTCACAGGGATTTCTGTGCGTTTCTTGTTAAAATACAAGCAAACATCAGCATTGCCTCCACCAGTGCCCTGAACCTGCAACTCCTGAGAGGTGCGGGGGCCAGGCAGGTGAGGGGAGGAGAGGAGTGGTCAGTAAAATCCAGACTATTACTGAAAATAATCAGGAGCAGTTGGCAACCCTGCTCCTGCATATTCGCCAAGTACTTGGTGATTCAGCCCTTCTCCATTTTCAGGCCAATGCGGCCGTCACTCTGAATTATTTTCAGTGAGCACTTCTATATCTCATGTCAGTTCCCAGTTCGAACCCATCACCGAGTGTCGAGGCTGCGACGTGCCATACATGCCGATGAGCGTCCCCCCCTTCCCCTGCTTTGCTATTAACCTTTCCTTTTACCAGAGTTACCCCTTTGTCCTGCTGCAGTTTGCAGTGCCTGATAGAAGCAGCTGCCTGTGGCCAAACGAGCATCACATTTACATTTTCTTTCTTGAACTGAGGAGTGAGATGCAGGATTGCAGTAAATGATCTCCCCTTTCTCTTGTTACCTCCCCCCCCAGTCGTCTTTAATGCATTGCCTAGAAATCTATTTCTTATCTAATTTTACTAGATGGATCAACAGGGCTGAGAATGTAACCCTTTGTCAGCTATGGAAATCTTTTTATCCCATAAAAATGATTAGATTTGATGCAATTAGGATTATGAGGAGGTGGGGGGAGCCTGAGACAGTGTGCCTTGTCTACTGCTGTCTGCTGACACATTAACAGCCTGTTTATTAACTGCTTTACATTTGGGCTACGAGCAGTGCATTCTTATGCCTGATAAGCCCAGCAAAATGCACACGTGTGCCGATATGAAATGTGAGCCTCACTTTTTCGGCTGTCCCCCTCCCACCTCTCTGCATATGAATCCAGGAGGAGGGATTTAACTTGAAACAAAACCCCAGAGGCTGGAGAAATGCACATTTCCGTTTGCCACTTCTCTAAGCGTGGCTTGTGTTTGTGTCTCTTATAGCAGGGAATACGAGGATGTGGATCTGCTCCTCTTCCCCACTGCTTCCTTTGTACCGCAGAATCACGGAATGGTTTGGGCTGCAAGGGACTTTAAAGGCCATCTCATTTGAACCCCCTGCCAGGGACAGGGGTATCTTCCACTAGACCAGGTTGCTCATCCCTTAGGAAGGGTTTGGGAGAGGCAAACAGTGTGTTGGCTTCCTCCTCATCAGACCTGGGGTTGAATTCCTTATCCGCTTTTACCAATGCAACTTGGCTATGCCTTCAGCTCAGACCTGCTCTTGGGGGAATCACCTTTTAGTTTTGTGAGACATTCTGCAACATTTTTTCCCCCTCTGATGCAGTCAGAAAGTGAATACATATGGGTTATATCCTGAAATGTTTACAAGCACACCTTCCACATCTCTTTCACTTGCATGTGTTCCTCCCGAAGGCTGCACTTGAACTTGTGTAAGGGTCTGACCTGGCATGGTAAGAACTTCTGGTTGGGAGAGAACAGGATCTGATTGTGAGTGATACAGGGCTCAAAGAAAAATGTTATCTAAAAACAATGGAGTAAATTTATTGTAGGTTGTAGGAATTAATAAAACAAGGCAAAATAAATCTGATATTGCACAAACTTTGCATGTAGGCTTCCCCCTGAGCAGCATCTTCTTGTGAGAGGCACTAAGCCATGTGCTGATGCTAAAGCTCTTCTCTGACACAAGTCAAAGGCCAAAATCTAGCCTTTGTTTCTCTTGAATGTCAGCACAGTGAGTGAGAATATTTAATTTCCAAACATCTCTGTACTACTTAATAGCAATTTTGCCTGGTTTTGTTTGCAGATCACAAACGCTCCCATAAGGGCGTCACTCACCACCCTGCTCCTCTCCACTTCGGCTGCTCGTCTGCCTTTAATTGCCGCTCGTTTCATGACTTTAAGCGGCTAAAAATAACTTCAGAAATAAGTTTAAGCGTAGCAGCTGCACACACCCCTCCGTGTCACACTGTGCCTGCCGTGACCGTCGGCTCCCAGCAGCTGGCAGAGCCCCGCTGGGTGGATGCCAGCGCGGGGACAGCTGCCGAGCCCTGCAAGCGTGAGCCGGGCTGGCAGTGCCCGTGCCAGGGACATCCCTGACGCTGCTGACACGCCGGGCTCAGAGGCTGAGAGATTCCTCCTGCATCGTGCCAGGGAAACGCAGTGTGACGGTTCAGGCCTTGCACTAACACTATTCTTATTTAACAGCTTCTCTTTAAAAGTCAGCTTCTGGGAACTTTGAGATTTGCTGGCCCAGAGCTCTGTCTGTCCCATGACCTGAACCTGTCCATGTGTCTTATGCTAATGAGGTTTTACAGTTTTTTAGTGGCAAAAGAGGATGCAGATGACTTTTATTCTAGCAAAGGAGGTGGAATGTTGGCTATTGCCTTCTCCTCAATAAGTAAAGTGAAGCTGTCTGGGCTTCTTTCTGCCACGGGAACAAAATCCCCAGGATTTTATGTTCACTGGGATAAGGCTCGTGCAGTACTGGGTTTAAGCCTGTGTCAGGATCAATTCTCCTTTTTTTTCTCTTCTCTTTTTTCTTTCTTGTTTGGGTTTGTTTTTTTTAAAATTCTCTTGCATTCCCTTGAGCTGAAGGCGAGCGAGCCCAGCATCCCGTGGCAGCTCCTCAGAATCAAGGCAGTGACCTTGCAGTTTGGCTCCAGCTTGTCTCTGTATCCCAGCAAAGCCATGGAATGGGGGATGAGCTTCTGTAAGAGCTGATGCTTATTAGCCTTCTTCCTAGAGGGAGAAATAGCCCCTCATTACCAGGAGCAAAGCAGTGTCCCCTGTCAGGCAGTGACCGAGACCTCGGCAACTTCAGCACGCGGGGCACACTTTGTGATTTACAACTACCAGGCAGCCTCGGCAGCGCTTCCACAGCCACTCCTTGTGCTCTAGATAGATAAGCCCAAATCCCTCATTTGAAATGCCAGTAGCAAGACCCTTGAAGAGTTTATGCAACGTCTTCCCGTCTCTCCTGCCCCGCTGCAGCTCCTTTCCCTCCGGGGAAGGTGAAGGCCCAGCCTAAAGACATCTCAGATTCTAAATGTGCCTCCCCCCTTGACTTCCAATTGAAAAAGATTACAAATAATGTTAAATAATATAGTTTATAACCTCAGGGCTGTTTTCAAACGTGTATAGACCAGTTGTCAACAGGCAGAGAGGAAGGGAAGGGAAATTATAGGCTGCACAAAAGAGGAAAGTAAAAGTGAAAGCTCCATAAAAGAAAGTGGAACTATTATGGAGCAAAATGCCAACTCATTACAAAACAGCCAAATAAGAGAGAAATACAGCTTTACCCGTAATAGCAGTTTACAAGGGAACATTGTATTGCAACATAACGGTGGTGCTATAATTTGCTCTAACAACTCCAATTATGCCTTTTATTGATTTGGCAACACATTTAATAGGAGTAGCCACACCTCTTGTGTTACAAATCATTAAAGGTGTTGAACAGTGTAATTTTAAAATTGTCCTTCTCCTACAGATGTCAGTGTGACAGCATAATTTCCCCTGATTTCTGCTATGTAAACAGTGCGTTACAGTAATTTCCCCCTTACAAAGCAGAAATGTTGTCAGCCTGGGTTTTTTTGTGCAGAAACATCCATTTAATATTTTCCCCCCAGTCTATTCGCCTAATTGCTGGGGTTTTTTCCATTTTTTCTTTTTCTTCTTTTTTTTTTTTTTTTTTTACTTATCTTTGGAAAATAAACATGCTGTTTTGCCATCTTCTACAGCAACCTTAATTGCTACTTAAATCTTCAATATGCACTTAATACTTGGGAGGTAAAACCCTTTTGGTTCAATTCTGTTCCACTTCACTCAAGTGGTGTTTCAGAGCTGGTTAAAAGCAGTGTATCTGCTGGTAGCAATTTTGAGAGGTGATCACAATTCCAGCAGCAGTTTCCTTGCAAAACTCAGAAAGCATCTTGGAAAAGAATCAAAACTTTTTAGGTTTTGTATTCTTTACTACAAAGGTCTAAATTTTATGTAGGAATTGAGGAGGAACCTCTCTCATGCTCAAGTGGAAGGTGTCCCTGCATATGGCAGGGCGTTGGAACAAGGGTTTGGAAGGCTCCTTCCCACCCAAACCATGATTCTAAGATTCAAAAGAGGCATTTGGAGAGACACAAGACTTTGAGCAGT
Organism: Acropternis orthonyx; assembly: GCA_035583155.1. Taxonomy (NCBI): domain Eukaryota; kingdom Metazoa; phylum Chordata; class Aves; order Passeriformes; family Rhinocryptidae; genus Acropternis; species Acropternis orthonyx. The sequence continues at coordinate 1,855,008 of JAWWEU010000050.1, read as the reverse complement.
TTTATCACACAGAACTGGGCTCAGTAACCAGCTCTGCTTTCCCTAAACCTTGGAACAAAATCTTGGTTTTAGAAAAAGCAGGACAAGACACTTGACAGGGCAAGTCTTGGCATTGACACTGCTAAAAGCCAAGATGCTGTTTCTTGTGGTGGTTTGAGGATCTGGGTTAGCCTTGCAGAGGCCTTTGCTCCTGGATCGTGGGCTGAGCCAGGAGGGCCTGTTCTCCTGGCTGCAGCTCCATCAGCCCATGGGTCCCAAGGCAGTGCAGCAGCCGGGCTCGCGGGGGACCCGGCAGACAAAGAATGTGTTTCCCCTCTCCCTTCAAGCACATGCAGGCGGTGACGTGTGTAAATGAACCTGACAAGCTCTTTGAAAAACAAATAGAGGCCACCAACCAAGCTTTTGGCACGCCAACATGCCACATGTTTACACCAAAAGTGCCACATTGCCCTGTTTGCCCGCTCCCAGTGCCTGCCCCGGGCGGCAGCCGCACGGTGCCTGTCTGCATTTGTCTGGCTCCAGCAAACTGTCTCATTAACAGCTGTGTGGGGAAGCAGGAGGGGGCAAGGGAAGAAGGGGGAAAAAAACCCCAACCCCGAGGAGGGTGACATTTTTCACGCTGAAGTGAGTAAAGCAGCTCTGTGTCCCGCTGCCAGGGCTGACCCCCGGCCCTCCCCATCTGGCAGCCCCAGAACAAAGCGCGGTGAGCCGGCCCAGCTGGGCTGACACCCCTGGCACCAGGGATGGGCTGCCAGAGATGCTCCAAGGCATTTCACACCCACGTATGTCCACAGGCGCCAGACGGAGCTGCCGGGCTCTCCTTCCCACACCGCCGTGTGTTGGGTTGGGTTCAGGCAGGTGGGTGTGAACATCTCAGTCAAAGCTCCTGGTGATGGTGGCTCTGGCCATGGGAGAGACCATCCCATCAGCTGGACAAGGGACCTGCAGCCACCATCCCCATTAGAAATGGAGCGACCCACACCCATGGGATTTGCTCTGCTGCCCCCAGGAGTGGGACACGGTGGTGTGGCCATGTGGGGCTGTCTGGGTGCCAGAAGCTCAGGGTTTGGAAGGATTCAGTTCTTGGCCATCACATCCGTGCGTGGCTCAATGCTGGGACATGGTGCATTGAAACACTTCAACATCTGGAAGGCTTTGCAGCCAAGAGGGCTGGATTGCAGCAGTCACTGCCAAGCAATCTGCAGGTGCATGAAGGAAAACAATGTTGGCGTTTGCCAAACAAACCCTCTGTAATTACCACCCGTGCCTGGTGGTTGTGAATTAAAGCGGAAGCAGGAGCTTCGACTCCAATGGAATCTAGGCAAATAATTAACTAAGAGTGACTTTATTGGATTAATTTAAACTTGTTTGTGGAAAACTGGTGAGGAAAGCCACTCTCTGTGTTCTCAGATGTGTAAATGCATTTCCAAATAACTCCTGGGAGCAGGCTGGGGCAGCAGTGGAGCGTCCCATGTGGGTCACACCGACCCTTCCACGGGAGAGGAGCAGGGTCAGATTTCTGGCACCAGCACTGCTTTTCTGCCAGTTAAAAATTGGGTTTTTTTCCAAAAGTTTTCTGTAGTTCCTTGAACAAAATACCCTCCTCATGCAAATATCCAGTAGGGAAAAGGACTGGGGGGAAAAATGTGTTAGCAAGGACTAGAGAGAACTGCTTAAAAATGAGGGACTCGAAGACGTGAATGCAGCAGGAGGCAGAGGATGGGGGTGCTGGCTGCCTGTCGTGGGACAGCTGGAGGGACACAGTGTGTGTGCTCCTGTCTTGTCCCTCTGCTTCTGGAGAGCTTTGGTTCATCACAGGATTGCCAAAGAGTGGAAAACCAGCTGAGCTTCTGGCTGCTGAGCCCACCACAGGTGACAATGAGTCAGAGGAGAGAGTTTTGAAGAACTTATGGCAGAGGAGTTTTGTAACTGCCTGGGGTATCTGGTGTGGGATAAGGGGACTGACACTCTGAGCAGATGAATAATTTTCCTGGGAAGACAGTGACAAAATTAAAACATAACTCTCAGAAGGCATTAAACTATTGCTTCTTCCAAGAAGTTTGGCTGTGCTAAAAAAGCTGAATACAATGGGCTTTCACCCGTTTTAGTGAACAACACGCTAGTCTCCTTGGGCCCAGCCGTGTCTTTGTGAAGAGGAGCTGGTCTGGTGCTGGAGGGGGGACTCAGGGAATGGCAGCGTGGGCTGTGCTGGGACTGGGCTGATGGGGGGCTCCGAGCAGGGTATTAACTCCAAGCTTTTCTGGGAAGGAAATTTGTTTTGCTAGAACTAATCATTCACATGCATTTTTCATTAGTGTTATTATCCCAAAGAAAGGCTGCGTTAAAGTACTCAGATATTTGTTACCTCTGAGGGAATTTTACAAAGGGGAGCAGAGCTGAATGGCAGCTCCTGTTGGTATTCTGGTGTGATGCCTCCAAACTGATCTTCCCAATCAGTTCAGACTTAATACCAAAGCCTGCTCAAATATACAACTCATAAGGAAACATTTCAGAGGGTTTATACAGCTTGGTTTGCCTAAGTCTTCTCTGGATGGCAATTGTGAATTATTTTGCTCTTCCTGGTTGATGCAACTGTTAATAATAGTAAAAACTATTCCCTGTGCCAGGTCCTTTGTTGTTCACCAGGTTGGTGTGGGATGTGCCAGGTATGTGCAGGCCAAAAGGGAGCCTGGGAGACCTCCTTTATGGCTGCTTTAATGGAAGCAGAAAGAGGGAGCATGGTGCTGCTTTTTTCCTTCTTTTTTATTCCTAATGCATCCTCCTTCAGGACAGTCAGGAGATCTAAGTGCCTTTTTAAACTGTCCTGAGAGAGTAGAGATGGGGTGACAGACACTGAGGAGATGGGGAGGAAGATATTCTTCCTTGTGAGTGTTGCCCAGGGAAGCTGTGGCTGCCCCATCCCTGAAAGTGTCCAAGGCCAGGTTGGAGCAACCTGGGATAGTGGAAGGTGTCCCTGAACATGGCAGGGGATGCAACGGGATGAGCTTTAACATCCCTTCCAAGCCAAACCAGTCTGTGGTTCTGAGCATCTCTTATCAGAGGGATTTGGGTGCTGAGTGAGGCGCTTATGCACAGGGAGAAAAATTTGAGGAATATGATCTGCTGGGTCTGGGAATGGAATTCCACAGGAGGGCCCCAGCACTGCCGGCCTCCTGCAGTGGCTTCTGCAGGTGCTGTGGGAGCCCGAGCAGTGGACGGCTGAAGGGAGGTCCCCAGGAGGGGAGAGGAGATGGATGCACAGCAGCTTCTCTATAAATGTATAGCACAGCAGAGATAATTTAAAAATAAGAAAAAATTCTCTTGGCTTAGTGAGGAATCTTTACTCCAGTGTGGATATAAAACAAATTAACTGTGATGTAAACAGGAGGTTGGAGAGGCTGTGGCTGTGATTGCTGGTGGAAGGATATAGAAAGTAGGGTGATTCCTCTTTTCATAATGATTTTGATTCCATTTAAGTTGGAGATCAGATGCTCCCCAGTAAAGATATAAATTATAAAGGCACTAAACTTCAGTACCAATAAGCTCCCCAAATTTATTTGCATTTGTTATCTGGCAGTTCCATTTATAGTGAAGAAACTTTCACTGTGGATCAGATCTTTTTAATATTTCCTCATAACTTCCCAGTGACAATCAGTTTTTCCATTAGGAGAGATCAGACACATAAGTAATACTGAGAGAGCTACATGAATACCAAGTCGTTCATTAGGAGCAATGCCACTGCCATGAATGCTGAGTGGATAGGCTGTGAGGGGACACTGAAAATTAAAGGTTATTCTAGGTTCATTAACTTCTGCCCTCCTTTCTAAAACAAAGCCTTGGGTGAGAGCAACCTTTGACTCCTAAACAGGATCTCCTTATTCCCTAATTTAAAAAATATTAACATCATTTAACTATTTCCCCTTTCTGCTTAATATGTGCAAGAAAAAATTAAAAGTGTTTGAATTTATGTTGGTGGAAGTGACGAGCACAGAGAACTGCGCATGAACACGGCTTTGCTTTCCTTTCCCTGGGAAGCCCTTCTGTGCACCTCTGGCTCTGTGTCCATTTTTCTTGTGTTCGTTAGCCATCAGGACTCTCTGGAAGCAGGTCCACCCCTGCTCCAGCTGGCAGCAGGAGCTGGTGATGCTCCCAGATGGGTTCCACTTTCTCTGACCACCCTGTGCCTGGGCCAAGCCAGATGCCACGTCCCATGGTGCCAAAGTGACTCCTGCTTCGCTTGTCTTGGTATCTTGTCTTAGATGGGGCTCTGAGCAGCCTGATCTAGGGGAAGATGTCCCTGCCCATGGGATTGGAATGAAATGAGCTTTAGTATCATAGGGTCCTATGATTCTATTCAGGGAAGCACAAACCTCCCCACTGCCCGCTCACTCTGGTGTCGCTGCCCAGTATGGCACTCTGGGACAGCAGTGGTGCCCGTGGGGTGAGCAGCAGGCAGGGCTTGTGGGCTACTGGCTCTAAATGCCCATCTTGATTCTTAAACAAGGGTCCTGAGCACCATCATCAACTCACTTGACCTCCTTGGAAGTGTTTAAAACCAACCTACAGCAGTGTGTAGGGGACAGCAGTCAGAGTAATGCAGCCTTTAATATCCCATAATAGTTGGATAACAGGCCCTCAGTACCAAAATACAATGTTTTCACTGAAACACGCTTTCCCCGCTCTCTGCTCACGTACTTAACCAAACAGGCAGAATCCCCCTGCTCGGAGCAGTGGATAAGGCCATTTCAAACAGTGTTTCTAAAGCCCTTGGTAATTCCTGGATGGAGATATGAGAGAGCAGCTCTCAGCAGCTCACTCTAAAGCCGGGAATAATATTTCTTCCTTACAGGGCCTTATGATCCTACTATTTTATTCTGATTTTCTGTTTGTGTACACAGTCTGTCTTTAGTTAAAAAAAAAAAAAAAAAAAAGAAAAAACTCAGCTGAAAGTAGTTTGGTACCAGAAGCAGTTTGTCTCTGCTGCAATCTCAAAGGCAGCAGATGCCACGGGTAGGATCAGGGCTGCTGTGTGATGGTGGTGGGTGTTAGAGCTTGCAGAGAAATGTCATTTGGGTGGCCAGAATGAGCAAGCTGGCCCTGTGCTACTTCCATCCCAGGCACCATAACATAGTTTTGCTTTCCTGTGCTGGTTTTTTTAAGTGTTTGGGTTTTTATCCTGTAAGTGCCACTCATGTACGAGCGATACCTTGGTGGGTCATGTGTGGATTGGTGAAGGACCAGTAGACAAAAAAAGAGCTTTATGTATGAACTGGTGCATGGGCAGAGCAACTGCAGAGTCCAGCCCATGATTGTTTAGTTCATTGATTAATCCCAGGCAATTATTATCTCAAATTCCTGGGACAATAATTGCAGGTGACTCTGTCACTTTAGTAATGGAGAAGAGTGACTGAGTCACCAGAGAGGAGCTTTTGTTTGGCAGTGAGGAGCAGAGGAGGTGCTGTGTAGGTGATCTTAAAGGAAATCTGATTCTGCAGTTGTCTTGCTGTGCCTCTTCCTCTGAGCCTTCCCCCCTGGGTACGTTGGTTTAGTTGGGTTTGTTGCGGTAGTTGCAGAGCAGGTGTCAGTGAGCTGTCCCTGAGCTGCTTTGTCCGTCTTCAGTCAGTCTTCACAGCTTAAGCCTTGATTTAGGAAAGCTCCAGAGCTGTCTGCCTCAGTCTCCATCCACAGTGTGGAGCACACCCTTAAGTTCAGGTCCTTCACCCAGCCTCCAGCTGGGAAAGCCCAAAATGCAGGATGGTGCCAGCATGTTGGCTGAGTGGAGGTGACTCTCAATGGCACCACAGCCATGGTGACCCAGACAAGGTCAGAGCTCCTTCCAAGCTTCTTCCCACCGTGCCCGAGGCTCTGAGAGTCTCCACCACCTTCCTCTCGGAGGAACCACCTCACCAGCCCCACCTCACACGGCGTGGCTCCCACCTGGCCCTGCACGTGGATTTCCTGGCTTCCTGAGCCATGGACCTCCTGACTTGCCTGCATGGCTGGGAGTGAGGCACAACCGCGTTCTACTTTTGTTGCAGAGTCTGGATCTATGTTCCTGCAGGGAGGGGGGAGAAGCCTCACATCTTATTTTATTTTTCCTCCCTTTCCCTACACGAGTTAATCTGTTTAGCTTTTTAACCTGTGAGCTGAAGGAATTCTCAGCCACTGACAATGGGAAGCTTTTATGCTGGGGATGAGGGAGGTAGAGAGGAGAGAGGCTGGGGAAAAACGCATGGGAGGTGGGGCTGGCTGGTGAGATAAAATATCCTCCTGAATTTCTGGCTGGAAAATTACGCTGATGGTGGAAGGCGAGAGGTTAAACTGAGGCAGAAAAGTTTGTGTCAGCCCTTTTCTGATTTCTCCCTTCTACAGTCGCCACCTCCTTTTCTCTCCTTTCTCCCCCGCCCCACCGTACCATACCCCCTCCCCGGCTGGAAGGAAGGAGGTTTGCTGTCTTTGTATTTTAACTGTAGCAAAAAGATTAAATTGTTTACGAGCTGCGAGCCCCGGCTGCCTGGATGAGCTGGGAGAGACAAAGATAGACAGTCTAATTCTCCGGTGTACTTTGTGCTTCCGTCCCCCTGCGCTGCCACTAATTCTTTTATCTGGCCCCAACACTCCAGGCATTATGTGCATTCATAAAAAAAAAAAAAAAGAAAGGAAAAAAAAAAGAAAAACCTAAAAAAAAAAAATGAAAAAAAATAAAAACCCCTAACTGAAGCAGGCAAAATTACTGTTCTCTGCGCTTTACCTCTGATAACAATCTCTTGAATACTGATTACTTTTTTTTTCCCCCAACACAAAGCGACCAACACAAGTTGGTCTTTAACCCTTTATCTTTAGCAAGCAGAAAGACACGAGGAACATCTTACTCAGTTGGAAAAAAAAAAAATAGCATACAGAAGAATTACTGTTATCTCCTAGCCAGAAGAGGAACAGCAGAGATAAGAAAAGCCTGAAGAATTAAAAGGAACGTTGCATTTGGGCTGTAAATTCGTGCTGAAGCTGGTTCTATTTGTCTGTCACTAGGGTTCATAATTTTTCGAGGTTGTTTTGATAGACTTATTGTGAAGACTGCATAGAAAACTCATCAGCATTTGTTGCCTCTGAGCATTATTGTCAGTGGTAACCGCATGGTTATAGACTGGAGGAAGATAATGGTTGAAGTATAAAGGAGATAAAGGCAAAACCTCTTCTCATTAAGGGCTATCTCCACCTCTGCAGACTCTACAGTATTGAGTGACTGGCGCTAGTGCATTGGGCATAAATTATAGCAAAAAAACTGAAGGCAGCATCATTATTTCGAAAAAGTTATAATGACATGCCACAAGCTTAAGACCTATTTACTCCAAAGAGGGACAATAAATACAGAGAGAGCTCACTGTGGAGTGACCAGCACTGCCTCCCCATCGATTGTACCCCCTGCACATCTGTCTGCAGGGAGGCTGCTCTGAAAGGCAGCACCGCCGAGGGGGCCTCGCCCAACCTGGACTGTCCCCATGCGCCGCAAAGCCCAGACGCCTCCCACTGAGTAACACCCTGATGGAGCCAGGGGACTTCCAGAGCAAAAATGTCATTTTTGTTTGGGTTTTCATTTCTGGTTTGGGAAAACTCACCCTGACCAGATATTTCCATGGAGGTTTGTGCAGCTGGAATCACCTGAAAGGGTGAGGCAGGACCATGTGAGCCTCTCCCACGCAGGTGGTGCTGTCTTGGTACTGTTGCATTGCTTCCCTGCCCTTTCCATTTATTTTTTCCATATTGTTATTCTGCAAAGGGATAAAGTTGCCTTTCCATTGTACTTTCTGGGTGTTGCTCTTTTCCCTTTACATCCTCAGTTGCCTACAGTTTGATCTCTTTATCTTCAGTGTGCTGGGGAAAGAATTAGGTTCAAATTCAAGCCAGGTCCAAGCAGATAAAAACCACCCTGAAGCTGTTTCTACTGGGCAAGCTTGTAAAGAACTCTCTGTACACCTGTAACTCTGATTATCTAGAGCTTTCTCAGGTATTTCCTAAATTGAAATTAGTTTCTAGTGGCCCTCTGAGGAGGATTTTTTGCAGTTGGAGAAACTGAGGCCCAGAGGCTGGGTCAAGCTGGAAGGTTTGCTGGCAGCCCTGCCAGAGCCCAGTCCCAAAGTCCTGCTCTAATAACTAAACCAAGTGCCTTTTTAGTGATTGTGCTGGATTAGTGGCCCCAGAGGCTCCTAATCTGCTCTCCATATGGCGCATGCAGGGCGAGGATCTACCCACTGATCTTCCAGTGTATTTCAAGGCTGATTAGATGGGACAGTCCCCCGAGATCAAACCCGGTATCATCTTCCCAGCCCATTCACTTCAGATTTGCTACTGCAGTGCCCAAAGAGATGCAGCTGCCCTTGCTGCCTCTCTCTCCCTCTGCACCATGGACCATGCAGTGCTGTCCTCTGGAAGTCACCACCCACTCAACACTCAGGATATTGTGAAATTCATACAAATCTTCTGTTGTCATAGAATCATAGAATCCCAGAATGGTTTGGTTTGGAAGGGACCTTAAAGCTCCTCTCATTCCAACCCCCTGCCATGGGCAGGGACATTGTGCACTCCACTAGGTTTCTCAGAGCTACATCCATCCTGGTCTTGAACATTTCCAGGGATGGGGCAGCCACAGCTTCTCTGGGAAACCTGTGCCAGGGCCTCACCACCCTCACAGGGAAGAATTTCTTCCTAATATCCAGTCTAAACCTACTCTCTGTCAGCTTGAAGCCATTCCTGAGCTATTCACTCCTGGCCCTTGTAAATAGCCTCTCTTCATCTGTCTTGTAGGTTCCCTCCAGGTGCTGAAAGACCGCAACTGGGTCACCCCAAAGCCTTCTCTTCTCCAGGCTGAGTATTCCAAATTCTCTCAGCCTTTCCCCATTGTAGGGTGGCTTGGTGGGCGCGAGGGGTGGTCACCACAACCCTAGCAATGGGGCAGTTATGGCACATCAGGACAGGGTGGCAGCTCACTGGGGTCTCTTGGAAGTTACCTGGCATTGCATCCTTCCCAATAGCTCCGTGGGGATCACAGCATTCCCTTCTGCAGCTTCTGGGTGTTCTGTGTGAGGGTGTAGAGCTGGTCTGTACTGTCCTGACACAGCATCTCACACTGTGGGGACGGGAGGGATGGCACTGCCCTGGAAGGCGAGGGACACGTCAGTCCTGGTGTTCGTTGTTTAATCGGGTGTGATCGAGATGCCAAGCAGAGTATTGGCTCCATCTATAACTCTGGGAGAAAATTGTGAGGAAATGTGAATTCTGGTTTCATTTCTGAAGTTTTCCCTGAAATAGTGTCTAGTCTGCAGGGAGATAAGAGGAGCAATAAGGCTGTTGCACTTGATTTGGAGGTTGTTCTGCTGTTGCCACCAACTTATTGATAATTTTGAGTCTTGCTACAAATCACAGCAGGCCCAAGAGTTGGTTGTTGATATCTAGTCTGTGTTCCTGGCTTCAGCTTTGTCATCAGCACTGAAAGGAGCTCAGGGGTTTGGTCTCCAGCTCTAAAGCAGAGCTGTGGCAGCTCTTTCTGACAAACCTGGGAGTTTGAAGGGGAGGTTTGAACACCTGCACTGGTTTTGGGGTCACTGCTGGCTGTTGCAGGTGCTGAGAGTGAAGCTGTTGGGGTCAGGCCCTTAAGGAGGTTGGTGGGACACATTCACCTCCACTGCGCAGCCACTGTTAGTGAAGACAGACAAGCAATTCAATGAGGATTCAGGCATTTGGGTGAGAGCTAAGGGAGGATCAGGAATTTCCTTGAAGAGCCTTCTGGGATGATTGGCAGCCAGCAGGGAGGAGGCTGCTCTGTAGATGCAATGCTTGTGTCTGTGTCCTGAGTGGGCTTTCCAGATTGGTGATAACCCCAGGGCTGGCTGAAGAAATGTCACTCTAAATACAGGTATCGACCTCAATAGAAATATTTTCATTTTACGGTGTGAAATGCCAACAACACTATCTGCCTGATGGCTCGCAGATTACAATGTCTGCTTCTTACCAACATGGGTACAAGGCTTCCATTCAGGCTTACAATAAATACAGACATGGGTTGCAGTAATATTTCATTTTTGACGGCATAGCCATGGGTTTTGATTATATAAATCAGGCTTTAGAAAAGGAATACGGCTTTGTGACTGACTGAATAAATAAGTAAATGCAAATGTAAAAGTCCTTACAAATAATAATAATAATAATAATAATCATAATAATAAAACCCACAGCTTTCGAATGGACATTCAGGATCAACTAGAAAACATTGCACTCTTGGTGTGAATAGGAGAAATCAGTTGGGTGCAGCATGCAGGCGGGTTCCTGATAAACTAATGCTCCTTCACACAATTTACAATCCAACTGAATTCATTTGCATGACAAAATTGGCTCGGGTATTCATGTGTTGCAGCAAGACAAGTGTAACATTACAAAGAACAAGTAACCATGGGGAAGGTTAATGCAGACAATAAGGAAATACAATGACATGAATCGGGTTCGTCTTTTGCCAACCTTTTCTCTGAAATAGAAAAATAACAAGCTCCCACCCCCCATTCCTCCTTGGGAATAAAAGAGTTGTTTTATGGAAAGGGGGGAGGGAGAAAATGTGCAAAGTTGGCAAATAAAGATTTGTAATTTCCCTTTTCCTACCTCGTGGATTTGCAGCTGTGTGTCTGTGTGTGTGCGAGGAACATGGGAGAGAGGCAGGATAGGATACTGTTGTTTTGGAGAAGGTGAGCAGGTTGATGTGACACGCAGCCAAATGGAGTTGCTCTGTTAGTGAGGGACACGTGGCTGGCAGCTGCACTTCAATATCCCAGGTAGTTCTCTGCTTCTCTGCCCTTGGGTTGAATCCCATCCTCCTGTAGCAGAAAATTCAAGCTTTGTGAGCTTAGATGGAGCTCAGCTGGAAGGAGCTTTGCAGGACACAGGATGCTCACTTTTCTAAAGGCTCTCTGAAGGTGTTGAGCGTTTCTTGCAGTTATTTGGATGCCTGCATGGGAGTGGGCAGCTTCTGAACATCACATTCCCAGCTGGCCTCTCAGTACTGCAAAATCCAGATACTGCATAGGCTTCTCTGAATATGGAAGATTTTTTTCCCCATGTGAAGGTGAATCCACATGAGACAACTCTGCCATTGAACACATGTTGTTTGGTGATGATCTAGTCAGGGTTTCATTTGCAATGACATGGACAGAGCTCTTCACTGCAACCTGAAAAGCATATTGTTGGTTTCTTTAGTTAAACTAATGGGGTTTTTTAAACTCCGGAGGGTGGATGACGTACTAATTGTTCTGGATTCCTGTCTTTGGGGTGAATCCCTGCTCTTGCAGTGTCTGGGTTTGGTGCAGAGGCCATACAGTTGGAAAGCTGAAAGTTTGTGAAGCTGCTCTGGCTCTAGTCATTTGGAAACTTGTGTCTGTGTCTCCTTCACAGGAGCACGGTTTTGTGCACACCAAAATGGTTTGGGGGGCTCCCAGTTCGAGGAGCTGCCTGGACAGCCATGGTGGGACACCACAGAGGCTTAGCCCTGGAGGGCTCGCGGGCGCTCAGAGGTGTCTCTCCTCCAGGGCACTTTGCCCTGATGCTGCCTTTAGCTCAGCACTTCACTTATGGTTGCAAACACTGGGCAAAGTTCTTGCAGCAGGAGAGGCTACACTAAGTGCAAATTCTAATTATTCTAGCCCAGAATTGCTAGGAGAGAGGAGCTGTGCTGGCTAATTGGCTGAATGCTTAGTGCATGGCGGGGGCTGGCTGGGAACAAGGACCATGTCACTCTCTGTGAGCAGACGGCGTCGATTTCCTCATTGTTCTCGAGCTGGAGTGCTGAGCTCCCTTTCCAGCCGGGATTAGAAGCTCTGACACAGCTCTCACCAAGTACCAGGGCCCCTCTTTAGATCAGCTTTGCTCAGCGCCACCGCAGGCTGGTCCCTCAATTGCCATCTGCAACAAATCTCTAACAAGTTGACAAACCACTAATTTTAATTTAATCTTTCAGTTTCCAACTTAATGATGAAAAGGAAAAAAAAAATGCAGGGGAAGGAAGTGCTCACCCGCATCTTCTCCTCACACCGTTCGCTCACTGGGGGAGTTTCAGTGCTAAACTGGTGAGGAGCACAATAAGAGCCTTACGTTTTTGAATTAAATTTAACCCTGGGGTGCCACTGCTTCAGAGCCTTTGGAGGCAGAGTTGTAAATCATGGCAGCAGATTCTGCTTCTGATGAGCACTTCCCATCATGATGACATTTAAACTATTAATTAATTAGGAGAGAGCAAGATGAGAAGATTTGGAATTCTCCCCTTTGGATAATTACTGTCGAACACATTTGTTACTGTAATGAACGAACAGGATGTGACTTCAGCCAGCGTGTTCGCCCTGTGTGTGGGGCTTTTCACATTACTATTGTTTTAGCCTGGCTCAAAAGGAGAAAGAAAGTATTTTTTTTCTCTTTCAACCATAAGGAGAGGTCATTTGTGCTGTAGCATTTTGGCAAAGCTGTAGTTGGGAAGGAGGAAATAAATGATGAGAGTGAGCGCCATGACCATCAGATACACTGAGACACAGAGCCTGGCAGGTGTGCTGGACTCTCCCAGTGCAAAGCCAACTTGTGACTTCCCACTGGGCAGCTTGAGGCCATTCAATCTCTTACCAAGCTCATCAAAACTGGTGGAAACCTTCTTGAAACTTGTTTTGAAAAGAGATCCTGAGCCGGGTGTGTACCGTGGGCTCCTCTGGCATGGGCTGTGCTGTAGCAGCCTGAGTATCCCATACTGCTGGTCTCCTTCCTTTCAGAAAGATTACTGGAAATTTTCCTGATTTTCCCTGTTTCCACAGGATTTTGTTCTCTCTAAAAGCAGAGTCACCACTCTCTTACAGCATCTCTGCTTCCCGCCAGCAGAGATCCTTGTTTACTTCTCTGCTGTTAATATGCCCATCCACAGATAATCCATCTTGCCTGGCAGGATCAATTAAAATGGAGTGGGGATGCTCCACGTAGCCTGAGCTGGAAATTTAACTCCAGTTGTACTCCCACCTCTAAACCTACATATTTGCAAAACCCCTGGGCTGGATGATCCCCATCTCCTGTGACTGTAGCAGCACTAACGATTTAAGAAAAGGATTACATTTGTATTGGCTCTTCAAGGGTAGTTACTAATTATGGTCATCCAGTAACATGAAAGGTTCAGGCAGAACCTCCTTGTTGAGGACATTGGCATGTGACATAGATTGTCAGACAAACACCTTCCCCCCCCCAGCTCTGGGACACTATGGGATGTCCAAGTGAGTGCAGCACTGAGGAAGGTGGGGCTCTGGTCCCCCTGGAGCAGAGCCCTGATGTGCTGGGATGGAGAGCCTGCATTGTGCTGGTCTTGTGTTTTGAGTCACCTGGAGCTCCCAGGCATTCCATGAGCCTGATTTTCCAGAGGAGAGAGCTCTCTCACTGTTTTCAGCTGCAGTGGTTGGCCCTAGAGAATTATCCTCAGGTGATCTGACAGGTTTTTTTGAGAGAAACGTTTACATTTTTTATTTTAAGCGGAACTGTCTCTAGGTACTTCTTCGTCATCTTACTCATTTTAACCTTCCAGAGAGTTTTTCCTCCTGGATATGACCTATTGATATTTCTCTGTTTAAATGTCTCTGTTCAAAGTTGTAGTGGTGGTTCTTTGCTGTCCTACATGAAGTGAGTCTGGGCCCCCTCTAATTCCTGGTGTAAAAATATCCACCTTGAAAGAGCCGCCGTGCTTTAACCTCAATACGTGCTGTCTGTGATCTCTGAGGGCTCCGACCTTCAGGGCTGCTCTCACCAGTGCAGGCTCTGCTCAGTGATCAGGGAAATAGGGATGTGGATGGCTTGGACATTTTTAATTCACCAAATTTTCCTTAATTGCTGCTGGAGCAGAGAATTGAGCCTGGTCATCAGGTCCAGCCCAGCCATGCGCAGTGCTGCACGAGGTTTTGCTAGAGGAGGGTGATTTTCCAGAGTCCTTGTCTTGACAAAGTGGGTGTTCTGGGCTGTGCTAGGTGGATTTTCACAGGAATTCGGCTGGTTTAAGGTTCAGGGTCATCTCCAGTAGACAGAAAATGCTGTAGAAGTTACTATAATGGAAAGGACAATCTATAGCTGTTTTGTGGTAGTTAAATGTGTGGATTTTCATCTGAAATATCATTATTGTAAGAGCATTTACCTTTTTCCTCAGAACTTTAGTCACTTGGGACACTGATCTTTCCATAGACAAGCTGCAGACTTGGTACTGTACACGAATTCCTTTTCTGGAAAATCAGATGGTTTTCCCAGTGGAAAAAGAAATGTTTTTAATGCACTCTGGTGGGACAGTGACAGCAAAATTTGCAGAATGCTTTAATCTTTGCTTCTTTTTGTCACTGTGACTCAGAGCGAAGGGTTCTGAATTTACTCTCATTTTTGGAAAACCCAAACAAAAACCTTTCCAAGACCTTAAATGACATTGCCTTCTTTTTTATTATTTTTTTTTTTAATTTCCCCCTCCGAGTCTGACTCATAAATTATTTTGCAGCTCTGAGCTCCCCCATAGCTCTGTCACTCCAGGTAGTTTTGGACAGCAGGTTGGTGATGCCCTTGGTCACACCTTGAGCAGAACAACCTCTTTGTTCTCCCCTTTGCTGCGCTGCCTGGGGCTTGGGGGCCTGGGGTGAGCAGGGATTTGGGGGCTGAACGCCCCAGTTCTGCTCCCAAAAGGGGTTTATAATGAATGGGTTTAATTGTGTAGCTCTGCCAGTGCCCACGTGAGACAGGGACCCAAAGTGACACAGACACACCACCCGCGAGGAAATTAATGCCAGAGGAAAGGTCAGCACAAGGTGGGATTTATTTTGTGTAATGATAAGTGTTTTTTCTTTTGATTTTAAGTTCCTGTGATTTTTTTTTTTTAAATTTGTAATTAATTGCACAGAAAATATTGGGGTGTTTGTGGAAAGGGCTAAAAATTAAATCTAAATTAAAGAATATTTGAGGGATGTGATATAATTAAATTGTTTGTGCTCTGGTATCAGACAAGATGATGCCAAAAACCTTTGGAGACAGATAAATGCTTCGTATGTAAGTCAGAAAACATACAATCAGGCAGCAACAATCATCTTTCTGGAGATTCCAGATAATCCGGGCTTCAAAGCAAAACCTGTGTTTTTGGAATATTCATTCTCTGATATTCAAACATCCAACTTTGTTCTTCTAATTATTATTATTCTTTTGATGTTATATCAGGCAAGTGCTATAAGGGTCCTAAAAAGGGCAAAATAATTATTTCCTTTATATCTTAATACCCATGTGATGCAGAGGCTTTGGTTGAGAAAGGAATATTTTTTTTGACAAATCCAAAGGGGGAAGCTTGGCAACATGGTACAGTTGAGTGTAACCATAAATAAAACCCTGTGTGAATTCCCCCTTGGAGACACTACAGATCTATTGAACAGGGCACCCTCTCTATAAAAATTGTTCTTGAGAGGTAATAGCAAGCTATACATTATGAAAAAATATAGCACAGGGATTTGCTGTACTTGGAGCAAAACTATGAGAAAAATGGTGGGAGGTAATAAGGGATTGTCGTTCCATCCCATTAGAAATGTGTTTTATTCCAGACACCCAGATTTTATCTTCCCCCTGCACCTGAATTAGAAATGAAACTGCCAGCTTTCCAGGATGTGCAAGGATCCTCACTGTAATGCGTCTGGGGTTTTACTCTTCTTTTTGTTTGTTTTTCCTACTTTCCCTTTCCATTTATTTTTGGGAAGCTAATTAGGGCCGGCATAGATAAAGCACACTGTGTGTTATGAGCTTGTAAATAACAGAAAAGGATTTTCTTAGGAAATTAGCACCAGGACACACAGGAAGCTATGAAATCAAATGCCACAAATATATATTGTATTCTCTACATAGATTAAAATAATAATAAAAAACCTCTCAATCCAGTCATATACAGAAGGGAATCCTCTAGGATTGGACTGGCACAATCCTGTAAAAGAAGAAGTTCAGTAAAAAAAAATCCACTCATTTCTAAAGAAATTTCCCAGATTAGATTTGTAAATCAAAAACCAATATATAACATGCAAGAATTGATCTGTTTTATATTCCTCAGTTACATTTTTGTGAAGCACATTTAGAAGATTTAGAACGTATTTGCGCCTGCTGGTTGAGCCATTATATGCTTGAGTTCATACATCTATTTGTGAGGCTATAAAACAGGCATCGACTACCCATGTAAATTGTGTTCTCCACAATAAATTATATGCATACTTGCAAAAATACATAACTGCTGTTGGTTGGCTTACGTAGACTGAATACTAATGATGTTTAAAGTTGTATTGTCCCTCTTCTCGGGCCTAATTTAGCCTCTACATCAAAAATTATGTAGGAAAAAACACTTTATCCTCTCACTGAGAAATAAAATGGCACTTACGGGCACCCACATATCTTTCTTTTATGAAACACCACCATTTTCATACTAATTTTAGCTGCATAGGGTTCATGGAAAAGTCTGTCTCATGCAAACCTCTCAGGAGACTTCAGTGTGTACACACACTCACAGCTACATAAAACGCGGGGTTTGGGGGGTTGTATAAATGAGCTGGGGTCTGTGCATGTGACACACAGTCACAGATAGTACAGTCCTGTATGAGAGGCAGAGTAGTCTTAATTCTTAAAGTTCAGAGAGTTTTTTGACCGTACTCCAGGGTTCAGTGCAGCACCAAGAAACCCTGGAACACACTGGCAGCGCTGCACAGCAACACACAGACATTGTGCCTCTCCCCTCTACCTGCTGCCCATCACAGCCACCACTGGGTTCAGGAATTGGGTTTGCTCATGTTTCACTTGTCTCAAGAGCTGTGAAAGGTGTCTCCTCTCACAAAGGACTGACCCCGTGTCACCATTTTGGGTCATTTGCTCTGGCTCGGGGTTGTGCAGCCCCTGCGCCTCTTCGGGCACTTTACACATTTTAATGGCAGGGAACATCCTCGGAGCAGAAAGGGATGAAGGTGCCGAGTAACCTTCACGCATGTTCTTCCTCCCACCTCACCCTTTGCTCTGCTCTCCCCTCCTCTCTCATTCTGCACTATAGTGATAACATGTCCCTACCTCTTTTTCAGCCTCTTTCATTAACCTGCTTTATTTATTGCTTTCACCAATTATTCTTTCCTTGCCTTTTTGCAAAAATCTCATTCTAGGTGTTGCCTCCCTCAGTGTATTTTTCCCTTTATTCCTGTCTTTCTCCATCCCCTTCCCTCTGTTACAGCCCTTTCTCCAGCTACAAATTCTGTGTCTGCTGCTGCAGTACATCTCTCCGTGTGCGATGGATCACTGTGAGGCAACTGGGTATCCCAGCTCTTCTGAGTGGGAGATGAGAATTTTCCTGTCCTTCTTCCCTGCCCAGGCTATGTGGGGAATATGGAAACTGTCACACACTTCCTCTCCTGCCCAATGATGTGTAGGAAAATAATATATCCCTTTTATTGGGCTCACAACTGGGCAGAGGGATGAGAGAAGCAAACTGTCTCCTTCTTCCTCACACAGAATATCCCGATTTCCTTCTAACTCTAACATATGTTATCATCACCATCCCAGGTGTAATTTTGAGAAGACCTCCGGAAAGGCTTAGGCTGTGTCTCTGGGGACAAAGCCCGAGCAGACACAGGGACAGCACTCTCTGGTGACACAGGGATGTGCTGTGTGACTGTGAGTGACAGCAGGGCTGCGGGAGCTGCCTGCCAGGCCCAGGGAAACTCTGGAAAACTCAGTGCTGCTTCTCCAGCCCAACCTCTGCCACTCTTACTCTGAAATTTAGGTTGTATCCCAGTACTAGCACTGTAAAACTCTCCAAAAACCAGGTCACAGGGTTTGCTTTTCCAGTGTCAAATTTTCCAGGGCTCTGAGCTGGGAGGGAGGGAAGGAAGGGGGATGGAGGTGTATTCATCACACAGCACTGGGGATGACACCAGTTCACGCAGGGAGGACAGAGTACAGCTGCCTGAGACCTGGTCTCTAGTCCCATTCCTAGTTTTCCCGAGACCTACTTACTGTTCCCATTCCTGTGTTTCCATGTACCAGCTCTGGATGGCTTCATCCAACCCTGAAACCAGCCCAGAATGAGAGCCAGAGGGGCCTTCTAATGAAGGGTCGTGAGGTGCACAAGGGTTTGTATGTGGTTTAAACACATCCATATAATTTTATCTGTTGTTTTTCTTTGTGTATGATCAAATCTGTGACTTGTGGAGCAAAAAAATCATTCCTGGAAAAGCTCTGAGGTGTCCAAACAGCAGTGGAGTTGTTAGGGTTTGTGGGCAGGGGCAGTTTTTGGGATCTGGGTTGTGGAAGAGCAGACTGTGTGTGTGATGTCTGCACCTCAGTGAAAGGGCAGACAAGGAAAATTACACCCTGTTCCCACCTCACACTGATGATTTATTTGTTGTCATCCTCCTGGGAATCCATGTGGCAAAGTCTCAGTGTCAAGGTATTGCTTGGGAAGGGGTGGCAGATCTTCCCAAATGATCACCTGCTTTTGGGGGCAGAACTGGGTGTTTATGTCCTAACACAGCAAAGCTCCAGAAGTGCCTGTGGTGCTGGAAATCCTTCTGGGACAGGGGTGTGATCATGGCCATGTGTCCCTGAAATACACCCTCATTGGGCAGAGCAAAGCACTCCAAAGGATGGGTCCCCATCACAGCCCAGCATTAGATGAGTGTGTTGCTTTAACACCACGTCTCAGAGTTGCAGTGGCTGACAAAGTAACCCAGATATAATTTTCCTTTGTGTCAGTTCTAGCCACTAAAATTAGTATTAAGAGACACAGAAAGCTCAGTGGAGTTTTTCCAGTTTATCCTGCAGCTAATCTTTTTATATCTCTTTTTTTCCCCCTTCTCTAAAATCAGGGGGAGGGGAAGCCCTTTCATTCCCTGCAGCTGGCATGTCTACACTCCTAACATATGTGCTTCTTATCCAACATACAGTAGCTTAGGACTTTTCAAAAACACAGAACCCCTGAATCCAATAAAATTGCAAATTTCACTGTATTTCACAATATCCTAAATAAACATGAACAGCGTGCATTTCTCTTTCTGGCATCAAATATTAATCTGTCCGTGGTTGGAAATGTGCTTTCCATCTTGTGTGCGCTCACATTGGGTAAACACTTGGGAGATTGCTATTCCAGACCTTTCATTCTCTCCTAGAGTCAAGAGCATGACAAATTTTTCTCCTAATTACACCTGCCACTGTTTGCCTTCTAATACTGTAAATCCTCCATCACATAGTTTTTCAGATTCAGGATTAGGTTCCTTCTCTGTCATACAAATGATTGGAGGTGCAGTATGCAGTTAGCAATGCACATTAGGAATGTTTAGGGTGGGTTGTCTCTTTTTTATAAGTGAGGAATCTGTGTGAACAGAACTAGATCCACATTTAACTTGTGATGTTGAACCAGGACCTCTGGGTTGGTTTTTCTGGATGTTTTGAACCAGAAGAGCCCTCTTGCTCTGCCTGAGAGCACAGCCACATGCTTAGCTCTGCTTTACACTTTGTTTGGATTTGTCTGAAGTTTCATTTCATGTTTCCTCGTGTGTCTTGGTATTTGTGGGAGAGCGTGGAGTGGGCAGGTGACAGCTCTCTTCTCTTTGTGAAGTTCCTGCAGTGGGATGCTCTCTGCCACCAGGACCAGAGCCCATCCCTGGGTGCTCTTTTTTGGGCACTGCTGGGCACCTCCCAGCTCTGCGCTCTCAGTCCCAGCGTGCAAATGTTGCAGTGTCCCAGACCTTCAAGACAGTCCTCGCTGTCCACTTCTCCTGCATTGCATCTCAGGCTGTTCTGTTGGGAGAGGGAAAAGCATGAGACACTTGTATGGATCAGGACCCTCTTTTCTAGGCGACATTAAACAACTCTGGGTTTCCCCTTCCCTGGTCTCCAAGAGGTCCCTCTGGTTGGATTGGATGGAGGAAGTTTAGCATAAGGATGTAAGCAGACTGGACTGGAGGTCCAGAAGTGAAGTACTCTTGGGGGTGGCAGAAGGTCCTGGGCCACAGCAGAACCTTCATGGGCACCATCTCAGAGAAGCTGTCGCTGCCCCACTCCTGGAAGTGCCCAAGACCAAATTGGATGGGGCTTGGAACAACCCGGTCTTGTGGAAGGTGTCCCTGCACATGGTGGGCATTGGAATGAGATGGTCTTTAAAGTCCCTTCCAACCCAACCCATTCTATAATCCCAGAGACATGCAAAATCCAGGCTGTGCTGCATTTTATTTTGCTTGTGGTTTTGAGAGTCAAAATGGTTAAGAGCAGGCAATGAGAACGTGTGGAAGCAGAAAACAGCAGTGTAGGAGGACCCACAGGCTGCCCTTGCCCAGGATCACCCCTCCACTTTGCAGGTGGCAGAGCGGTGGGGGCAGCAGTGTCTGACAGATTTCCCTGCTCTGGCTTTATGTTTAAGTGAAAGCCTCTTGGGCAAAGAGGCCGTTTCGCTTTGCTGGTACAAATCCTCCATTAACGCGCTGCAGCAGGGGGGCAGAGAAATTGGGCCAGCTCCGAGCTAATCGAGAGTTAATACACAAATGATGAGCTGAGAGAAAAAAAGTGCATGTGATATGGGTGAAGGACACGCAGTGAGGAAGAACAGCAGCAGAGATGTCCATGGTGCTTGTGTGCCCGCGCTTAAATTGGCCGTGAAGAGAGTTTGCACATGACCTTGGGATGTGTTGGTGTCCCAAACCCAGCGTGCACACAACGCAACGTGACGCGGGGGGGCAGAGAGCGAGCAGCACGAGTGTCTCAGTGTGCGACTGTGAAGGTCAGGCCGATGCCTGGTGGTGTGGAAGCAGAGGAGGAGCACATTTGCGCTATTTTTGGTGCGTGGGTCTGCAGTGTGTGCGGGAGCCTCGCTGTGCCGGCGCTCGGTGGTTCGAGTGCGAGGAATAAATAGAGGACTTGAGCTCAGAGAGATGGAGTGAAACAATTTATTTGATTACTAGGTAAATAAGCTAAGCTCCTTGCGGATAGATCGGCCGTGGTCGCTCCGTGGAGCGGTAACTTCTCTCTTCTTGCCTCTCAGCGCTTTTTTAGCCGACTGCCGAGGAGACAATAACTCCTTCCCTCCTAGTAGGCTTCAAAAAGTTACATATTTTTTACTGGCAACCTGGGCAGAAGGGAGGAATTTGCTTCATTACAAATCGGTCTCAATTTTCAAAATATAACTCACAAAATTACCCTCTGCCTGATCTGTTTCACAAGACTGGTTATTTTGGATTCTCTTTCTCTTGAAGAAGTTGGGAGATTGACTAAATTAACATTTTCTTGTGCAGTTTTTACTTTGTTTGAAAAATTCTTGCTCACGGGAAAAGCTCTTTATTAATTCATTATACCAAATCCAGTCTTTCTTCTGGATTCTATGGAATGAGCACCTCCAGCTTTGGATGGGGCAAATAGAGGGGATTTAGGGTACACAGATTATTCCCTTACCTCAGTCCAACTGCGAAAATATTACTTTTGTAGCAGAAAAGTAAACCTGCATTTAAGATGAAAAATCCATGTTGTTTTTCCAGTGCTTTGTGCCCACAAAGGGCACTGCTTGTCATTCTCAGCCCACCCTCTTTCTACTAATTTCTACTAATTTCTCTTTCTACTCCTTGGTGCATTAATTAATGGGCTCTTACTGACTAACACTTTACTACACAAGAGGTTGCTGTTATCTGGTGGATGGGCAAAACATGGCAAAATTGCTGTTAAATGGGAGAGGAGACATGGCTGAGGCTTAGTGAGGGCTTTCTGCATCGTATCCTGGGTTATTAGAGGGAACAAAGTCTTGACTGGCTGTGGGGAGACCTGGACCACATTCCCTGCCAGAGAGCTGCAAGGGAAACACAGGGATGAGTCTGTGGCTTGGGGTAACTCCATTGGCTTATCCTGAGTGAGGGATGTCTCATGCTCCTTCAGTGTTTCAGTCTGATTTGTGCATCAGGTTCAGAGCTGCAGGTCCTGATGGAAGCTGTGCTTCCTCGGTGGACCCACCTCTGGGCTGCGAATAGTTAAATAACTGTAATTGGCTCCTTGGTGGAGTTCCCTTTCAGAGTGAGAGGTTTGAGGATGTTCTAACTGAGAATAAGCAATTTGTGTTACGTTTGTATCCTACGCATGAAAATTTTGATTTTAAAATCATCTCGTGTTCAAATACAGTCTTAGAATTGAAGCTCCTCCAAAAAGAGGATTCAGGCTTCTCATTTCTCTCCTGGATGAAGTCTCCAAGTGCCAACTTTGCTCTCAGCATGAGCCCCGAGGCAGATCAATCCTGTCGTAAAGCTGACATAACCTCCGCCGTGGGCCCCAGCCGGCGCTGCACTGATGGAGAAGTGCCCGCGCTACTGCA
Source organism: Acropternis orthonyx (assembly GCA_035583155.1). Classification (NCBI taxonomy): domain Eukaryota; kingdom Metazoa; phylum Chordata; class Aves; order Passeriformes; family Rhinocryptidae; genus Acropternis; species Acropternis orthonyx. The sequence goes on along the minus strand of JAWWEU010000050.1, from coordinate 1,832,630 downwards.
AAATCCATTCTGCTCAGCCCTGGATTTCTTCCAGTTCTTCGGAAACAAACGGCAGCCACTGCCACCAAAATCCCGTTTGTGCCTGATTGCCATCCTGGTACCATTTCCAGGGGTGACAGGCGCATTGGAAAGGGCTGGGCGCAGGCCAGCCCGGGCACTGGCTGCATCCCGGCCCCGGTGATTTACAGCGGCCGGGATGGTTTGTGGCTGTGGCCTGGTTGTGACCCCAGCAACGTTTGGGTGAAACGCAAACAAAAGGTTAAATGCTCCAGTTCTCTGCTGAGACAGAGCCAATCATTCTGAAGAGACTGTGTCCCCCCTTTAATTGGTTCTTTATTTCATGTAATATTTCTTTCTCTTGCTTGCGTGCACTCTCTCCCTCTCTCCAGCACTTGTACACGCAAACTCACCCACTCACCCTCCTTAAAACATCTTAATAGCAACCACTTTAAAACTGCACCACAGCTATTTTCTCGCCCTCTTTACAGAGGGCTGGATAACATCTCCATTGCACGGGGCACGTTTAATGAGTTAAATCTCCCCAGGGTTTCAGTGGTTGCTTCCAGGGCTGCGCACGCGATTGCCCTATTTTTCCGTGGGTGGATAACGCGGTGCCTGGCACAGGGCTCTGGTTTGGCAGCATGGGCACCGCCGAGGCATCCCTCCCTCCTCACAGCGTGCTAACTCCGCTCCTGAAACGCCAGTGAGTCAGAGACAATATGTTGCAGATCAGCAGCGCGGGGAGCGTGTGCGCCAGGGAGTTGGGAGTCGAAGGAGCATCCATCGCTTTTGTCTCCTGCTCATGGCAGGGAGAGGAAAAGAAAAGCCGTGAGCTCCTCCCAGACTGCCTGCTGCCCCAGCTCCTCCTGTGCTTCCCTAGAAGCAGGAATCCAACACCAAAGAGACAAAAACACATCAAATCTGTGAGTTGAAAAGCTTCCCCAAAAAAGGTTGCCTTCTAACTGACTACACGGTGCCTGCTCCTGCATCATCACCCCCATGTGGGTTTTTTGAAAGTACGTACGGTAAAGGCAAAATGGAAATGTTCAAAGTTTGTCCTGGTGAAGAAGGATGACAAAAATCCAAAGGCTCAGCTCCCAGCCATCTGGCTAACCTGTACAGGAAAGGGTTAAAATGATCGGCATTTAACTGGGCAGACACAGCTCTGCATGTCACACATACCTTCTCCCAGCTGATGAACTGGCTCTCAGGCAGGTTGGTGACATGCCCGAGATCAGACAGGGAATTTGAGGGGCTTTATGCTAAACAGGACCAGCTGTGCTGATCCAAACTGGCTCTCTGTGACCAAACTTCCCCGATTCTGCAGAGCTGGGAAAGCAAACCAGCAGGAAAACCCAGGTGTCCTCACTTGGAGCGGTGTTGGCTGTTCCCGCTGATGAATGAGCGCGGGACATAAACGTTGAACTTTGATTAATTCCCTGTGTCCAAAACCTGCTAGAACTTGGCCATTTGGCCTCATTGAAAGCGGCACTCAGATGTCACCGTGATAGGAAAAGCAGAAACCACCTACAGCAGCAGCAGTGGCTGTAAAACATCGGGAGAAGAAAGTGACAGCTCAGAGTCATCTCACTTACCATCCCTAAAGGACTGCGGCGGCATAAACTCGCGCGGCATGAACAGATTCACTCACAAGTTACATCAACAAAGCTATGATGAATTGAACTAAATGAACTGAGGCAGTCCATAAAAAGTGTTTGCCTTCGTTTTAGTCCCGGAATTGGAGTTTATGAAGTCGTTGTTCAAGATAAATAGGAGCTGCTGCAATAAGTTCAACCTAGTTTAGAAAACTGTATATCCCTATCCCAGAAATGGATATTTTTTTCACCTCTGAGCACTAACGTTTTCCTTTGGACTGTTTATGGTTTCACACTCAGTTTTGACCTGATGCATCAGCAACGCTAATGACATTTGAAAGTAACGCTGTGGATTTATGATACTGTCATTTAATTCAGAGGTTTCAAAATGCCAGATTAGACATTAATTTCTGTTATTTGCTGCTGGTGAGCAGGTCAGGGGGTCCTCAGCGCACTCTGAACACGATGACACCCAGCAAGGGGATGGCTGTGATTCTCCTGGGCTCCTGTGCATGTGCTGCCTCAGATACTGAATTCGGTACCTGCCTTGTTCCCCATCCTATGCCCAACTCCAGAAATCAGCATTGAAAATCCAACACAAGGAGAGTAAATCTCAATCTCTTCCCAACTTGCCCCCTTCAGTTGAAACGAGGAATTGGATTTGCCTGTTCAGAGCTGAAGGTACCACCCTGCCCAAGCACGAAGCCATTGCAATTCCCCTGGTGAATATTTGAAATAGATGCACATATGTACAGAGTTTTTCAGAATGTTATATTTATCTTCCTGCTCTTGCTTGTAATTTTTTTTTTTTTTTTTTTTGTGGAATGTTAAAGCTAGTGTTTTATGATCCAGGCTGCTCTTCTCCATCCCCTTGTATCAAGCTGGCAAGGTGTTGTCAAACGCTTCCCATGTCACTCACATTTGTCAGTTTTAAGGTGTTGCCCTGTTTGCCATAAACCAGAATATAGCAGCAATAGTCTTTCCCTGCAGTAAATTAACAGCCAAGGCATCAGCTGAGCTCCCTACACAGCTCAGCACTGTCCCAGACACACTTGACCAGTGCTTGGACTCAAACTGGTGCTGCAAAACTTCTGGCTGAGCCTCAGCATCCTGGGGAGCATCACGAACACCACACAAATGGTTCCTTGATGCTGGGGTCCTTCTGGAGGAGAGGACGGGAAATAATTGCAGTTCTAAAATAAGCAGTCGCTCTCTTCTTGGTGTTAATGAGCGAATGGGATTTAATTAATTTGGTCCAGCAAGTGGGTCACCAGTTTCCCCAGCCAGAGGAAGGTGTTGTGGATGGGGAGCACAGCAGAGGACGCTGCCCCTTAAATAAACTTCTCGGATTTTATGCAGTGGGTTTTCTGGGCTTTTTGCTTAACTATATAACCTACTCAAGGCATTTGGCTGCTGCACCTCAGCCCTTGCAAGACACCAGGTAAGAAACTCACCAGTGATCGAGTGGCTTCTGTGTCGTGTGTCTGCCAGCCAAATTCCACTTCACCTAACATGGATAATTTTAGCTTGTGTGAAATTAAAATCCCAGCTTTTTACAGCCCCACTTCCAAAGTAATAAACCACCAACTCCTCCCAGCTCTGCTGCTTGTAAACAGAGTTAATGCAGCCACAAACAGCACGGCTGGAAATGCAGCTGCTGCTCCCTGAGGAGCCCGAGTGGAACCTGGGGGACCCAGGGGTGGAGTGCTCACCTTGGCTTGGGTTTCTCACTTCTGCTCAGTATTTCTGACTCGAGCTGGTTTGTATCCACCACCTTTTATTTAAACATAGGAGGGGTTTTAAAATTTAAATTAGATCTCGGAAAATAGATACTGTGCACCTTTGTGTTGGTAAGAAAAAGAAGTGGTGTCATTCATGTCAGATAATTGGTGGTTTTAGCTCTCTGCAGAATAAATTACAGCAGTCATATAATGGCCTTTCATCCAATCACTTCTCTACTCCAGATCTAGACTTGAAATGAGGTTTGTTGAAAACATCATTTCAGGGATTATTGACCACAGCAAAACCTTGTTGTACATGTTCTTTGTATGTATTGAAAATGCACAAGTTAAAAAGGTAATAGTTGGTGCTTTGCCAGTGAATTGGAAGCTGCTCCCTGGGATCTGTTGGAGGTATGAGGCTCCCTGGGAGGGGGCACATCCAGTCTCTCTTCTCCCTCCAGAGAGAGGATGGGAGGCTGGGGTTCAGTGCTGCGGGCACAAGAGTCACTGGGAAACAGGCAGAACCATCCTTTTGATGGTTTGGGGGCTCAGATGGTAGGCAGTGCTTGTTTAGCAGGTAGGACTTCATTCAGCCCATTTGTTTGACCAACAGGCAAACTATCGGGGGTGCTTTGCAGTCTTTGACTTCCAAACTAATATCTTCTGTGTGTTTAAATGGCAATTGTTTAGGTAATATGCAAAAAGGCAGCACAGATATGATGAGGGAGTTGTACAGGTTGCTCTTTAGTGCTTGATTGCCTTTCTTCTCATATAGTTATGATCCCTCATGCCTGAAATCCTTGTCCCCTTTGCAGCTTCTCCGCAGTGCAGAAGTGCATTAGGATAATCTTTTATCAGGTGCCAAAGAGTTCAAACCAATCTTTATGTGAGAAAAGGTTAAAAGACAATGTGGTCATAATCTGCAAATACCAACACAGGGAAGAATGAAAGACAGTAAAAGACTCTAAAGCTGAACAAGAAAAAAATAATATAGAGAGCAAGGTTCCATGGTTGGAAACTGATGGCAGAGACATTCAAATGAGAATTGAAGTGTGTGTTTTGACAGTCACAGTAATTAACCATTGGAGAAAATTGCCAGGGGGATATGGTAGATGCTCCATCACTCACAAGTTTTATAAATAAAGGCTGAATGTCTTTATAAAACAAAATGTCATTTCTTGAGGGAAAAGAAAAAACTTGTGCATGAGCCACTGGAACTATGTCTGTTAAATTCCTGGGTGCGAGTTCAAATCAGAGGACAGCCCAGATTAGCTCAGTAGATCTTGCTGGTGTCTAAATCCAGGGACCTGCTGGTCCAGAGCCCTGCATTTTGGGCAATACAGACCCTTGTGTTGCCTTGCACTTTTACAGTCATTTTTTGCTCTTACACATTAAGGGACTCACTGGCTCTGAGCTGAACAAAGCCCTGTTGAGGAACATAACAGCCCCCACCAAAACCGAGCTGGTCCTGCAGCACTTGTCACCAAGAGTAGAATAATTGATGATTTTCTTTACTAAGGACCAAAGCACCTGAAACTTGGTCACCTCTGTCTACCACAGCATGCCCGGAGAGGATAAATTCTTGAAAAATAGTCTTTTTCTTTTGTATTATTAGTTCCCTTTCCCCACTTATTCTCATTTCAATCTTGTACAAAACCTGACAGCTCAGGTAAAGGTCCTGGAGCACAAACCGTAAGATTCTGCAGCGATTGTGCTCTAAAGTAAGGGAGGGGATTTAGAGCCCAACTTTGCATAAGGATGATGGGAATGAGGTTTGCCAGACCCCTGAGCAGCTTGGGAGACTTGAGCTCCTCCTATTTCTGTTTCCCTGTTTAACTTCTTGTATTCATGAAAGTTCCCTGAGCTCCTGCCTGGTATCAAGAGGGAAGAGCCTGCCCAGATGTGCTCGCTCATTTATTTTAATTTACCCCCCTGACAATTTTGCAACGGGCTGTAGAAGGGGAGGGGACACATCAGGTCTGTCTTTCTGCTGGGGAAGGGCTTTCCTCGCCTCCTTGTTTTCCTTCCAACCAAATTATCTGACTCCTGCCAACAAGCTGGATACTGGTCCAGCCAGAGCCGCCCTGGTGCGCACGTTCCGTGCTGGTCTAAATGAATCCTGTATCTTTTTATATCTCTGGAAGTGCTGCTCTCACCACGCGTGTTTCAGCACTCGATTGCTGTCTTTTATGTGGCTGCTGCTGCTCCTGTAGCTAACGATTCCTTTGCCTCTCGTCTGTCAACGCACCGTGGCTGCCTCCCATTTCCCTCCTGCTGCATCGTTCAGCTGTTTGGAATTTGCTTCCAAAATGCGCCAAGTGTGTGTGGGTTTTTTTGTTTTTGTTTTTGTTTTTTTTTTTTAAATCTCCAGATGGATACTTGCTGTTCCCAGTTTCTTTTAAAGCTGTATCATTTGGGGAGAGCATCTTGTGGCTCCCAAGGAAATAATAGAGACAGTGTGAAAAAAATAATCCCTCTCTTTGCTTCTGGGTGGAGTTCACATCCAGCAGATCTGGAATAAAATCCCAGCATTTGGAGAATTGCAAAAATTCGTCAGAAACAGAAAATATTTTTTATCTTTTCCCCCCAGATTGTAGTGTGTGGATGCATGGCAAAAACATATTGAAACTGTGGCTTTCCCCTTTGGATCTAAATCTGTCTTTGGAGTAGCATGTGAGGCAGGAACAGGATCAGTGGAAAAATCTGATCTGGAGCAAGAAGGTGGGATGCTGGATGCAGTGATCCAGTGCTCAGCAGAGCTACAGATTCCTGGGGAGTCTTTTCCAGGGGTTGCAGGGGGCTGAAGCAGAAATCCATGTAGATTTACCTAGACTTGGCTGTATCCTTGGTGATGTCTTTATGGTTTAATGTGGATAATGGGACAGAGATTGAGCCAAAGTCCTGGAAGCCCCCACTGAGGTGTGTTCGTTCAAGAAATTTAAAAGTTGTCTTGCAGAGAACATTTTACTAAATTCCTCCTTTCCCTTCTTGTGTCTGACCTTGGGAGTGAACCCCGTGCTCTGGCTTGCCTGCCCCAGTGGGCTCTTGCTGCCCATCCCAAGTCCCCCACCCCAACTCAAATGCTGCTTCCCAATTTTGGCTCTGTGCTCTCCTTGCTTTCTTTTCTCATATTATTGGGAATCTGAAACAATTATTTCCCATACTCCTATCGTGAATCAATGGGACCTCTGAGCTCTCTAAAGGCAAAAAAGCACTGAGCAACAGTAAAAGTCCATCTATTCTGAGAATTAAAAAAATCCAGCCACATAGGTTAACCCTTGTGATTGTGGCATGATTTAAACCTTTGCCTGAATGGGAAATGCAGCAGCTTATTGAGCAAGGAAAGGAGGGGAGTGCTTTGCCAGGAGGGAGCCCTGGTGACAGGTGTCAGGTGCTGACTCTTAAGTGTAGACGTGGAAGAGAAAAACACCCCTTCAGGAGAATCAAGCATTGTCCTTTTTGAAAAATCAAGTTTGATTCAAAGGGTTAAAAAAAGGCATAAATGTAGTTTTGGAAGGTGTAAAGAGTTATGATGTGGGGCTGGAACCCAGCGGGGAGGGTTTCGAGGCAGAGCAAAGTTTAACAACCACGATATAAACCCTGCAAAGAGGGAAGGGGTTGAGAGGAAACCTTGACCCTTTATGAGGCTTCCAGGTGCTGTTCTGGCGATAGCCTGGTGTTGCTGTGGACTTCATTAGCCAAAGGGAAAAATGTCTTCATCCTCCACAGTGCCCTCGGGGGAGTCGGGTTAATAGGAACCAGATCACGGCCAGCGCCGGGACTTTGTGAACTCTGGAGAAACAAACCGCTATTTGATTGTTCCCTCCACGAGCAGATCAGGGAGGAGATAGGGTCCAGCTGTCCAGCCATCTAGGAGACTAATTAGTCCAATTAATTAAGAAGTTGCTCCGTGTTTCCCCAGTGTCACACGGGGCTCTGAGAGAGAGAATGACAAGGGTGTAGAGAGCGAGAGGTCATAGGGAAAGCTTAATGTCTGTTGGGGTAGATACACAGTAATTAAGTGACAATAGACAGGAACTTTGCTGCTGGAAGAGTGCTAATTAAAACCTGTAGGGTCCTGTTCTCCCCCTGGGCATGCAGCATGTGCCCCACAGGCATAAATGGGACCGATCCAGCAAGGAGCAATTTACTCTGTTTGTACACCCGTGAGTCTTCTGCTCAGTGGCTCTTGCACAGGTGCCATTTAATATGCAGTGGACATGTCTGGGATCTCAGACAGCTTCTTAGACCTCAGGAACATCTGCTGAGAAGGGACTTTAGGTCTGTTTTATGGATGGGAAGACTGAGGCCTGAGCAGGGCTCGTCCCTGACCAGGAATCCCAGTAGGGAAGCTCAGCACTGTCCTTAAGTGAAGAGCATTTGATTCACTGGGAACCTGCCTAGTTCTTTCTGTGGCGAGATAACTTGTGCTTTTTGGTTTACGGGCATAAATATACATACCAGCTTCTTCTTACTTCCCAGGAAGACCCTTTCTTCTCCCAGGTGTTTGGTTGGAGGCAGTGTGGCACCCCAAGGCCATGGGCAGCCTGAGAGCAAAGAGGAGATCCAGTGACACCGAGTAGGATATTTGCTTTTCTGCTGTCTGTGCTATCCATTCTTCATACCCACAGCAGGGAGATCCATCCTCAGCTGAAACCTAAGCAACAAATGTTAACATTTCATTTTAAAACCTAAGCCAATCCACTTTATAATCCAGACACGGCGTCCTGAGTGAGCATTGCTGTTGGATAATCACACAGTGGTGTGACCTCTTGCCCTCATGCCTCACACAACACACCCGAGGCATGAGATTAGGCTCCAATAATAACACACCCCGTTGTGCCTTTTTGCTCAATTGATAAACCTGCTGTATTAGGAGATATTGTCATAAAACTGAATGGCACCCTGTAAACCTGAATCACTCTCTCTTCCATGTAGCCAGGGAATTAGATGTTCTAGCTCCTGTCTTGGCTTTATTTCATGTCCGCAATATGCAAGAGACTATATAAGCTGCTGCTTTATTGTTTTTAAAACACTATGAGCAACGCTGGTGCTATATAAATATCTATTTTATATACTTTGATTCCCATCTCACTCACTGCTGTGGAACCAGGCAGGTCGTTTTTGGTTTAAATCTTGCCTGGGAAAGCAGAATTTTACCCTTTTTTTTTTCCTGCAGAAAGCACGTGAGGGGAGATGCTGCTGCTGTATGTGTAGCTCAGCGTGGAGCTGAGTGTTTGCTGTTGTGATTCCAGGTTACAAAAGTGCAAGAGGCACTTTGCCAGAGACACCTGTCTGTGCAAGGTGAACGGTCCGGTGCAGTTTTTAGTCCTTTCCCGGTCTTGCAACTTGAACTCCCAAGTCCATAAACAGAGCAGAGAGAGCCCGGGGATGGAGAAAACACTCCAGCTGGGGATGCTTTGGGAAGGTTTTGAATGGTAGAGGTGGCCAGCTTGGCTTTTTTTTCCGCCCCTGCGAACACGATTCCCATCCCTTCCTCCCCAGCGTGTCACATTCCCCGCTTGGTCAGGGCGCGTTTATGAAGTTGCGCTCGGGAGCGGCGGGATCGCCGGGTTCCAGCGGATTTCCATAGCAGAGCGGCGCGCAGCATGCCCTGGCTCCGTGGCGGATTGGTTAACAAAGCGGCGCTCCGGGGTGGCCGCCGGGGCCGGTCCGTGCCCCCCTGTCCGTGCCCCTCACCCAGGGCCGGTCCGTGCTCCCCGCCCAGAGCCGGTCCCTGCTCCCCGCCGGGGCGATGCTGCTCGGCCGGCACGGGAGAGGGAACGGCCACTTCTCCCCGGGTCTGTCCCCTCCCCGGGCGAGGGATTAACCAGGAAGTGATACAAAAGGCACATATGCTCCTGTGTCCAGTCCTGTCTATTCATATGTGTGTTACTTAGCCTAATAAGGATTAGACTTAATGAATTGGAAGGAGTTAACAATATAAAGAGGCAATAGAAAAAGGCCTAAGTAGTCGTAATTCCATTTCATGTAGCTTTGGTGTTGCTTTGCTTTCAGCGAATAGGTGTAATCCTCTTTGAAATCAAAGGTGGTACAAAGTATGAATTTAAATTTGACATTTACAGCTCCTGTAAGATTTAGTATTCCAGAAAGGTTTCCTCTTCAAGGGGAAAAAAAAAAAAAAAAGACATGCCATCTGCTCTCCAGGACCATCCCTCCAACACGGCTCCCACACAAAAGTTTCATGGCAGCAGGGCTGTTCCAGCAGGAGAAGTGCTCAGGCTTGGGGATGGGCAGCATCTGCGGTCGCACCTCTGCTCTGCTTTGAGGATTGATTTGGGTTGATTTAACTTGATTAGTTTGCAAAATGGTGCATGTTGTGGATTGCTGTGTGGTCAGCAGGAGCCGTAAGGCTCACCAATGGTCCCCACCTTCCATCTCACTGGAAGCAGCAGTCGCCTCCCAGTCTGTGTGCCTGATGGTGCCAGTGAGACAGGGATGGTCCACTGTCCAAACACAGCCAGGAGGAGTGGAGTGCAGGATTGGCCTTGTTTTCCTCACCTCAGCTAAGAGAGAAGTAATGATCATGCATTTCTGATGGCTTGCAAGGTAAACCCCAAATCCTATCTGTAAATAAGTCTGTATTTTCCCAGTTTAAGTCAAAGATATAATTCCCCTCTGCCATTTCACTGTTCCGACGAGTATGTGGGAGATGCTGGTTGGCCTTGTCAGAGACCTGCTGGCATCCTGCCCCCAGCTTGTGCCAGACAGGGCAGGCACAGCTGTGCCTGTGAGGCTGCTTGGCTGCCACCACGCTGGGGATGTGGCACCTGGTGGCACTGGAGGCACTTTGGCTATGTTTGTCTTGCAAGCGATGCTTTGACCACTCACACAGTTAGTTTTTCTCAAGGACCAAACAGAAACCACTGGCCTTCAGTTATCCCACAGTGGTGTGTTACCATGAGCAGTTTCACTGAAGCGTGGAGGTGTGTGGGTGTAAAAACAGCCTGACCAGAAAGAGCCCTGGCACTCCTGGGGCTGCCTTCTGCTGCTAAAATCTGCAACAAATACAGCTGCCTTACTTTCACCAGCAGTATGGGGTGCCTGGAATAAACCTAGAGCTGTGGGCCAGGATCCATTCATGCAAAGCATCGGCCTGTTGTGCCCCAAAATATGCAGCAGAAAGCATCTCTGACAACTTCTAAAAGCACATCTGCCATTTAGAACTTCCAGTGCTTTTGTTGTATGTTCAGCTTAAAACACATCATATATTTGGGAGCGTGATCCCTGGGGTAACCCCAATCTGGCACTGTGGTGGCTGGGAAATAGGAAACTGAAGTGGGGGAATTTGGAGTGTTTGAGCTGACTGGGGGTGCCGATCTCACTGTTCCTCCCAGTCCCCACTGTACGGTGTGCATCAAAGCTGTCCTCCAAGATATTTTTTCCTTGCTCCTGAAAGCAGACAGGCTCTGCATGGAGGTGTCATTTGCTGCCTGTCCCTTATGTCATTGATTTTTAAGTCGTTAATTAACGCTAGGTGTCAGCCTGGAAGATGAATTCTGGCCCTACTCTCCTTTCCCTTTTGTTTTTTGGATTGTAAATGTTATAGATCTCCCATGATGGAGGGATGAGGGGGTCAAAGGACATGAGAGCATCTCTGCATATGTGCACACAGTCCTCCCGAACTGCCCATCTGTATCACTCAATAGATGGGGACGGGTGGCGGGGGGAGACATCCCTTTTGTTGCCTGTGTCACTTCAGATAGAGACATATCGGCCTTGGATGGATGGTGTGGCCGTGTGTGTGTGTGCACATGCGCACAGCCATGTAGGGGAATGCTCTCAGTGCTCTGCTGGGACAAATGTTACCATCTCTGTTGTTTCACCAGTCCCAGAGAGATTCAGAAGGGACCATCCATGCGAAGATGGTGGGTTGTTCCCAGTATACTGCTCATGTTCTGCTGCAACACCAGAGTGGAAGAGGAGGGAGCAAATTTTCTCCTGCAGACACATTTGGAGCCCTTTGTAGTGGTCGGGATCTCTGGCTCCATTCAGTAATAACTTGAAGTCAATGCTGCTGGTGGGGTTTTCCAGGCCACTTACCGTTCTTAGTACAGCTGAGTGGGAAAAACCCCACTGTGTTCCCTGGGGTGAGGTGTAGCTGGTCTGTCAGGACTCATCCTCCTTCAAGGGATGGTGGCATTCTCTTGGAGGGACTCTGCAAATGGGGAGGAGGCTGGTGTGTCTCCTGTGCTCCATGTGCCCAGATGGAATAGGATCCTCTGGTCCCTGTGCCACTAGCTCCAGGGTTCATGAACTGGTGTGGTCTGGGCCACTTGGACTGGGTGTCCCGTCCTTATGCTCTGTGAGGAGCAGCAGGACCCTGTGGCAGTGTCCTTGGTTCAGTTGTCAGCAAGTGCTTAAACAGCCTGAGTACAGAGACATCACACAGGTCTGAGTCTCAAGGGCCCCTTGGCAGGACAGTGTGATGTCCCCAGCTCAGCTGTCTCCAGCACATCCTTTCCCTGGTGCCAGGGCTTGATCTCCACGTTCCACAGCAGTGTCACCACATCGGGCTGCAGTGTGCAGAGAGGGGGCAGCTCTTGGGGTGGGGAGGCACCGGCTTGGAAAACAGCAAAAGGCAAACTGCAAAAAGCACCAGGGGAGGAGAGCAGGGCTCTTCCACAGGCTTTTATTAGCAGCATTAACACTTACCAATATAAATGAATGAGGCGTGACAGGAGCGGATTGGATCAGGCAGATGAAGAAGTGGGACCTCACTCGCCTGGGTGCCATGGGGGTGGTGGTGCTTGTGGTGTGCTCTCCTTGGAGAGCTCTGAGGAGACCTCTCCACCATGACTAGGCCGGTTTAAGTCAGCTTTGGGTCTGGTGTTCACTGTGCTGCTGGATGCAAGGGCCAGCACCAATATTTTTGGGTGTGACAAGAACTTCCCCAAATTCACACCTGATCTCAGAGAGGAGTTGGCTTAAACTGAGACTGGACTCAATATCTATTGCAAACTGTAGGTAACCATGAACCACAGTAAGGGTAAATTCTCAGAATCGCTTACATCATCCTCTTTTTCCTGATCTTTATTAATTTGTGGTGCATCCGTGTTCTCAGCAGCCACACACTGCTTGAGGAAGTGGGTTTCCTTGTGTTTTCATACTTCAGTGGAAGGAAAGAGAACCAGAGAGGAGGCAATGCCACCTGAAAGGCAGATTTGGACACCCAGAGCCTGTGTGTGCTGTGCATAGCCCCTGGTCAGGATACTGAGGATAATGACAGCAAAGCGTCCAGTTTATGCAGGAAGAGCTGTGTGTTGGGCAGGAGGGCATTCCAAAGGATTAAGGAAACAGGTACTGCAGATTTGGGGATTTGTGAAACCTGATCCATTCCCAAAGCCCCAAAATGGAGTGTTTTTCAAAAGTCTCTTTAGAGACTTCCACAGGTAAATGTCATCTTTACGAAGGGTTGTCAGTGATGTTCCCTACCCACACAGCTCCCCTGAAAAAGAAAAATAGAAGGAAACGAAAGATGAGAGGTGTTTCAGAGCTGCTGACTGAGCCTTCATCCCAGCATCGCTCCAGTTTGGTGCCTGGATTTCAGCAGGAGTTGTGCCCACTTCCTGCAGTACCTGAGCTGCTCTTGGAGGGCCCCTGAGACCATGTCCCTTGGACGTGTCAGTTCCAGCTGCTCTCAGCATGGTATGACCAGTGCTAATGAAAGTGTGGTTTGATTTTGTGACAGTTCTGGTTCTTGAGGATAAGTAATTCTGATACCAAATTGTCTTCTTGGTATAACGTTGTGTTACACTGTGATACGGATGAAAAGTCTTGGGATTTCCCTGCTTCAGTTTCTGTTCCCAACACAGTTTTTATTCTCTTGATGACAACATATTTTTACTTACTTATTTTAGCAGAACAATTTCACTTTGGTGCCTTTGGACAAATTCTGCTCATTAGGTTGTTCCCTTATTGTCTTATTGTGTCACTCTTATTTTTGTGTCTTGATTTTTCCCTTCTGCTGTATTTTTGCTCACTGACCGTGGAGGAGACTGGCATCTCACACTCTTCCTTCTCCCCACCTTCAGCCAAGGAGAGGTTGCACACTCAAGTTCACTGCCTGCTCCCTTCTTCCTCTGGCCTCTCCGGAAAATATATCCCCTTGGAAGTAACACAAACAAGAGGCATGAGCGGGAGCAGAAACCATGCTGCTCTGTGGAAGTTTGGCGTGTTTGACTTACTGGAGACTGTTGATCGACTGATTGATGATACTGTAAAAAAACCCCACAATTCTGGGAGCGTAAATTGCAAATGAGCTTTGGAGGGGGCGATGCTGGATTTTCCCACGCACAGATCTAACCCAAGCTGAGCTTGTTTTCTACCTTGGAAGCTGATCCAGCTACACACACTGTTAATCCACTGTCCCCTCACTGTACTGTAAATCAATCGCAGGTCACACGCCAAGTGTCTCCACACACGGGGGTTAAGAGCGGGCGCAGCCCTGGTGGCTCTGGGTCGCTCCGGCGTCACAGGCTGAAGGGTGATGCCATCAGTGGGGGGATTTTGGGGTAAGCTTTTATTAAGTGGGAGACCAATACTTTCCGTGGTCAAAAGGGCTTGTGTGGGAGAGCTTTGGGTTGTGCTATTAATCATTAGCTGTGTTTTGCTCCTTTTTTCCTCTTCCCAGAGGACACATGGAGCAGAGCCGTGGTCATGTGTCCATCAGCCAGCTCTTACTGTCATTCCTCCTCTGTTGTTTGGAAATCTTAGAGTATTTCTATAGTTATGATAATTTTTTCTCATCCTGCCTCACTTTTCCTCCTGAGAATTTCCCATTTTCTACATCTTTCCTACTTTTCCGTATGTGTATCTGTGTGAAACAGCATAGGTGCACTGAAAAACTACAGAAAGTTCTTAATCGCTGTTGTTACGAACTTGAGCTGTGGCTCATGTTAGTTGATAAAGATCACTCAGGTCTTGCAGGAGGCTCCTTGGGTAATGTCTGATACTTAGGAACAGAGGCTCCTTATTCAGGCAGGATTGGCAGATTTGGGCATAACAAAAATCCACACCCAAAGAAAGTGTTTGTCCAGGCTCTGGGTTTCCTCTGACTTTGGTTCACTCCAGGAAAACACAAATCTGGCTGAACTTCCCAGTCCTGTGGGCTTGTGTGTGTGCTCGTGTCCTGTGGGAGGGTTTTGGTGGAGAGCAGAAGGATGCCCCTCTATGGCTAAAGTTAACCCCTGTGCATAAATCCCTGCAAAATTAGGACTCTGCTGTCTCACAGCCTTTGGGGACACTGCTCTGAGGCTTGGGTGACCCTGAGTATGATGTTTCCCATCCTGCTGGGAGCACCTCTGGCTCAAGGTGCACTCCTGGGGTGAGGGACTGTATGGAGAGAGCATCTTGTGTAAAGCCAAGGAACAGAAAGCAGCAAAGGGACATGTTACTTTAAATCAAATGCAAGCACACAGCCAGGCCCTGCTTTCAATAGGATACTGGCTCTGGAAAATTTACAGTATGCTTGGTTAAGGCAAGTAATTTTATTCCGTAAGCAGCGCAGTACTGTGGGGTTATTGCAGTGCTGCCAACACAGGCCGTAAATATCTCTAGACAACAAAACTATTCATTAAAGAAATGTACCTTCAGACGTCCAGCCTTAAGTTTGCTGACACTTAAATACCCCTCTATAATGCTGCTCGTTATTGAATTTGACTGCAGCCATACCCCTCCGACTCCGTGGCCGGAATGGAAGATGGAGGATGATCCATGGGAATGTGTTGCCTCTTCCTTAGCTGATTCCTCCCTTCCCTCTCCTTTTAGCTGTCCTTAGCATGGCAATATCATGTTATCCTCCTGCATCCTCCAGCTCAGGACACGGGTTTCACACTCATCCCTCAGCCCAGATCTTTCATCTGAGTCTTTGCTATTTTCACCATTCAGAACATGCTATTGTTGAAGTGACATCTTAATGCCAGTTATCTGATGGATCTATTACCTGTCTCCCTACATAGGGATGAGGGAAAGAAATGAGAGAATCCTTTAATCATTGGAATTGGAGAAATATAGCTTAGGCAAACCTCTAACAATGAACAACAGTGTCAGGACCCAAGGGAATGGTTGGAGCTGTGTCAAGGGAGGGTTATGATGGATATCAGGAAAAGGTTCTTCCCCCAGAGGGTGGTGGGCACTGAACAGGCTCCCCAGGGCAGTGGGCACAGCCCCAAGGCTGCCAGAGCTCCGGGAGTGTTTGGATAATACTCTCAGGGACAGGGTGGGATTGTTGGAGTGTCTGTGCAGGGCCAGGAGCTGGACTGGCAGGTCCCTTCCAGCTCAGGTTATTCTATGATTCTATGAACTTATTTTACAAGTTAGCAAGTTTTAGGTGTTTCATTTTAATGGATGGGCTTATTCCAGCAGGGAGATCTTTCTGTCCCTCAGACCCATAGGGGATTAGTGGCATTGAGTTGTGTTCCATGGGTATGAGAACACCCCTCTGTTTAGTGAGTACAAAATTCCCATCTTAGCAAGATTTGCCCATCTGTCCCTTCAGGTCTAAAATGGGGCAGAAGAGCTATTTATGAGAGCATGTAGCTGACAGGACAAGAGGAAATGGCTTCACACTCAAAGAGGGAAAATTTAGGTGGAATACCAGAAAGAAATTCTTCCCTGTGAGGGTGGTGAAGCCCTGGCACAGGTCGCCCAGAGAAGTTGTGGCTGCCCCATCCCTGAAACTGTCTACGGCCAGGTTGGACGGGGCTTGGAGCAACCTGGGCTAGTGGAAGGTGTCCCTGCTCACGGATGAGGAGTTGAAATGAGATGGCCTTTAATGTCCCTTCCAACCCAAACCAGTCTGTGATTCTGTGATCGGGGAGTCTTTTTTAATGTGAATGAAAGTTCTTCCCACATCATTCAGCACCTTTTCCCAGTTCCAGAGCAAACAGAATTGTATAAATAATAATTAACAGTAACAAATGTAAAGATTTAGGAACGACATGCAGTAGCAACACTTAACAGACAGACAGGGCATCTTTCATGGGATGTGTTAACGAGCCAAAAATTGATTGCGGAGCGTTGTTTGGGGTGGACGCGCTTGCCCTGAGCAAATGCCTTTTCCAGTTTTTATCATGGTTTGGAAACAACTTCTTGCCCTTCCATATTGTGGCTCTTACAAACAAGTGTTCTGTTTAGAAAGACGTGTTAAACTGTGTTAAGTAATGTAAGCAAACAACACATGTGCTGCATGGAGATCCTTCCCGTGGCGGCTGGGAGCTGCTTTGCATACTGATTTGTGGCTCTGCCTCTGCTGCTGCTGGCACCTGATCTTTCTTGCAAACGAGGCTACTTTGCCTCAAGGGTTCTCTACCGATTAAGTAATAAATAAATAAGGATAAAATGAACCTAGGCTTGCCTAAAATAATTTTGGAGGTTAAAAAACAGAAAGATGGAGGGGGTTGCTATTGATCCGAGCTATTAAAACATCACGGTGAACTTTCTACATTAAATGGTGATAGGTTTGGGAGGTGAATATGGAGAGAAAGAGTGAAAAGTAACAACAGGGCATGAGATTAAGGAGTTTATTTGCTAGCAGGGATTGTTTGGTTTGTTTTGTTTTTTCTTGGCTATTCCTTACTGTCCTCCATGTGCTTGCAGAAATGTAGCAGGTTTTCCCGAACTTGGTTCCCTCTAATGAATGTTGCTTTTTAAAGCAGACTTGCAGAAGTTTATTTTCGGAAGCCCAGAAAGGAATCCAGCCCTAAATCCCCTCTCTTCTTAAACTCTCGGGTTCCAAGGTCTGGCAGGCCAAGCACACAGGTTTGTCTGATGTATTAAACCTGACACCCTGTTATCTAACGACCTTCAGATGGTCCCTCGATAGCCCTCACCGATAAGCCGCTGGGGCTGGTGCTGCTTTTCCTTGCCTCCTTTTCCTGTGCCTTGGCATTGCTCAGCAGGGCCAAGAGACCAGATGCCTTCCCCAGAGAGGTGGGATGAGCTGCCACCAGCCTTTGCAGCTCACCCAGAGGTGCCTGTTTGCACAGGAGGTGCTCGGGGAGGAGATGGCTTTAGGGACGATGCTTTTTGATGTGTCTCACCTGAGATGTGGGAGGTGTTGCTTTACCTGACAGAAGGAAGGGTTAGATTAGAGATTAGGAAGAAATTCTTCCCTGTGAGGGTGGTGAAGAGCTGGCACAGGTCGCCCAGAGAGAAGCTGTGGCTGCCCCATCCCTGGAAATGTTCAAGGCCAGGTTGGACGGGGCTTGGAGCAACCTGGGATAGCAGAAGGTGTCCATGGCAGGGGTTGGAATGGGATGATCTGTACAATCCCTTCCAACCTGAAACATTCTATAATGTCTCACACACAAAGATGCTCAGATAGGGAGCAGCAATATGTTTTGCCCAAGGTGCTGTGATGGGCTTGTGCCCATCCCCAGCCTCCCTGTGCCCATCCCCATGGCCTCCGCTCCTCTGTGCCCCCTGGCTGTGAGTGGAGCAGGTCAGCTTGTGCTACTGGCAGCCTTGTTGGCTGTGGTCTGTGTTTGGAAAATAAAAGGAGAACGAACTCTATAATATTTTATGGCTTCTGCCATGGTGGTGTCACACCCCAGTGTAGTAACCGCAGTGCTCGGCTTGATGTGAAGGGTAAGCCAAGGGCAGGCAAAAAAAAAAAAATCCTTGTTTTTTAATATTATTAAACTTCAAGTATTCCAAGTTGCTACAAATAATAAAGAGTAAATTTAAAAGGGACTGTGAAAAATGGGGCAATGAACATCTGTGCTGTGTTGATTTATCTGGTAAAAATAAGCAGAGGAGTGAAAGCAGGAGCAGGAGTAATTTCTCAGTGGTGTTGGGTTGTTGCAGGGAGCGTGTTTGCTGCATGGCAAAGAGCAGTGTGGTGCTGGGGTGAGAGGCGAGACCCCCAGCCCCCTCCGCCGGAGCCTCTGATGTTAATCTTGGTGATGGGGAGGGAAATATTGACAGCAGGATGGTGCTCTCTGGCTTGAATGACAGGCCATATGTTTGTAAAATAGTCTGAAGTACCAAATAGAAAAGGCCTGGGCGAGTGGAGAGAGACGTATTTTCTCTTTACATGTAAAACTTCCAACACTTGGCAGGAGCCCAGCGACAATTAATCAGCAGGAGCCTTTTAGAAAGGCTCTTCCTAGGAAATAAGGGTACAGAAAAATCCTTTAAATTAAACATAATTTAAAACAAAGTAGTGTGTCAATAGGGGAGGGGGAGAAACGGAGAATGGACTTGCAATAAATACAGATTACTTGGTATAAATCCATCAGGCCTGATCCTGTCTGCGCTGCTGTGTCTCTCTTGGCCTCGGACTTTTGCAGAGGATGAGCAGGATGGGGGGCCCAGGGGTGCCCTGAAGGGCTGCCGGCAGCAAGGACTGGGGCAGAGAGCAGGGTGGGAGCCCCAGGAGCCCCCCAGCCCCAGGAGCCCTTGGCGGAGGAGCGGAGCTCTCACCATGCAGCAGTGAGCAGGAGTAATGCTGCTGGGGGGAGGGAGAGCAGGAGGAGGAGATCGGATTTCTAAGCACCCTTGAAACCAAAGCTGCACTGTTTATAAACTTCCATAAATATTAATTGATATTTAATAAGGTAGGCAAACACAAGGGAAAGTATTGTTTTGGCCAACTCCTACACAGCGATCCCAGCGAAGCGTGAAAGAGTTTGTGTAACTTTCCTCAGGGGTTAAGAGCAGGTCACGGAAGGTCCTTTTCCCTGGCCGGTGTCCCAGCTTTTTAAGCTATAAGGGAACATAGGAGGCTCCTGGGAATTCAACCCAAATACCTGCTGTCTGCAGGGTGAAACTCCTTGGCTGCACACAGTGGAGTGCACGGGCATCGCTGCCCCGCACCCGGCCCCACATGGGGCTTTCCGGGGGGATTAGGCTGGAAAGGGGGTGACTGTTTTGTCAGATGGGAAGTCTGATGAGATAATCAGGGCCGTTAATTGATATGCTTTCCCACATAACTTGACAGTTCAAACAGGTGGTGAATAGCCCTAACACTAATTCACATCGGGCTGTCGTCCTGTGCCTGGGCTCAGACTTGTACAGATAAAATGACAGAGAAATAGGTCAATGTGGAAAAAGGACAAGCTTGGCACTCCCCAGTGCTCCTCGATTCCCACCAACCCTCCTCTGTAATACAAGTCCCTTACACAGCTTCTTTATATAATCCCTACTACCAAAGGGTGGAGCAAAATTCAAGGGAATGCATTTCCTCTGATGAATTTTGGTGACTTGCTGAGATTTTGCTGCCAGCTCCAGAAAAAGAATCACAAAAATATTTAAGTTTTATTTCTAATTCTCCTACCGTGCATGGGCTGATTCATGGATTTGCACTGAGACTTAGTGGAAAAATCGATGTCAAATGGAATGGAGGCTGATATTATAAAATTAAGATCTAAGATTTTCTGGCTGTAGAGCTACACTCAGAGTCAATCTGTTACACAGACTTGCAGTGAGTTCTTGGAGAAGGGGGAGGCAGATATGAGTCTCCTCTTCTTGCCAGCTCCTCTTCTGGAAATGTGGGAATGCTTCTGACCCCACTTTCTCCCTGGGTCAGCACCCAACTCCTCCTTGGGGCTGGCAAACTGTCGAGCTTCCAAAGCCACAGCT
Organism: Acropternis orthonyx; assembly: GCA_035583155.1. Taxonomy (NCBI): domain Eukaryota; kingdom Metazoa; phylum Chordata; class Aves; order Passeriformes; family Rhinocryptidae; genus Acropternis; species Acropternis orthonyx. Next base: position 1,812,709 of record JAWWEU010000050.1, on the reverse strand, counting down.
CCTGGGATATTTCGTTGCTCTTGTACATGGGGAATAGTCAGTTCTGTAGAGAAATCTCCTCTGAAGTGGCGGCTGGAATGCCAGGGTTCTGTTTCATGAGAAATTTTATTGTTAAGTCAATGGGTGCAACATCTATTCTGGTTCTTACGAGTGGAGTGGAAAGTAGATCAGCTGGAAGAACATGACAGCTCCTGGGCATCGAGGAGAGTTGGGAGGTTTTACAGAGTGTGGGGTGGAGTTATTTTTTGTCTTGTTTTGCCTTTACTTTTTCTTTTCATTTCCTTTTTTTTGGGGGGGTGGGGAAGGAGTATCCTTATCATTTAACCAGATGCACTTCTCAACTGATGAGGATCTCTCCAAGTTGCACCTCCTTTGGAAAGTTCTTGGCATCCGAACCCAAACACCGACTCCAGAGCGAAGCACCGCTGCTGGTATTCAAATCACAAACAAAGGCGGCTCTACAATAGTTGCCTGTCTGTATCGAGTTCACCAGTTTTAATTACAACACCCCACAGTGGAAATTTCACAAAACATTTTACCCGTGCGTAAAATTTAATTAAACAAACAGATCCCTAAAGAAAGCCTTACACTTGTCACAGCGGCATCTACGGCGGAGCAGGGTGTTTCCTGCTCTTACACGTGGGTTATGTCTCAGGATTGACAGGGGTTACCTTTGATGCAATGCAGATGGAAAAGGAAAATGTAGGGATTAATCCCTCTCTCCCAGATTATGCAGAAGCGTGAGCAGGTGGCTGGGGAGGCCGAGCCCTTTCCATTTCTCATTATGTCGCGGTGCTGTGTCTGCGGCGCCGGCCAAGCCTCTGGCGAGTGTGTGAGGTGATATAATTGTGAGATGGAAAACAGTGAGGGAACTTCTTCCTTTGTATTTCAAAGGCCACAATGGCATCTTTATTTGATAAAGGAATTGGATTATGTCTAATCCCCACACTTGGAGACGTTTTATTACTCAGAAAACACTTTCTTAAAGGCATCTTTGCTGCTGCAAGCAGGATGTAAAATACCAGTAGTGGGAAAGGCAATGCCAAGTTTTCCAGGGATGAGCAGAAATCCTCGGATCCTTTCCTTGGGGGCTGGGTTCAGATTGAAGGCATTTTTGATTAATTTTCAATTCTAGAAGTAGAAGCCAGGCTGTGCCTTTTAATGAGGATCTGATGAAGAGCCCAGAGCTGGAGCCACCCAGCCTGTTATCCAGGTGCTTAAATCAGTTTATGCCCCGATTCAGGATATTATGTAGGAATTTAGATTCTTTCATAATGAATAATACATACATGAAATGTGAGCTCTGTAAATTTAGGGAAACGAGCTGTCAAGCGACCCAAGGAGTACAAATGAAGAGGTGAGTGCCATGAGCACAACACAGTGCACATTGTCTCAGGAACTTCCTTTGGCACCGGTGGTGGGACACACTTGGCAGATCAAAATAAAAGCTCAAAGGGAGGAAGAGAAATGATGTTGCCAGAGAGCATTCAGTGTTTTGGATCATTTGTAATGCCATGACAGGCCCATAAGCCAGGAGGTGAGTGCTCCTGGACCCCTCAGTAGGCTCATGTGGGTTTTTTTGGAGGAACACTGACCACACAGCACCCAGCTCCTCTAAAACTGGCTCAGCAAACTTGCTCAGAGCGGCAAGTGGGGTCCCTTTTACTCCCTGTGCTTTTATGTTCCCTATGTCCTTGTGGCAGAAGTGCTTCCGAGGGCTGTCTCATCTCAGTGGTCAAAGTTCCCAAGCAAGAATATCAGCCAAGTTTCATTACATGTGCAGATCGGCTGTCTGGGAGGAGAAGCCTCCCTCACCCTGGTGGGCTCCAGTCTTTTAAACCACGGAGATCCCCTCCCTGGAGCCGGTGTTGTGCCACCAAAAACCAAACCCTCTGACCCTGAGCAAGCATTTGTCACAACCTGAGGGCTGGGCAAGGTTCACTGAACTTCCAGCAGGGCTGGGACCGGGTGGGAGCTGGGAGAAACTCTGGTTTCATCTGGGGCTGGCACCGAGTTTTGAAGCTTTTTTTCTTTTGGCCAGCAAGCGGAGCAATGTAAAGCTTTGGAATGGAAAGGTTTGTTGGGAAAAGATGCCCTGCACTCAGGCTGTACCCTGAGCTCAGCACCTTTTGCTGTGTTTGCACCCAGATGTGCCCACATGCTCTCTTTGGCTCCAGGGAGCTGGATTGAGACCATCTCTTCTGTGCTCTTCCCTTTCCTCATATTTCATATTAGTCTGGTGATCCTTATCTCCACTAACATTTGGGGCTTAGAATCGCTTCAGGGTTTTTCCTCCCCCCCCCCGCCTTTAAATTCCCTTAAACGTCAGTTGTGTGGCTGAATTGCAAGTTTTCCCAGGCTTCTGGAAAAGATAAATGTTGCTTTTTCCAGAGCAGGCACAAACCCAGGACCGTGGTAGATGTTTGAGGGGGACCCGTTTCCTTTCATCAACTCTCTCTTAAATTGCTTGGGAAGTGTCCTATGCTGTGACCTCCTGATACACATGGTGGGTTTAGGAAGGAAGGTCCAGTGGAAGGTGTCCCTGTCTATGGCAGGGGGTTGGAAGGAGATGATTTTTAAGGTCCTTCCGACTCAAACCATTCCATGATGCTATGAAGGAGGAGGGAGTAATGCTGAGCACTTGTGCAGCCAGAGCATCCCTCACCCTGAGGTGAGCACAGGGATGTGCCAGGGTGAACGGGGCAGAGGTGGGGCCTGAGCTCACCTTTCCAGCCCTTGGACCTAAAAGCTTTTCTTCTGCTCTCCTGGCTGCATGTGTTGCCTTCCCCTCCCTGACCAGTGGCCAAAAGCAGAGATGCATTTTATTCCAGAGTATTTCACTATACAGGCGCTTTTGAAATCAGGAAAAATGGGGGGAAATTGCAGTGGGCTTAGCAGACAAAATTGAGCAGTTGACTGTGGCAAGGCATACAGTACTTAAATGCAAGAGCTGATCTAATCGTTGTTCTCGAGGAAGCTTTTTGCTGCATTTTAGCACACAAAGCTTTTCGTTTTCTCTTTTGTGGCTTGAGCTGCTATTTAAGAAAGCAAAAATCAATAAACCTTTCCAGCTTTCAATCTTTTGCCCCAAAAGGTGTTTTTTTGGGTAGTGTTTTGTCATTCATAAGCTGTGGCGACAAATCCTTGACATCATTCGTGGATAATATCGATCAGCTCTTCCATTGCGCCAAAGGACAAATAGAAATCATTTATCTGTCTGGACTCCAAAACAGCAAAAGACAAAGGGCTCTGCCAGCCACCCATGACAATCAGCAGCTGAAGGTATTAGCAGAGGGTCAAGTTCAGAGGTCAGTGGTCAAACAGGTTGTCATCAGTTTCTCACAGCTCCCAGAGTGGAAAAACCCAGATGGTTTTTATTAGCCAAATCCAGGAAGGCTGTGGGCACTGGGTGCTGCCGGCTCGGGGTGCACCTGCCCTTCCAGAGGGTACCTTGAAGGTTTGGGTTAATTTCTTGTAAATATGGAGGCTGAACTCCACCTTCACTCTGTGATGAAGGGCCAGGCCCAGGCAAACCACGAGCAGCTGCCATTTTCTGCGATATCAAAGCTGACATTGCTCTGAGCATTCCCAGGATCTGTTTGTTTCGATGTTGTTAAATGATTTTCTGCACCTGTTCTGGGAACAGCCTCTTCTTGGGCACAGGGTCCTAAACCTGCTGCTTCCAATCTGTCTGCCTTGAAGGTCTTTGCAAAAGCCAGGCAGGGAAAAGCCTGGTGGTTACTGAGGGAGGTGCTGCATCCCAGCTGTATTTCCTCAGGTGTATGGACAGCACTGAGGGGCAGCATCGATCCTACCCACGTCCTCGTTCTCCACCACCAGTGCCACCAAATTAGAATTAACAAACATTTCAATCAAGATAAAATGGGATGCTGTATGGACTCAGTCCCAGAGGGAAAGCTTCCCTGGTCATATCTCCCTAGGCCTAGAAGCAGGCCATTGCCAGTGCTGTGCCTCTGCCACACATCCAGAACCTTCTTGTGTCAGTACGGAGCCCTAAGTCTGTGGGATCTGTAAGTAGCAGAAAAAGCACCTAAAGCAAACTTGCTGCCTCTTTGGATTTATCTGCAATTCAAATAGACATTTATACGGTCCTGTTTTGTCCACTCTCATAAAAAACTTGGGCTGCTCTGAGGTTTATGGGAAACCTTAGATCCATCATTCAGGCAGGACAGCACGACCACTAGAGAAATCCCTTGGGAAACCAAAGGGGAAGGCTCCAACCAGAGCTGCTCGTCTGATCCTCCCACTGGCTTTCCATAAACCTGGACACTCAGGGCGTCCATCAGTCAGTGGGGCACTTCAGCCAGAATTACTGGAGTGAGGGGGAGAGGCCATGGGCAGTAAATAAGGGTGGATAAAATATCAGCATGATCGCCCTTTCCAAGAGCTCCTCTGCCTGCCTTCCAGCACTGTGGGGGCATGGTGAGGGTCTACACAGGGATACCACCTCGGGCACGGTGAGGCTGTACACCAGGAATGCTGGCTCTGGAATGACGAGGCTGTACACCAGGGATACCAGCTCCAGCACGCATCCCTGAGCATCACAGCTCTCTGTGAGGAAGGTGGAACTGTCAGGGAAGGGTCTACAAAAGATTTTAAGCGTGTGTCTGTACACCTGACTTAGAACCATTAGTGAAGGATTGTGTTGATATTTCTCATTGGTATCTACTCTTCTTAGCAACTGCTCTTTGCCCACATTCTGAACATTCCGTGTGCTCTCTTCCCCTGTCTCCATCACCACAGTTATTCCCAATGTTTTTATTCTGAGGGGGCTGGCAAACAGAGATCCATCTCGTATTTAACCATGAGTGTGCCCTGGTGAAGTTTCTCTCGGAGACGATGCTCCCGTGGTATTGACACCTGGTCGGGGTGGCCTGGAGAGAAACACACCCTGAGCAACACTTTATTTAAACTGTGACAAGTTTTCTATTCATCAACAACTAGTTGAGGCAACGGAGACTTTCTTATAAGAAATGGCACTGCACAGAACTCTAACCAGGCTCTCTCTTTGCATTTTAGACAGATAGCTGGGGAAGTACTTGTGCAAACACAAATTCCCACTGGATAAATAATCCGCGTATGTGATGCCGGGAGCCAGCGTTGCTCCTTCGTGCCACAAGGCGATGGGGTAAACGTTGCTTAAATTTCTTCTGGTAGATAGGAAATTCTCCCTTTTATTTTATTTTATTCTCCCAAGGACACTGTCAAGGTCACCACGAATCCTGATGCTCCAAAGAGTGTATCAGGGATACAAACCCATTTCACCAGGCTATTGTTGTATGTATCCTCCTGTGCATCCAACTTCATTTCCACTTCAATTTTATCAACCTTCCACTGGAGACTCAAGGAGATAGGAAACAAGTACTGACACGAATTAGCCCGGAGATTGACTGATATAGCTCAGCCCAGGGAACCCTGGGTAAAACCTTCTCTGGGCTCTTTCTCTCTTGCTCTCTCTCTCTCTGCCTTTTTTTTTCCTTTTCCTTTTCCTTTCCCCT
>JAWWEU010000050.1:1706891-1807090 GCA_035583155.1 Acropternis orthonyx | reverse complement strand
TTTCCCCCCCCCCCCCCCCACCCCCCCTTTTTTTTTTTTATTCACTACAACTGGCTTTTTCAGTCACCTGTCAGAGATGTCACCAGTCCCATCCAGGATGACAGGGCAGGAAAGATTTTGATGTGGTAATTTGCCAAAAATACCCAATGTGGCATATTAAAGATGGCAGCAAGTGTCAAAGGCTCTGGGGAGGAGATTCCTTGTGGGTAAACCAGCTTTCTCTTCTCAAACCTGCTGTGAACCCCGAAAGTGCTCACCCCTTCGCTTTGGGGAACTCATGGCAGAGCTTCCGTGCCTTTTGGGAGAGCCTTTGCTCCATCCATCGACCTCTCGGTGTGCGTAGGGTTGGCTGAGGGGACACCCCGACCTCCCCCTCTTCGCCTCTGCGGCCCCTTGCCTCGGGGCTGGGGGATGAGAAGGCTCCAGAATGAGTAAGGCAGCAAGGGGGTCCTGGCAAAGGCAGGGGATTGTTCCACAGGGTCCAATTGTTGCTCCACGTAGGGAGTGCTTGGCTCAGGTGTGGTGTGGAGACAGGTGTGCCCTCCCCACGAACTTCAGCCCCTCTTCTTCCTCAGAATGCAGGAAATTTATGCCCTTTGGGTTCAAAAAATGCTCCTAGAGGGAAAAAGAAAAGAGAGAGAGAGAGAAAGAGAATGAAAATGATTTTAATTTTTTTTTGGCGTAGAAATGAAGCTGATATTGAAAGTGAGTAAATTTTAATGAAACGGTGCAAAAATGACATCATTTACTCAGAAATCATTAATTTGTCAGCATTAATATTTCAGCTACAACATTGCCTGTCATTCTGTGCCAGCAATGACTGATAAATCTATAAAAGTGTGCTGCTAATTTACTGAATATTTATGTGCAGTGTCATTTGCAGAGTAGGATTTGAATTTATTTCGCTCAGTATTCAGCTGGAGAACATTTCTAACAAACCTAAAATGAACAGCACCAGGCTGTGCAAAGTAAAGCTGGCAAAACTTCTCAAATAACATTTTAAAGGGAGAGGAGCCCTGGCAGGAGCTGTGGCGTTTCCCTGGGATGAGGCTCTTCCAAGGCCATACCCCAGCGAGCACGGCGCGGGTGGCTCGGGACAGGGCACGGCAGCTGCCAGCCCCGGGGCTGTGCTGACACATATTTGTCACATCTATAACATTTGTCATCTGCAGACCTCCTTAGAGGTGTCAGCTTATCCATTCCACCTCCCAGGAGGATGTACGCGTGTCGGGAAGGAGCAAACGCTCCCTGAAGAATGGTTTGGTGAGAATTTGTGTGTCAGGTTGGAACAGGAATGGAAAGTTTGCAAAGCTGGGGTGGGAAGTTTAATGAAATCATCAGGGGGAGCAGAATATTTTGGGAAAGTTGTGCAGCCAAGGTGGGCTGGGGCTAGTTTGGGTCGACCGTGCCACCTGCAGAAGACTCTTTGGGATCCCAGCATGGAGCAGGGAGTGTCTGCATCAGACTGGTTCGTTGTGGGGAGGGTTATTTTTACCACACCAGAGCCCTCCTGCAGCTCCCCAGTGTCCCTGCTCCCTGCAAACCTGCCAGGAATGCCCTGCTCCTCGGGCTCCAGAGAGTTCTGGTGCTCCCTGGGGCGGCCGTGGGATGCAGCACACCCATCAGCTGGAGCGTGTGTTGGGAAAGGGAGTTCTTTGCATGGGTATCTTGGTCACAAAAATGCAATTTTGGGATAACAGAGCCCCTTTTGAAGTTCAGGCTGAGCTTGGATAGTGCTTTCAGGCAGGGGAAAAAAAAATCAGAAATTAATTTTTGGGTGGCAGGAAAATAAGGTTTCCCTTTGGCAACTTGAAAATGGAAATTTTGAATTTTCTATTTTGAAATTTCAATTTTGGACCAAACTTACCAAGGGTGATTTTGACATTCAACTTTGATGTTATGGATTCTTTAAATTAAGTAGGAAGTTACATTCTGAGTTGAACAGAGGGGGGTTGTTTGTTAGTTTTTGGGGGGTTTTCTTGCAAACCCAAACATTTGGCAGGACTGGAGAGCTCTTCCCTGTAACTGCTTGAGCCACAGAAGGAAAAACCTCTGAAGTTTGGGTGTTCATCACTGATGGGAAAGAAATTCCCAGAGCTTTGAGCCTCAGGAACCTCCTGAAGGTGGGCACCAAGCGCTGCCCGCCACGGGCCACCCGCTGGGCTGCAAACCACAGGAACTGCTGGTAATTAACAGGCATATTAATCCAAGTAGAACACGATAGCCTTATTATAGTCACATTTTTCACTTTCATCAGAATAATATCATATTATATTAATATTTATTTCTGGCTAATGGGCTGTGAAATGAGCTGGGGGATGTTCATGATGGGACAAGAGGTGTTGGGGGGTGGGAGCAGTGGGGCAGGGGGAGCCTGTTACGTCCCAGTGACCGGCATGGCTTGTGCCCCTTCCATCCTCTCCCTTACCCAAGTGTTGGAAAAGTTGAGGTTGGTGGGAAATGGAGGTGCCAGAGATGCCAGCCTGGCCTGGTGCTCTCTTCGCACTGTGTCTTTGTCCCTGGTCACTTTCCAGGCACAGGGAGAGGGAGAACAGCTCAGGATAGAGACGAGCTGGACGATGCAGAGCTTTCAGCTCTGACAGATTTGGGCACGGCTGTCAACAAGATGGAGATTTACTTTAAAGAAGAGAAAAAAACCTTGCTTACACTCTGCCACTCACATCTATTACTCTGGAAAATAAGGATGATATGAGAGCAAGGAATAAATCCCTTCTAAAAATATATTGGGTGAATGCATTAATTTTCCTGTGCACATGGAAGAGGGTAGGAGAATGAATTTTAAGCTTGATTCATTCTCCAAAACGAATCTTAAGCCTTCTAATTGTTGAGTGTTGGCATAAAAACATATTATTTATGAAGTGGTGGCTTGGTTCTACATGGCCCCTATGCCTTTTTCTTTCTTTTAAAGCAAATCTCATTTATTTCTTCCTAAAAGGTGCTCTAGAATCTAATATGAGCATTATGAATATTTAATTTTCCAGGCTGGGTTTACACAATCCCAGAGCGTGTGGCAGCTCAGCCAGTCCCTGCACACCCAGCCCGGTTTGGGGCTCAAGGAGGTGGTTGCATTTTGCTCTGCTTTGGTTCATGCCTACAAATTTCCCATCAGGAAAGAGGAAATGGCTTTAAACTGAAAGAGAGCAGGCTTAGACTGAATATTAGAAAGAAACTCTCCCCTGTGAGGGTGGGCAGGCCCTGGCACAGGGTGCCCAGAGAAGCTGTGGCTGCCCCATCCCTGGAAGTGCCCAAGGCCAGGTTGGACGGGGCTTGGAGCAGCCTGGGCTGGTGGAAGGTGTCCCTGCCCATGGCAGGGGGTGAAATGGGATGAGCTTTAAGGTCCCTTCTGACCCAAAAGTCAGCCTGGGATTCTATGATTTACTGCCCATCTCAGGCTGCTCCATTCCCATGGCATCTGTTTCTGTAAAATCCATGTGTGTCATAATAGAGAAGAGAAGCTCCGGAGGCACCGGGAAGACCCCATGGTCATAGAACTGTAGTGGCTTTCTTAGAGGTAAGATGGTAACGCAATAAAACCATTCCACAGGAGAGGAAAACTCCTGGTCTGCAGCTTAATCGTTAGTAAAAAATTATTTCCTACAGTGTTAAAGATCTAATTGGACCAATCAAAAGGCAAATTAATGATGGCTCATTTGAAGGAATCTGCATGGGTTCATGCAGAGGCTGCGTGTAAGAGCCAGAGTTCTGGAGCCTGGGAATGCTGTCCTCTGCAGCATGAGGTGTATTCCCTGAGAAGTGACTTAGTGCTGGCTGGGACATTGGAGGAACACAATAATTTCATTGTTTATTTTTTTTAAACTTAAAACACTCAGATTGTCCCTGTTGCTGTTTGGAATTTCCCTCTGAACCAAAGGAATAGGTTTGAGCTGTTAGACTGAGCAGTCCAACTCATGTATCCACTCCAGATCAAACCTGGAGTTTTATACCGGGAAAATGTTTGATTTTTCAATTTACTTTCCAATTTAAAAGTTTTATGTGTTTTAAATAGGGGAAGGAGCATTCTTTTGTCTTACAGTCTGACTTTTTGCAAACCACTGAAAACGTGTCCCTTTTCTCATCTGTAAAAATCACACTCCCCACACCACAGGATGGCCTGGGAGACAAAACTCTCAGCTAGTCTGAGTTAAAGAATGTTCTAAGATTATAGGATGGACTCTTCTGGACCTGTGCCATGGTTTATATAGATTTATCTCCTGCCCATACTCTGCAGGGCGGGTAAAGCACATGCCAGCCTCAGATGCCACTCTCCACTAGCTCCCAAAATTCGAAGCTTTATTTTTTCAAAAGTACATTGAACACTTTATACCACCAAGTTCCCACTAAGCACCCACCTGTATCTATGCCTTGCTAATCCTAATTTTCTGTAAGAGTTGACAGTAAATTATGTGACCTCCAAATATACAACAAAAGCACATCTCAGAAGCAGTTTGGGCAGCCTGGACATCTCCCCAGTCCCCAACTTCATCACTCCCTGTGCACCCCTGACTCAGATGCCAACAGAGCAGTCACTGGGCAGCTGCTGCGCTCGGAGGGTGTTTCTGCTCAGGGGGTTTCTGTGCTCCTGAATATTTACCACTGCTGTATCCCGCTGTGTTTTGTGTGGCAAAGAGGGTCAAACCCCCTTAGGCTCAGGAAGGGACTCCCAGCATCACCACCCCCTCCCTGCACCCGGCCGGGATCTCCTGCTGCCACGGCTCTCCCACCCGGGGCCTCCTTTGTGCTCCAGCCCAGCCCCAGCTAAAATGCTTTTCCTTCCGAGCCATTCCCTGCATTAAGCTCGACCAGCCCAAATTGTCTCACCTTTCCCCCCGCTCTGATAAATGCTCCCTCCGCAGTTAATGTAACCTCCCCGAGCGTCCTTCATTTGTCAAAGATCACAGCCTTTTACGGCGGGTCATTATTTCACGAGGAATTCGAACAGAAATATTTCCAGTCCACACCAAGCGATCTATTTCGCTTCCCCACCCACCACATTAGCCTCTGAATACTCTCATTATACCATTACTAATTAGAAATTCTCTCAAATTGGCGGCTGCATTAAAAAAAAAAGACAGTGTGCTGAGCATATGGCATAATATCCTATTAATGAACACTCTAAATTCAAACTCAGGTCAGCTGCTCATTTCTTGCTCATGACACCCAGGCAAGGGGGGGGGAAAAGCAAGCTTCTTTTTTTTTTTCCCTTCTAAAATGCATAATATGGAATGCCAGGATGCAGCAGTGCCTTAGGCCAATGCTTTATTTTATTTGGCTAATTTTTGTGGCAGAGTTGTAAAAAAATAATTTCAAAATGTATGTATATATATGCCTTCATAAAGCACAGTGGAAGCCACTTGCTGGCCAGTGTGAGTGTGAGTGCTGCCTCCTTTAAAATGAGCAAAACAGGCCCCGTGGGCTCCCCAAATATCTTTGAGCACAATGAATGTCATTTGAGGTTGTGTTTTGTCCTGCCGGCATCAGTGTCTTCAGTGCAGGGATGTGGGAAAGGAGAGGAACTGCAGCACACACACTTTTTTTTTTTCCTTTTTAGTTAAATGAGCTAATTGTACCAGACACTCGCACCGTGTGAGTGACTTTTTGGGTTGACCTCACCTTGTTCCTAATTGGTGGAGGCTGAGCCAGGCTATGATCTGGCATTGCTGCTCACAGAGCCCAAGCTCATCACTCCTCACTGACGCTGCTCTGGGGGTCACTGAGCAAAGCTCTTCAGCGGGGGGCTCTGGGTCCTTCCCGGGTGGGCTCGGCAGCGGGGAGAGTTCACCCACAGGCTCTGCATCCCCACGGTCCTGCCGGGGTGTGGGGAGCGGGTGAGCCCGGCCGCTCGCTGTGAGTTGCTCTAGTTGCATTTTCTAGGCTTGATGGAAACGTGCCAGCGAGTGGGAGGGCTGGGTGTGAGCGTCCATGTGTTTCTGGGGACAGGCAAAGGTTACCTGCCTTTCTGAGGGTTAGTTTATTGTATTTTTTTAGCACCGTGAAATTCACAATGTGGTAAAATAGCAAATTCTCGTACCTTTCATTTCTCTGGGCAGATGAGCTGTCAGGGCTTTAGGTCTCATCAGTCTTGTTGTCACTGAGGTTTATAAAACCACCAAATGATATTATGTCAGCTGATTCTTTAATGGGATAATCATTAGCCAAGACCTGAGTAAGGTGTTTTTTTGCCATCACTAATTTCACCTCAAGGTGAATGCACAGGCAAAGCCCTCGGGCGCGGGGTTTGCTGTGATGTGTGTGCTCGGTTCGCTCTGTGCCATTGCACCAACTCCTGCTCCTCCTTCTGGGACGTGCCGTGTGCTCTCCGTCCCCAGTGTTTGTCACAGCAGGATAAGCCACATCATGAAGGTTGTGACCGTTGTCCCTTGCAGAGAGACTTCCATGGGTGTCCCAGGGCTGCTGGCTCCAGCCCTGGAAGCCTGGGATGAGATCTCATCCCTGTGGTTGCCTGCACACCCTCCATTTATCCAGGGTATCAGCAGCAAAGGCTGAATGAGGGTGAGGGCTACATTGTGCAATTTGACCTTCCAGTTAAAATTGAAAAAGTTTTGGCTTCTCAACAGAGTGAAACTTTCACATTGAAAACAAATATTTTTGCCTCATCAAGAATCCAATTTTCTGTCAAAACAGTTTTCATTAAATATTTCCAAGCAGCCCCGGGTAAGTATTGATTTAAACTGTTACAAGAGAGAGAAGAATGAGGCTTTGTCTCTACAAAGATCATGTTTGCCCACCAATTAAAATTACAGTAGTAGTGAGTAATCACTGCCGCCTCTAAAGGGGGATTGTTTAATGAAACACATGGTAATTATCCTCGTTAGCTTGTGCAGTCCAATGTCACATCCCAGTGAGTGGTCAGGACCCTGGGCACGGAGCAGTGGGAGCAGGCAGCATGGCTGGGGGGGGTTGTGGAGCTCTTGGGTTGGGCTGCCAAGGAAGTGAGGTCTTTTCCTGGGAGGGCACCTGCAGGAAGACCTGGCCTCCACCCTCGTGTTGCCCACTTGGTTTTCCAAATGTCCGGGACCTACCACAGCTTGTGATGGACTGAGACACAAATGCAGCAGCTAGGATGAGGGCAAGTGCTCCTCAGAAATCACGGAGTTGGGCCATTGCTCATCAGAGGCTTGTTGAGTTGTTGTCCTGCTCACTCAGGCTTCTTCTAGAAAATTCTTCTGTCACCCTATAAAAGTTGAAGCGAGGTGCAGGATTGTCCATGCAAGTGGATTTCTGGTGCTGTGATGGGGAACTGGGATCAGGGTGAGTGATGGGTGTTGGGGTCACTCAGCCTGGGGAGGGCAAAGGGGCTGGAAGAGGCATGGAAGAACATCCAGAGCTGGATCTGTCCCTGCCAGCCAAGTCAGTCATGTGTTCTGAGGGTTAAAGCTGAGATGAGTGCACTGAAGCCCAGGAAGAATCGAGGTTTTATTTCATTGGCACCAGGGTCATTCCTGATTTAATTATGTAAAAATTAATGTGAACTTCTTTCTTGGTAGTATAGGCCATCCATGGAAATTGAATTGGTTGAAATGCTGGTTAAGCTAATCACTTGCAAGTCATTATGATGGCTAAGCACAGGGATGTTGTAATCTGTTGGGACTTCTCAGAGACCTGATTGAAGACCAAGTTTAAGACCCACAGGTTTAATCAGAGGGGATCAGAGATGTTGCACTGAAGTGATTTTCCTGTTAGCAAGGAGCTGTGAACCATTTCTTCCCACTATGAGAATCCTCATTGTAAGTCCAAAGGTGTTTTCGTGTGCTTCCCAAACCCATTTCCAGCCTGGCAATTATGGACAGAGTTGTGACAGATCTCAGGCTAACGATGAGCCCCTGGGCTTCACCAGCCAGAAACATCCACACTGCAGCATGGCACACAATACTTGGATGGTTAAATTCTGATTGAACCTACAGATTATCTAATCTGAATTGATACATCACAAAGGTTTACATAATTTCCTCATTATGTTGGATTTTCAGACCAGTAGCCTATATCATACCAGAGGATTTGTGTTAGATGGGCAACCTCAGCTTTACTAAGAGACAGGGAGAGGTGAGATCCATTCTTCTCATGGTGTGTTGTTCAATGCTTAGCTGATCACACTGTTCATTATCTTACCTCCATTTCTCCTATGAATTTGCCCATTGTGGGCTCCTAGCTATAGGTTCGTGTCATGCCTTTCTCTGCTGCAGGAAAAAGCCCTCAGTATCCATGTTTTCCCCTTGGGAAACTGAGTGTATATATCCTGTTCTCAGGAATTCACTCATGTCATACAAGAAACACCAATGTGTGTGTGTGTGTGTTGATGCAACAGCTGAACTGCAGAGGATGGAAAGCAGATGCTTATTACCAAGTTCAACATCTTTTACCTACTGTTTTTGACCTTCCCATGCCCTTTGTATTCCCAGCTCTGAAGTCCCCTCGATGCTGGCACTTGCCAATGCCATCTGCAGTCACATTGCTGTAAAAATATACAGCCAATTTCTGTGTGTATGTGAAGGAAAAATGTTTGATGCAAAGAGGAGGGGGGAAGAGCTGTGTCATGATATTGTATGCAGGCACTCATAAAGATCCCTGGGAAAAATCCTAGCCCGGATCACGCAGCAGCCTTTCGTCCCTGTGAGTGCAGGGGCTGCAGGTGAAGGCAGTGCATCCACACCAAACTCCCGTTCCCACTGAAGTAGCTTCTGCCAGGGATCCTGTCCCCATGTCCTCCAGAGGAAATGAGTAATTTTAAGAGAATAACAACAACTGGATTTAAAATTCCACTGAATTGTGTGGGATCTGTACTCTGCAAGGTGGTGCAGCTTGATGGGGCTTGGCAGGGACCCCGAAATGCAGCAGCACCCCTGTACTGATGTGTCATGGGCAGGTCACACCCAAGCACCAGTCACTGCACCAGCATCGCTTAAACATAGATTTGGGAAATTTCCATTATCACACCTTCCCCTGTCACTGCACATGTGCTGTGTGTCCAAGTCTGTACATGCAGATGTGTATTCATACACCTGTGTGTGTGGGTTTGGTGCAGGCAGGTGAGCCCTGTGGGGACAGTCTCCATCCTGCCCCTGCCTGCGCGGTGTGACCCTACCTGGGGGTCTTGCAAGGTCTCTTGAGAGCTCCCCTTGCTCCCGCGGCCATTAACCATCTTTAATCTGAGTGTCATATTTATAACAATTTATGTACATTTTAAAGGAATAAAAACTTGAAATTGATATTTAGAAGCACATGAACAGCTTGCAGAGTGTTTTATCCATCTGCTCCCAAAAATGACCACCTTTGTAGGTGCCTGGAGGGTGCTGGGCCTGAGCTGCTTCCCAGGCTTTGTCAGGAGCCAGCTGATGTCCATAGCAAATCAAGATGCTTGTTGTAATGTTCGCAAAAATGTAATTTGATTTGCCTTTGTCAACAAAATCTGCGGAAACATCCCCTGCCTGAATAAATATCCCTGCAGGGTAGCACATGCTTTGTAAATAATTTTCATTGTAACCCCCTCTTCCTAGCAGGGTGGAGAGTTGAGAACATTCATCAAGTCTCACATTAAGAAAATAATTTTCTTGTACCTAATTTGTGCAATAAATAAAGTCCACAATTTCTTGCTTCTGCAGCAAGGAAATATAAAGAGCTGAGACAGGGGATTTTTGACACTGGGTCTCTTTTTGATGGCTATTCCTACCTCAGGCTTGGTGCCTCCTGGAGGCCAACAACTCCCCAACAATTTGGGATTTGGGGCATGTCATGCTCTGTGCACTCCAGCACAGAGCAACCCAAAGGAGCTTTGTTTGCCAGGAGGGGAGTGAGAGGCTCTTTTACAGTACACCCCAAATAACAGCAGTCTCCCATTCCCAATCTGGAACAACATCTTGGATGATGCCGAGACTAGGTAAAGCTTTCCCCAGCTGCAGGAGCTCTTTGGCCAGGCCTGCCCAGTGCACAGCTGGCACGAAATAGAGGTTATTTTTCCAGTAAGAAACTTAGACATATTTGCTCACTTGCAACCTGTGCTCATGACTGACTGCAGAAGGGAGAGAGTATTGTAGGCGGGTTTCTTAACCTGAATTTCTCTAGAATTGGAGCAGTAGCTGTCTGCTTTTTCCATCTGGTATCAGCTAAGGTTCTCCAGAAGGAGCCATAGGAAAAGCACAGCCTTGCCCCCCTCCACGGACCCTGAGTGTTGATTCAGCAAAGGCAGCACTGCTCTCTGATGGTCTCAGCTGCCTCTGGCCCAGGCTTTGGTGGTGGCACCAGGTTCTCTGCACCTTGAGGGGTCACCTTCAGAGCTCCTGCCCCTCAGGCAC
This sequence comes from Acropternis orthonyx, assembly GCA_035583155.1. NCBI lineage: Eukaryota > Metazoa > Chordata > Aves > Passeriformes > Rhinocryptidae > Acropternis > Acropternis orthonyx. The sequence continues at coordinate 1,796,762 of JAWWEU010000050.1, read as the reverse complement.
TGCTCCCAGGCAGCTCTGAACGGGCACATGACAAACCTACAGGCCAGGGCTCAATGGTTGGGAAGGAAACAGGGAGGGCACAGAAGAGTTTTGGCATTTCTTTCACTGCACCTTGGGTGACCAGACTCTTAAAATCTTCCTTATCGATCCCATGTCTCATTGGGGAATTGGAGCACAGGTCTCTCAAGCTGGGAGAATACTAAGATGGGAGGATAGCTTTGGTTTTTTCCTTGCAGAAATGTAAATCTGTTATTTATATATATTTTATGGATGGCATGTTCCTATCCCCAGGCATTTTGCATTGGAATTCAACTCATTGCAAGCCTATTACATGTTCACTAACTATAAACCATCTGATTTATATTCATTAACCAGTCGTAGACAGCAGCAGTGGCATAACTTTAGCACTGGACATGCCTCAGTCGACGGGTGAACTAAATTTCAGTTAATTAAGGTGCCGTAATTGTTGTCCAGTACAAGTGTCTTCAGGGCATTCACTTTGTAAATAATTTTTCACCCCAACCTTTCCTGCATACTTGGTTGCTGTTCTGCAACTTTGTTGGAGCCGTAAATTATTAGGAAATCAGCTCTCCTGCCTTCCTGGTAGGAGAAAGTCCCTTTTCTGCATCTTGCCAAGGACAGCGATGGTGTTAATGATTAGCAAATGCAATGGGACTGAGGAGAAAGCAGTAGAAGGATTATAACCTGCAAAAAACCAAAAAAAAAAAATAGGAGGGATCTCATCTCCAAGAGGGGTGTTACCTCAGGGGAAGCCTGGTGCATGACCACTGCCAGCTCGTACTCAACCTCATCTCACCTTCTCTCGAAGTTTTTGCTCAGAGGTAGCAGGAGGAGCTTATGAGGCTGAGCTTCACCTAAACACAGCCTGGCTCGGAGGAGGCCTGGAATGAATTCTCGGACGGGTTCAATCTGACTGCCAAGAAAGTCAAAGCTGAAACTTCAAAACTTAGGTCAGCTTTCTGGTTTGAATTCCACAATGTGCAGTTCACAGCCCAAATTCAGGTGTAGGTAGCTCTTTCCCTGTGAATCCTGAGAAGATCCAGGAGAACTTTGGACAGCATCAGTCCAGAGTGAGCAGAGATAGAGAAACCCCTATCCCATCCATCCCAAGGTGCCTGAGAGCCCCAGGGTACCCCTGTGGGGTCTGGGGTTACGGCTGGGGAGGGCAGCAGGTTGTCTGATGGACCCAAAGTGAGCCTTGGGTAGTGAGGAGGCAAGGAATGATCAGTGTGAGCACAATAAAGATCCCTGCTGCTCCTGAGCCTGTGCACACCCACAACAGGGCAGCAACTAGGCAGGAGGCTGGATGTGGAGCAGAAAAGGTAGTTATGAAGAACTGCTGGATGCTACTGGAGTTACTCGCTTCTTTTTTTTTTTTTACCTCCTTTGGATTACTTGCTGCTTTATTTTCTCAAAAGTTCAGATTTGAGGGGAACCTTGTAGAAAAGGACATTTCTTCCCCTTCTTTTACACCCAGCAGGTTGGAAGCCAAGGTGGAAAGTGTTTTCTGGTCATGTACTTGATGTGAAAATAAATGCAGGGCAGCTCTGAAAGAAGCCAGTCCCGAGGCCACAGGGGAGGGCAAACCCCACTGGGGTGATTAGCACTGACCAGGACATTTTCCTTTGTTTTTTTGGAAATAGGGGGAAAAATACCCTTTTTTGTAGAGTGTGTACTGTAGGTTGGGGCTTTCTGGGTTTGTTTCATGTTAAAGGTGTTTCCCTGAGTTACAGTTCTTGGGGACTGGTGTTTCTGGTTGGACTGGGATTTAACATGCAGTATTTATCATGTGTCCCCTGTGCTCATCGCCGTGTTTTCACGGTGTAGCCTGAACAAGCAGCTGGATTTTCACCTGTGCTTAAGTAATGGAGCAAAATGGAGCAAAAGCCAAGTCTCCCCTGTCTGCTTTCACCCAGCAATTTAGTGCATGTCAGAGTCAAGGCAGCTTTGAGCCTTTGTGTGTCAGTAAATCCTCCCGCTCCGCAGCTCCGGTGAGCGCCTGCAGACACCTCTGTAGTGCATGAAGGGGGCACTGGAGCTTCTCCATTTGTCTGCTCGAGCTTCCTCTTGATCTGACAGCTCCTTTCCAGACCTGCCCGGCAGCAGACATATGCCAGTCTCTCTGATAGTTCATGTTCACTTATTAATATAAAGATTCAACTTCACACTCGCCGGAGTAAACCTTGCATGATGCCTCTGACAGTAATTCAGTTGTAGCCTCAATCAGATGCTGGATCTCCAGGCCATGGCTATCCCGCTAGCCTTTTCCAATTTTTCACTACACCAGTCATGAATAAATCACCAAAACACATCAGATTGCTGAAAATGGAAATACCAGAGACAGGCCCCAGTTCAGTAGTCAAAGAGCATCACCTTCCTGCAGCAGGCATGCACGCTCCGTGCTCTCTTGTCTGCTCATCACATCCCGTCCCGTCATCCAGAGGCCCCAAATGCCTGTGAATCACCAGTGTGCACCCTGTACATCCAACTACACATGGCTCCTGGCCAGGGAGAGGTGATTTCCATTCACTGGATGTGCTGCCAGATGAGCCATCAGCAGTACCCAGATGCTCTGGAGCAGGGCTTGCCCTCTCGTGCGTGCTGCAGACAACGCTGTGCATTTTCAGTGCTCGGTAGCAGATAAAGCAACAAAATAGTTGGTTCTTCCAGCCTTTCCCCCTGCCCTCAGTGAAATACGGTTTGGAGAAGCCTGGAGGATCTGGTTCTTCCAGCAATGACTGCAGCAGTCCTGAGCATGGACAGGTGCCCTGTCCGCCCCAAACTCCCCCCTCAGAGGGTGCTGCCTGCACGTGGAGCTGTGTGCCCTCAGCTGGTACAAAGCAGGGTGGCCTGAGCATCTGTCCCTTGGCTGCCACTCTTTCCTGGCACTCCACTGCTACACAGCAACACCTGCTCCCTTGGAAGTCAGGGATGCAGAGGGGAGGGGTGGCAGGAAGATGCTCACTCTCAGTTGGAATCCTTAGGTGTATCAGTTTGATTTCTGCTGGTCCTCTTCTTTAATTTTGGCATTTTTCTCTGCTATAATCCCCTCTGGATGGGCGTCCCAGGTAGTGCAGGCAGGACCCTGGTGCACAGGGTACCTCACACGGGGGCTCCCCTGCGAATCCCAAACTACTCCATTTAGTTACCTGCCTGATGATCCGTCACTCCCGACGTGATTAACCTCTAACCCTTCTCTTTGCTGCAGTGTGGAAGCCTGAATGGTGTCTTTTGAAACTTGACCCGAAGGGTGCAATCTCGGTTATGTCCAAATTGAAGGGGCCTTGCCCCTGACATGGGTAGAACCAGGGTCTTCTCACCCTAATCTACCCATTACAAACACAAGCATGTTGTGCCTCTCCCATGTGGCTGAACTCCTTCAGCATTGTTCTGTGAAAACTCCAGATAAAAGGAACTGCAAACTAGTATTACTTAAATCACTTGAAGTCAGAAAAATAGAGTAAAACTTTTAAAAAAAAATTTCAAAAAAGCCCAAATCACCACTCATAAATCAATTTCTTTAAAATTAGCCTCCTTAAGTTTGGTATCAATTCTATTTCTGTAAGGTTTGTCTGTTTTGTAATTTAGTTTTTTATCTGTGTTGTTATATTAAACCCCATGCTAATAAAATGTCAAATTAAAAAAAAATTAGTATCCCTAGTATTGCAGAAAACCAATAAAATAAAACCTTACAAGGGAAGCAAAAGAAAATTTCCATCATTCTCTCCTTAACTGAAGTCAAAATTAGAGTGTTATTAGAAATTTCATTAGGATGGAGCAGATTGGTAATGAAATTACATTCCAGCTTTCTACAAACCCAATGTATTAAGTAGGTTTGATCAATGATGTTCACACAATTAATTTTGTCTGATTGCTGAGGATTACTTTATCGACAGTCACATTTCACACTTGTGGGGTTTTTTGTTTCCCCAGTAAATTCTCCACGATGTCAGATCACATGATGGCGATGCAGGTTTGAAGCCCCAGCTCTCCAAAACACTTCCAGTGGACCATGACGGGAATCAAGGTAAGGATGTCACTGCTCTTAATTGTGCTCATTATGGTGGTGCTTATGGACAACCAACCTCGGGGTGGAGGGGCTGCTCAGGAACCCTGAGGAGGTTCGAGAAGGGAAGCAGTGATGGAGGGAGACCATGTTCACGCTGTCCTTGGGTTGCCTGGAGACTCTTGGTGGTCTGCTCTGCTCTGCCGTGCTGCTGGGGGGGTCTCAGTGCCTGTATCGGGGTGTGTTCTGGATGGTCTGTGTCTCTGAGCTTCGTTACAAACTGGTACCACTGGTTTGCTGGGTGCAGAGCCAGGCTGGGGTCTGGGCTGCTGTGGGAGGGGTGTCGGGTGTTACTGGGATGCGACAGCCACTACCATGCAGTCAGATGTGTTGGTTCAGTCTCAGTGCTGGTGCTGCCACAGCTGGCAGCACATCTGGAGGCTGCACTGAGGCAGGAAAGAGAAGGAGAGGGCAGAAGCTCCATAAATCACAGGTTGGTTAAGCAAGCTCTGCTACTGGTTCCGACTCGGGTTGTTCTGAGCAGCAACAAGGCTTTGAGGCTTCGTTGCCTGTAGCCAGGTCGTCCTTGTCCGTGGTTGTCCCCGTTGCGCAGGCAGAGGATGTTTCTGGACTCCTCTGTGTTACCCTTCGGTGCTTCACAATGTAATTAGATGACTTTTGTGTGAGAAAATGAAGCCCATGATATTGTGGAGGCAGAGTGAGGTGAACTTTTAAGTTACAGAAAGGAACTAATTCCATGGTTTGGGTCTCTGTGCCTTAGAAATGACCCTGGATTTCAGCTGCTCCAGCGAGATTTTCCTCGCAGGACTCCTTGGAAAGCTTCAGTAGTTCAAGACCTGGAAAGGAAAAGCCGTTTTTCTTTTCCTAGGGATAACCTTTGCCATATTTTAGGCACTTTCTGCTGAGTACCCAGCTGTACGTTTTCAGTGCCAAGGAAGGGGAAGATGCCCCACTGTGGGGTCGGCTCCCTGCCCAGGAGGAGGGAGGAGCATGGGGCACACCATGCTCCTGTCCCAGCCTCTGGAAGATGCTTTCTCTGTGTACACACAGCAAACATACCAGGATCTAATTTTGAGAGATGAGACATCTCATCTGTCAGAAGCTGAGTGAATTAGAATAAGAGTATGCCTTTTTTTTTTTCCTTAAAACAGCCCAAAGTTTTTATCAAGATGCCATTTATCAGCAGCACTACCAGCCACTAGCAGTAGGCATCCTGCCAATCATTTTATGGAAATAGGGAAGGACTTTAATGTTTGGATGCCCATCTGAATCGACTCTTGTTCATGTCAGCAGATCTGATGTGAAAGCAAAGGTGCCCCTATGCAGTCTAGTTACCATCAAACCTGTAAGTGTCAGCATTTTAAAGGCAAGGAACACAATGCTGATGGTGGGCAATGTCACTGGTTTAACCTATTTCAAAGACATTAGCTCCTGCAGTCTCGTCCTGCTCCTTGTCTCTCAAGGATTAGCTATGCCCGAAGTGCACCTGCTCCGTTAATCTCTGCAAATAATTATGGAGATACCTGCTTATCACCAGCTTCCACTCTCTTAACAAATTCATCCATTCCTCCCAGCCAGTTACCTGCAGGAGTAGCCAGCAGCTATTGCACGTGGTCTTTAAACTCTGGGATCCCACACAATCCTTTGAAGCAGCGTTTGGATGGAGCTGCTGAAGTTACTTTACCGTCCTCTGCAGAGGGTCAGCAGGCAGCTCTCCCCAGCCTGGGGCACGGCCACTGCAGCTCCTGCAGCCCAAACTCCAGGGGCAAGATCCACGTAGACCTGCTACCCTAGAGCAAAACTGTCTGGGGACAAGGCAGCCTTTCAGCCAGGGGTGAAGGGACACTGCTCAAACCCAGGTCACCCTGTGCCCAAACCACCCAGTGCTGGTTGAAGAGCCAGGATGGCACTGGGTGGACTGGGTGGTGTGATGTGCACCTCCTGGGTCACCATCTCCTGTCCCTTTGCCTCATTCCCTCTTTGTCCTCCCCATCATCCTGGTCTCCAAGCTGTGTGTAATTTGGAGCAGGGATTTCTGGTAGTGCCTAACACCATGCCATCAGCATTTCCTTTTCTTGACGGGTTCCCCAGCCACCTGAGGGATGCCGAAGTCTGAGCCAGGCATTGCTGCTGCTGCTGGGAATAGGGTGTGCCTCCCTGATGCCATCCCTTTGCTCCTTCCCTGCCCTCTATTTGCATAGCATTTCCATAATTTTAAAGGTTGGGGGTTTTTTGGAGGTGACCCTAAGGGATGCTGGGTGGTAGGAGGGTGCAGGCAGGAGAGTGCAGGCAGCACAAGCAGTGTGGCCATCCTCACAGGGGCACTGCCGGCACTGCTGCTGCAGCTGTTGACACTACAAGTGATTAACATGGGTAGGACAGTGAGAGGGAAATAAATAACATCCTAATCTCTGGCACCATCATTCCTTTGATGAGAACAAAAAATATGAAGACTGAAAGATCAAAATAACTGTATTAGAGCATGAAAAGGGAAATGCTCTTTTAACCACCGCTGTTCAGATATATCTCCTCAGATCTGACATGCTGTAATATATTTGTAACACAGATATATATTAGGGGGTAAAGCTGGTGATTAATTTGCTTTACCTTTTCAGAGCATATACATAAAAACCTACATTAGCAGAATTAGCATTTTACCTGTCTTTGAAGATCTTTGCTTTGAAATGTATAAAGTCTTGTCTATTTTGTGTCTCTCAGAAGAATAAGAGTTGTTTTTTTCCTGAAGCTTCCCCCTGGCCCACCTCCTCCCTGGTTCGCCCGCGCAGTACAGGCAGAGATGCTCCGGGTTTCGTCTCTAATTACTGCATCAGCACCCTCAGGGGCATTGCTTTAGCTGCTGCCCATATTCACCCCTCTTGACTCATAATTGCTGTTGAAGCTTCTGAGACTAGAGATCAAAGTATTCATGTCATTCATGTTTCTGTCAAAGGTCTTATCGTCAAAGCACCAACTATATTTCGAGAGACATCTGCTTTTCTCAAGAGCAACAGACAAACTTGGCTTTGCTTTTTTTTTTCCCCCCTCTCCCCTCCTCATTGCAACGTTGCTGCAGGGAAATGCAGGTGCAGGGAGGAGGAAGCAGCAGAGGCTACCCAGGCTGCATCCCTGGGAATTTAGTTATGGATTGCTAAGGGCTGTCATCCCAGCCAAAACTGCTGTTCCAAACTTCTTTGTCTGACCTTCCCCGTCCCCCTGCCCACACATGGAGGATGTTAGAGCTGGAGTTGTCTCTTGTTGTTTGCTGCTGGTGTTTTGGTGGCTCCCCAGGAGAGTTGGCCCAGGACTGGGTTGGCCCTCACAGCTCAGACACTGCCCTTCTCCTCCCTTCTCTCTGCGTATTGTCTTACTTTGCTGGACAGACAGACTGGCAGCTCCTCTCGACCTGGTATCGCTACATTTCCTTTTGTGGAGAGATTTTACCTCCAATCAAAACATTAGAGATAAAAATAACCTTTGTGTTTTTTTAACATAATTGAGATTTGGATCCAGACAACCTGTCAGAAACATTATGTTTTATTTTTCCTGTTTTCCTTTGGGAAAGAAGCCTTGAGTCAGGGCTCACAGGGATGCCCAGCAGACAGGTGATGACTTGGCAGCACATGCTGCTCTCGGCATTCCACCATGAGTACTCTCACCCCACTCCAGTGCCTGTGAAACGCTTCCTCACCACTCATAAACCCTCTGGGAGCGGCGGGCAGCAAGCACAGCACAGCCCATGCACGTGGGTTCACACCCAGCCACACTCTCAGGGTGGTTCAGAGGTTCTTGCATGTGCCAGAGCTCCCCAGGTGCCCCGGCTGGAAGGGCACAGGTAAACCTCAGCCCTGCTGTGGGGGAATGGGTGCAGGAGCTGCCCCAGTGCCAGTGCCCGCTGACCCACCTGGCACATGGGGAGCAGCAGAGCAGCTCCGCTCCCTGGCCACCCCAGCAACTTCTGATGAGTTTCTCTCCGAGTCCTCAGAATTGGGAGCAGGAAAAGAACTTTATAAAATTCTCCACAACCAGTCGAGCGGAACCTATTTTCGCTCACAATGCAATTAACGGCACCAACATTTACAAAATATGATTACAAGCACTTTGGTTAAGTAGAGGAAAGTATATTAGATAGCAGCGAGGGGTTGATCTTAATGTGCATTTTTTCGAGAGACTTGCATTTTCTTTGTGCAAATAAAGAGGCCCTAAATTCTCCATAGGCACTAAAATCAATGCAGTGGAACCATGATAACAAACACAGGCTCCACTTTTTGCTACATCCCCCAATTAATTAAGCCTTTCACGGGCATGTAATTAGGAACATTAGCAAGTCATAAAATTGCCGTGAGTCTCTAAATTATGTGCTGGCCCTCAGCAATTTGTTTTTAATTCCTTTTGAAGACAATGGCACTGCGGGGTCCCATAGATCTTCATAGCAGCCTACTGTTTACTTCTTTATGGCTCTATGAAGATCTAACTGTTTTCTACTGCTCCCAGATGCACCCGCACTATTTTCTTGTGCGTTTTCATTACCTGAGTTAGATTTAAAGGGAAACTGCATCGGCGCGTCCCGTGACTGCCCCGCCGGAGCAGGGAGCAGGGAGGGACTTGGGATGCTCTCCCGGAGCCTGGGCTGCTCATCAGCCAGCAGCCACCGCCACAATTGATGCACTTTTATGTAGACTGGTGTGAAAGGCAGATAAATAAATAAATAACCGAGAATCATTTCGGGGGAAGGTTTATTTCCCTGTTATTGTGATTTACTCCTCCTTGATGAGAGTGTCTCTCACAGCGGAGGCGCGGAAAAACGTTTGTACGCTCGCCGGGTCAAGAGCAGGAGAAAGAAGTAAATAGTGGAAGCAAATTGGTTTTCCTTCCAAAATATCCTGGGTCATTTACAGCTGAGGGGTCACCAGGATAATACCTGGACACGTGTTCTCCTGGCAGGCTCGTACTGTGACGGATATATGTAGCCAGCTGATTGTTTGGAACTGGTTTTGGGGTTTAATGCATCCGTCTGTTGGGCACTAGAAGCTGATGCTGAGCACTGTGCAGCTCTGCCTCGTGCCCAGCTGTGGGCCTGTCCCGGTGTCACCGCTCGGCATCCCGGTAATGCCTTCAGTCTCCAAGCGAGTGTTGCTTTCCAGCCGTTGCTCACCACGGCTGTGTGTTCCCCTGAGCACTGGGGATCGGAGTCAATTAGTGCTGTTGAATTACAAAACAGGTTTAGTGATAATAATAAGCAGAGACAGTAGTAAATGAAGTGAATTCTGGCTCGTCTCCATCCAGCCACCGTGGCACTGGAGCTTGTGGCCATGCCTGCCCCAAGACTCCTGGCTGCCTCCTGCACTGTCCTTCCTCCCTTCAGGCATCCTGGTGATCCCCTTCCCTTTGGGTGGCAACAAAACCTCCATGCTAATGTATTTTTTAATGCAAAGTGGAGAATGTGTTACTGCTGGACCAGGGGATGTGTCAAAAAGCAGCAACCCAGAAGGAAAGTCATCCCTAGAATCCTTCGTCTTCACTGCTGCTCTCACTGCCTGATTAAGCTTTGTTTTGGGGCTGGAAGAAATACCAAGCCAAGCATATTATAGCACTGTGCCTTCCGTGTAAAGCAGCAGCTGGACAGAGGGTGTAGATGTGGATTTATCAGTTGCCAGCAAAAGAGAAAAAATTGGGGAGCATTTGCAGTTTGGTGCGCCAGAGTAGCGAGGAAAAAGGTGGTGCTTAAAGGATGTCTGAACTGCAGAAAGAGGGGAGCTACTGAGCTCCCCTCTTGAAATCCATTTGTATTTAAGTGTAGGGTGGGATTGCAGCATCCAGCTGGGGCAGAGAGGGGCAGGTTCTCCCCTCAGCTGCTCCCAGCACTGTGTGCCAAGCCTGGAGGAGTGGGAGCAGTGTGTTCTATAAGTGCATTTGTTTCTGGTCTGCTGGCTTGGGAGCTGAACCGTGTCACGTGCTAAAATTTCAGCTTCTGAGGTGAAATGTTTTCTGTGTCCCTGAGGATGCGGCTTTTGTGAACTTACTGTATGAAGAGGGAAGACGGTGTATGTGAAAGGTCAGCAGACAAAAAACCCCAAAAGCCAAACTGAGGGGTCAGTCCTGTGGCCACAACACAGACTTTCAGCTGAGATTGGCTCCTGCCTTCATGCCTGTGCCTTGTACATATGTGCCCTTTGGATTTACATGTCATGAAGCCCCGGATAGATGGGAGCAGTGCAGTGCCATGTTCAGCTGCCCCAGTCTCCATCCACCGTGCTCCCCACTCCTGCCAGCCCCACAGCCCCAGTCCCCACAGTGACGGTGCCCCTGTGCCAGCCCAGCTGTGCCACATGGCGAGGAGGAGGAGGAGGAGGAGGAGGAGGGCTGTGCTCCTGCACGTCTGCTTTGCCTTATCTCTCCCAGTTTCCATCGGGAGATGGTATCACTGGCAAGGGACTGCATGGTCCCTGCCTGCCTCTGCTGAGCAGGGCACGGGGCAGATACCATCTCTGCTGGGAGACAGACTGTTTGACAGCATAGATTTATCGAGAGCCTGTGGGGAGAGCTCCGTGCTTTGTGAGCAACAGCCTCGCTGGCCACGAGGCACATCCGAGCCCTTGGCCCCACTACCCCGGCTGCAAACCCGCCGCCCACAACTGCCGGGATATGAGGGATCTGCTTTTAAACCAAATCTTTTTGTCTTATTGTGAGTGAGGGTCTCCTTTTAATAGGTATGAGCAATGCAACCACTGGATTTTATGGTCGTCTTCAAAGTTTGGCGGTGTTTGGAAGGTGTGGCGTTGACCCTGTCAGTGAATCCCCAGTGCAGGCAGTCGCTGCCCTGCCAGAGCTCTGCTCCTGCTCCTGGAAAAGCTTCCAGGGATGGGCTGGGGCTTTGCTGCCCCGAGCGGTTCATCACCCCGTGCTCAGCTCAGCCCCAGCACAGAGTTCATTCGCATGCACAGCCAAGCAGAAACAAAGGCACACATAAGGATTCTGCCGCGTCTCTGCAAGTCCAGGCACTGGAGTTGAGTTTGCCTTATTTCACGGACGCAATCCCCCAGGATATAGGGAATGGTTATTAAAAAGCCCAGAGAGCAGTGTCTAACCTTGAGTAAGTGTTTTCTTGTTGTCATCCAAAGATCTAAAGAAAATCCTGAAGAGAATACATGGTGAAGACATATATTATAGTTGGAGCTTTTTATCTCACACATGTGACTTTGCCTATCATGAACTGTACGTTTTTATTCTCACTAGTGGGACAAAACTATATCCCACTGCAGCATATATCAAGAGGAAGAACATTGTACCTTCTTTGCATTAATATAAATAGCTGTTTAGGACCGATTCCTTGGCCAGATACTACCATCTTACCTGTCCTTTATCTAAGATATTTGGCATGTAGCTCAAGTTTGGTTTATTTAGAGTCAGGATGCAGCAGCTTTTACATATTAAAGGTGCATTTTAAAAGAGCATTTTCTATTCTAATTTGGGGGGAATGGAGCTCTTTAGGGCATTCAGGCAACGATGTCCACCTGATTTACATTTCCCTTGTTGGAGCAGAGCTGCATACGCATATTAGAATGTAAATAATAGTGATGGATACATGTATCTTTAAAAGATCCATTTTCTCTTTTGACTAAGGCATCCAGGAGAGGAAGGAGAATGTAGATCACTTTTACAGGTGGAAAATCAATCTTCTAAGACAATGTACATGACACAGGAGCGTTGCAACCCCTCCTTTCCAAGCAACATGGTGCCAGGGTAAGACATGCAAAGTTCCCAAAAGAAGTCCCATCTGACATCCAAGGGTGGGTGATTTTCTGGTGATTTTCTTTGTCTCTGCTCTCACAGATGCCCACCCACCAGAGTTAGAAGGGACCAGTGCAGATTTGCCAGCACCACCAGTATGGTCAGGTCTGATTTGGATTTCCAAAGGGTTCCAATCCCAGCTGTCTCTGCTGGAAAGTTATTTCAGTGAACAGCCAGTAAAATTATAAATCATACCTGGGGTCCTGCTAAATAGCATTATTTTTGTTGTTTTGGTTCCATGTGGGGACTTGGCAAGCACAGATTTATGTTTCCCATTTTATATACTGGAGCTGGAGGAATTTTCTGGGCTTCTTCCAGATCTATCTGGATTCAGCAGCACCACTGGAATGCCAGGATTCAGCAGCAACACAAGGAAACATAGGAATGGAAAGTTTGAGATAAAATTACCCCAAGGAGGGTTGAAACTGAGCACATGAGTTGAGCTCTGCCCTGCTTCCCTGTTTTTCTGTATGGTCAGCAGCAAGTTGTATCAGGAAAGTGAGAATTAGAAGGATTTCTCCATCGTGTTGGCATTCTGAAGGTGGCAACATGAGCTTTGTAGTAAAGCCACTGCTGGATTACTGTTGTTCCAGGAATGCTTGTGTTTTGCTGCAGGCCTTGCTAACACTTACTGACCCAAAACGAGGAGCATGAGTTCACTTTTCATGCTGCTCATAAAACTCCTGGGAAATGTGGGCACCCCAGGAATGCTGAGTACGTTTGGGTCTGATTTCAGGAATACAGGGTGGCAGGTAATCATTGACTCCAGCCGTGAGCGTGCCTCTGGGGTTGGTAGCACTTCTGCTCCTGTGTTGGATTAACCCAGAAACTCCTGCAATAAAACCTTCCCTGGCCAAGGTGATTTGTGGTGAAATTCGGAGCCTTCAGTGAACTTTCTCATTTGTCTTTGGCTCTGGCTATTTTCCCTCCAACTTCAGAGGTACTAAAAGGAAAAAAAAATATTAAAGTCCCTTGATCATCGCAAGGGGAAATTAAATCTCTGGGCTTAGCCCTCATTTCCCTCAGCCTTACAGACTGTCCAGTAATAGGAGCAAAGCTCATTTCCTCTGGGATTCCCTTGTTGGCTGGTCACTCCAAGCTGGTGGAGAGGGGAGGGGGCTGGATGTGACAATAATTGCCTGCAGGAAGGGGGTAGGGAGATGAGCCAAGATACTGGTCTTGTGTCAGAGGAGCATGAAATTAAGCAATCAGGAGTTGGGGGAAATTGGGGTTGTTTACAGACCCAGATAAACAAATGCTCTGCTCTGGAGGGGAAGGCAGGAGCAGAGCCCAGAGATTCTTTCATGACTGGAGGTGCTCAGCAAATAACTGGATGTGACACTCAGTGCTCTGGTCTAGTTGACAAGGTGGTGATCAAAGTTTGGACTTGATGATCCTGGAGGTCTTTTCCAACCTAAATGATTCTGTGATTCTGCGAAGGGAGAGGAACTGGCCAGGAGGCCGAGGAGAGGGAAGGAGTGATGTAACCTGTGTCTCAGAGGAGCAGCACGAGGCAGGAATAGGGTTACATCATCCTTCCAGTGTGAGGAAGGTGAAGGATATTGAGGAGCAGCAAAGCTCTTGGGACAGCTCCCATTGCGCTGTGAAGTGAAGCCCAGAGATGGAGGTGAAAAAGGGGATGAGAGATCTGGGCTCAAATCTGGTCCTTGTTAATTGTCTGTGCATTAATATGTGTCAGCTATAGTTATATGCTGCCATGTAAGAAAACTTACCATTGCCTCATTAACCTCTCCAGGTCTGGTTTTGGCAGCTTTCAGCACACCCTGTAAGGTACATTTAATTAGCAGGGTATTGGATGAGTGAGTGAACACTGAGGCCAAGCTGCTCCTTCAGCTCTGTTTGAATATAATTGTTTTGATTATATTTTTATCTTGATAGTGCCCTGGTGAACACTTAAAACACAAACAGGCAGCTATAGATGTGGCTTCTGAAATCCAGACTGGGTAGCATTGCTGTTCTGCAGATCCCTCCTCTGAAATGAAATGTGATGGCCAAGAGCCATGGGAAGGAGGGAGGGGAATTTCAGAGCCTTGGCCACCTCCCAAGCCACTTTCCTTCTTTCTTGCCCATGCGCTTGGTTTGTGCAGAGAAATATCTTTGGATTTGGGGAATGGGAAGATTAAGGAATCCCAAACCACAGGAAGGAAGGGAAAATGTGTCTCCTTGATGAGCAAGGAAATTGCCAGAGCCGGATGGGATGAGCTTGACTGAAGCAGGACAGCCCAGCCCTGGCCTGGGACAGCCCTGGGTGCAGGGTGAGAGCCCACGCAGGGAGTGGGTGACACTAACTCGAGGGGACAATGCTCAGGGGCTGAGTGACAGTGCAAGTGAAGCAGAACGACGTCAAGCGTGAAGGCGCTGACTTTGCTGCGCTCAGACCGCAGTCACACGCCGGCTCTGAATCATGAGCCCTGCAACCAGCAGGCATAAATTTATACTATACAGATGAGAACTGTGCCTGGGAGACAGAACATCTATCTCCTTTGCACTTATCTGCCACCGTGACACAAACAATCAGAGATGATTCTCTGGCACAACAAACAGCAAAGTGTCTTCTTTGTCTTTGCCTCAAAGGAAAACACTATAACACATCTTTTTGGCCTGTGCTTTTATCACTTACTTTTGTTCAATAATCTTCCTGCCCAATGTACAGGATTTGGCCGTGTGTGTGCGTGTGTGTAATAGGAAATCTGCCCTGTTTGCAGAGTCTGAGCACAGGCGTGGGGAGGAAATAAATACACTGTCACTGGGGCTTACGTGGTTTGCAGCAGCCCGTGGCTTAACCCCAAATCTCTACGTTGATGCTGGATTTTCTTTACTTCCACGGAGCTTTGTCTTTCTGGGGACGTGGAAGAACAAACCTTAAATGATTCAGAGGAGCTTTTCTCCGTCTGTGAGTGACCTCACTGCACGTTTGGGAGCTGGGCTGGGGGGTATGTTACAGTGATGTGAAAAGAGTAATTCCTAATGGACAGCACTGTCATCACAGCACAGCACGGGGCATCAAAAAGGCACCACAGCTGTGTCTGACCCCCATTCAGGTCAGGATGTTGGTTCTGGAACTTAATGATGAACAGTAACAGCTCACCAGGGATCACTGGTCACTCGAATGCAGTGAGGGGGCTGTTTTGGGGTCGTGGCTGTGCTGGGATCTGAGAGAAGGACAGTTGCTGGCTGGCTTCTTTGCTTTAGGTGGAGGGAGGATAGGCAGAAATTGAGTAAAATATTTCGGGTCTCTCTTAATTCCGCTCAGAAATGTTCTGTAAATCTTCAGCAATAGATGGTTTGACTGGTAAAACATCGTCCTGTGCAGGAGGAAAGGCCAGTCCCTCTGCTGAGGGGTGAGCACAGAAACACTCGTCTGATTCCAAAGGTCACAGCTGATAATCGGAGCAGCCCCCAGGCCCTGCCAGGCGCAGACCCACGTGGAGCCTCCCAGCTCCATGTCCTGGGCTGCCCAGGGATGTGACTTGCCTCAGCAATGCAGCCGTGCGGGCACAGCCCTTGGGATCGACACGGTTAGGAAGAAAAATTGCCTTTCCATTTCACATCATGCTGGTTTGAATAGGGAAAAGAGCTTCCCTGGCCTCGGTCCGAGGGTCACACCGCAGCAGAAGTGTGACAGCTCCCACGTGGCCACGAGGCTTTGGGATCTGGTGGTGTAAGGTACATTCCTGATCCAGGTAGATGGTGACAATTAGGAATGATTCAACCTGTGCTCTCACCTGCCCTGGACCGGGGCTGGCACAGCCCCCTTGGCCGAGGGAGCCTTTCCCTCGCTGCTGCCGCAGGCTGCGACATGATTTTTCAGGCATTAGCAACGGGTTTGCTGTTCCCTATTTCAAAAGGAAAAATGGAATCCGATTGCACCTCAGATGCAGACAGTCCCTTGCACAATATTTCCTGCACCTCCTCTCCAGATAAGCCACCTTTTAAGATGATGTATGGTAGCACTTACCTGTTATAGTGTTCCAGCGAGCAAGGGCTGGGGAGATCCACTCCGGGTTCAGTCACAAGGAAACTGATCCATTTCAAACATAAAGTTGGATGAATGGGGCAGAGAAAATGGGAACCAAGCTCCTAATGGGAAGATTTCACCCCCTAAAGTGTTGTAATGAAGCATTTTGGAGGGGAAAATAAGGAGAAGAACAGCCAGATGTGGGTGGCGGGAGTAGGGGATGGTTCGCTCTTTTTTTTTTCCCCAAAGGCAAGAAGGGCAAAATGGTTCTGGTGTTTGTTGCATCCTTTTTAGATTGAATTCCAATTTGTTATTAGCATTTTATATTTTCCCTTCAGCTGATTATGTGTGCAGATTAAAAATGCCTTATCTTTGCAGCGCCCAGCCCGCGCTCCGTTGGCTAATCCGGAGGGACGCTATCATTTACACGGTGTGATGATAATACGGAAATCTCATTCACTTGGGGCTTTATATTGTGTGTTTATTTATTTTGAGGCGCCGGCTTTAGCACTGCTCATCATCTCCGGGTCTGTAATCTGCATTCCACCATGCAATTAGAGGGATTCTCCATCTTTCCATACAACCCCAATATTGTGCGTCCATCACATGCTTCCCAGGCTCCTCTTCCAGCAGAGGTTTGAGAGCAGTGATGCAAATCACTCCCCTGCAACCCTTATTGATCCAAATGTTTGTTGGTTTACCATGAATTTTAACCCTCAGAAAGTCTGTCGGGCTGAGTAAGAGGGAAATGAGGTGTTTTCACTGCTCACCCTGCAAACTGCAGACGCAGCTCAGCCCTCACGTCCTGGGGCCACCCAGTGAGCCAGAATGTGCACCCCAAATTCCAGGCTAAAGCACATAAATGAAGTATCATTTCCTGACTTCACCAAATCAATACCTACTTGATGGTGACTTAAAAACACCAGACAGCTTTCCTAGACCGAAGCCCTTGGATAAATGAAGTTGTCATTGACTTCTGGTGTATCTGGTCTGTGTGAGATCCTAATTAGGACAGGATCATAGTAATGGGGGGAGATAATAGACCTATTGGATCAAGTCTGTCTGCCTGAAATTGCAGCATATTATCCCCCTGATATAAGCTGGACCTGGTGTTAAGGAGTGAATTGCTCAACTCTGAGGTGGATGTGCACTAAAAAAAGTGCACAACACTAGTATTTCCTGTGAATTTATCAGGAGGGCGTTCAGTTTCCCTTCTGGTGTTCACTTTCCCTGCTCTAGTAAAGAAAAGACTTTCTGGTGAAAAATCTGAGTTGCTGAGTAAAATTGTAAGCATTTTCCCACTGTAGAATGGGACTGATTATAATGAATATATCATAGAATCACGGAGTAGTTTGGGTTGGTAGGGATCTTAAAGATCATCTAGTTCCATGGGCAGGGACAACTCCCACTAGACCAGGGATATAAAAGTCGAGAGCTGGGTGTGTCCTGTACTGTGCCTCTCTCCATTTTCACCCCTCCTGTTCCTCTGAACTGCCCTGTCGAATCCAGAGCTTTCCGAAGATGAAAGTGTTGGGGAAGCGGTGGCAGCGGAAAGCTGTTTATTTGCTCTGCGGGTGCACAAGGCCCTGGACACATGGAAAAGACTCTTTGATTAACGTCGGCTTCCTCTTGGCACTGTTTGACGGAACAAGGCTGAGACACTCCATTTCAGTGAGCCTGTGTCGAGCAATGTGTATTAGAGAGTCCTCAATTTCACACGTGCTTACTCCTGAGTGAGTTTCGCATAAAAGGATTAAGGAGAGAGGAAGTGCAGAGGAAATGGGATGTTAGACACCTTGTTAAACGGGCTGTCAGGGTTTCTGGAGCGTTCATTCTAACTCTATTCCACTCTGCATAGAGGGCAGGCCATTACCCGGGGATCACAGGGGCCTCTTCAGCGCTGCAAGTCAGGAATTACTTTTAAAAAGAAGAAAGCCAAAGCAGAGATGAAAATAGTAATGTGTGATTGTTGTCCTTGTTGTTATTTTATTCTGGTTGATGTTTCTGCCCCGGGGGGGAATCTGGGATACCATTAGCAGGAGCTGCAGGTAGCAAACCTTTAGCTGCCCTTCCCCAATTTAGTTCAGTACCTGGAAGATTGACCGGGAGCAAAGTGGGAGAGGAAAACCTGGGGCAGGTCAGGAGGGGAGATGCTGAGTGGCACGGCCAGGCACTGCCCCAAGGAGAGCAGAGGGCACCAAGGTGTCTCCTGTCCTAGGCTGTTCCCACAGGAGGCAGAGACAGCAGCTTCTATGCCCTGGCATTTCCACTCAGATTGATGCTCAGAAAGTTCCCAAACTGGTGCTGGCCCAGAGGAGATTTGCAGCTGGGGTTTCCATGCCAGCTCTGCTCCAAGTGGCTCTTGCTGGGCTGCTGGGATGGACTCTGGAAAGTTCAGCACCATACCCCTCTGTTTTCCAGATCTGACCCCAAGCAATGCAACTTAGACAAGCATGTCATGGTTTCCTATGGAAAAAATAAGTGGGTTTCCCAAGCTAGGATGCCTTTTCGTGGCCCACTC
The DNA here is from genome assembly GCA_035583155.1 of Acropternis orthonyx. Taxonomy (NCBI): domain Eukaryota; kingdom Metazoa; phylum Chordata; class Aves; order Passeriformes; family Rhinocryptidae; genus Acropternis; species Acropternis orthonyx. Next base: position 1,778,426 of record JAWWEU010000050.1, on the reverse strand, counting down.
AGCCATGCCATGGGATGTTGCAGGGCCGCTGTCAAGGGAAGCGGATGCTGGTGTTCAACTCAAGTTTATAAGTAATGCAGTTTCACATCAGGTTGTTTCCTGTAAGTCAGATCTGTTTTAAGAGCCGTGATGAAACAGGGCTTCAGAACCCACTCTATGAGCATCCAAATTAAAAGCTAAATAGGATGTAGCTTTCAGTTTGGCTGTATCTTCATATGTCAACACTCATTATCCTCATATGTCACTGCTCGGCAGATTCCTCCCTGAGCCTCACAGCTGCAGCTCTCCTCTCCTCTGTGAACATCCCTGGGAGCAGGGTTGGCTTCGTCCCATCCTTATCCCACTCCTCTGGGAGCCTGCTTGGACACCACTGTGGTCAGACTCCTTTGGGGGCTGAGTTTCCCCTCTTCTGCCCCACAGCAGCACACTCCAAACTCCATTTTCAGCAGCCGCTTAGGAAGGAGGGAAGCACCAGTGGCTGAGCAAAGGGAGGATTTCGGGTCTTTCCCCCACTGCTGCCCTTGGGGAATTGTTTCACCTTTCCTGATGTCATGCCTGGCAATACCATTTGCATGGCATGTGGAGGGAGCAGCCAGGTCCTGGTTCTCCATCCCATGGCTTTTCCCAACACACCATCCTCCTTCCCTACCACAACATCCTCCTTTCCCCCTACTTAGAGCTCTCTGCACCTCCAGGTAAGGGTTTATTGGGAAAGAGAAAGAACGGTAACAGGGGTCTCCTCCAGCTCCAGTGCTGCTCCCCACTGCAGCTGCCCCTTTGCTGTGCTCCCCAACAGAGAAACATACCAGCCTCCAGGGAGGGTAGGAAGACAGAGAGTCCAGATAAAATTATAATTCCTAACTTAAAAATGTCAGTGGGGAAGAGGCAAGTTTGGCCATAAATAATCCCACACCTGGCCTTTTAATTCAGTTATCTCCTGGTCAGGAAAGTTGGATCTGCTGTGTGCTGTGGTGATGCCAAGTTAATTACTTGAAAATGAGTGCCTGGGGTTGGACCAAGAATTTCTCATCAGCATTCAGCACCAGTGCCATGGCGTGAAGGAGAGCCTGGCGCATGCTCTCCACAGCAGCTCGCTGGCAGGAGGATGAAAGGGAAGGGGAGCAGGGCACTGGTGGGTTTGCTTTGCTTTTGAAGAGGCTGGAGCTAGGTTTAATTGGAAAAGCACTGAAAGTGGTGGGTGCTGGGTTTGTTGTCCACAAGCTGCACAGGGGACTGGCAATAGTGAGGGCAAGGCTTGTCTTTGGGGTGGAGCTGAAGGGTTTGGGGTTGGCAGAGCCGGGTGCTGAGGCAGAGGGATGCTGAGGGCGCCGGTGGCAGCAGCCTGAAAAGCAAGAAAGGGGAGCAGGTACAAACCACCCAGCTGAGATGCTGCTTCTTCCCCATGGTCTTGAAATGCCACTTCTGGTGTGTTTTAGAGGGTGGTTTTGCTGTGAGTTTGGGATTTGTTGGCCAGGATGCTGCTCAGGCCACTGGCAATGTCCAACCTTGCCCTTGTTCACCCATTACCATTGGGGCCATCCGTGCCCCTCCAGCCCGAGCCAGCACCGGGGCCAGCAGCTCAGCGAGGCGGGTGGGCTGCGAAACCCACGGCCTCTCCCTCCCCCTTCCCATCCCACCGGCGCTCGCCAGCTGAATACAAATGTGGATATTACAGGGCAGAGAGGGAGGCGAGAAGGTGCAGCTCCAATACTAAATAGCTGGGCCCTTTAAGCCGTTTGGCCAGACCTTATCGTTAAAAAGGAGGAAAAAAACCGTCTCTATAGGATTCTTTGAGTCATTGCTCCTTATGTGTAAACAGAGGGCGGCAGCTTACACAGCAAACTCAGCCCGGAATAGCTTGAAGTGATTAACAGTTGTTTGATTCCTCGAAGATTTCCACATGCTTATGCCAATCCAACTGGGAAAGGCAGAATAAATATTTTGAAATATGCCCCTTCTTTTGTAAATTAGGCATGATGAGTGCTGCTTAACCAGTTAGCTCGGAGTTACGGCGTTGGTTTTGTTCAGCAAACAGTAGCAGAAGGGCAGCACTCGCTGCCGTCTCCTCCATGCCGGGAGCAGAGCTGGGGCTGGAGGGTGGTGGTGCCCACGCTGGGCTCGCCCTGCCAGGGCTGCTCCCTGCTGTTCATACCCCAGGTTACTGGAGGGGAAGCGGCAGCTGAAGCAATTTGGAAACATCCTGCTTTCCAGTCTTCTCACCTTAATTCCCCTAAATCCCTCTCCCTTAGATGGTGTGGGTTCTTGCTAGACAGTGTGACTATAAATGGCAGCAGGTTTTGCCTTCACCGGATAAAGGTGCTCGGGTGAGTTGGACCAGCTTAACCCCTTGTAGATACCCCGTGTGAAGGAGATGGATGGATCCTGCAAAGGGCTGCTGGCTGCTCCAGCCCCAGCACTGGGATTTTGGCTGTGCTGTTCGAAGGGGTGTTTGGGGCCACAGGCACACCAGGAAGGGAAAATATTACAATCAGGATGGCCACCTCTCTGGCAGCAGGTGCCTGTCTGGGCTGTCCCTGTGCCCAGGGCTGGGAACTGTGGCAGCTCTGCCCCGCTTCCCCAAGAGCTTCCCCGGCTCGTGCCTATCCAGGGCAAAAATTTACAGTTTATGTTTATGGTAAAAGAAAACTTTTACTTTAAAATGAGGCCTGGCATCCATAGTTGCTTTTCCCTTTGTTTATGCACAAGTGATGGGGTAGTAAAGCACAAAGAAATACAGAATCACTTGAACCATAGAGGGTCTGCTGAGCAGTTCCTCTGTTCATTCCCATTACAGGCAAGGAGTAGAATATCTCAGATTTAGTCCCAGTTTTATAACAACACTTCCCAACCCACCTGGGGACCACAAAAGTGCTTTACATGCATTAATGAAACCAACAGTGCCACCTCCAATGGGACAGTTAGGTTTTATCTCCCCTTTGCACGTGGTCGGACTAGGAATCACCTTCCTCAGTGTCACAACTGGGATTTTATCCAGAGACCAGCATGTGTTTGGGTCTCAAATTTAGATACCCATCCTGATGTGCTTGAAAGACACCTATGGCTATTATTCACTTTGATTTGACAAAAGATCTTTTCCTTTTCTACCTGGACAGGAGATGCTGGCACAAAATGACTTATCAGGGTTTTTTCCTTGCTTGGAGAGTCTCCAAGAAAACCAGAGCTGGGAACCAGCTGCTGTTACCTCAATGCCCTGTTCTTACTGCAGGGAGAATTCCTTGTTTTACCTCAATCTTCCCTCTCCCAACAATTGACTTGCTCTCTGCTTCCCTAAAATTGCACTTCCTTTGTGAAATCTACTTTCAGAAAAATCTCAGAACTTCTGGGCCATACGGCAGCAGAAATATTAAGGCTGAAGGGAAGTACTTTATTTGCCAGATAAATAGGCTTGGTGACACTTTGGATATGTAGAAGGTGGTGAATAATTTCTTCTGCTTGGGCTATATATCCTTAGAGGACTCGATGAATTTTTCATTCTGGAAGATGTGTTCAGGTCATTAATTGCAGTTTGCCACAGGTCTGTTCCACTTTTGTCTGGGTAAAGCCTATCTCCTTCAACATACAACTCATTTACCCTTTGTAAGCTGTGTAACATTTGCATTGTAAATTGGTTAGCTTAACTTAATACACGAGTAACCTTAGTAAACCTTTGGAAAGGGTATTACGTGCGCTGTTAAAGAAGACAAGGCCTTTTCTTACAGCTGGGGGTGGGCAGTGTGGCTCGGGGCTGGGAGTTCTCCCTCCCCACCAACTCAGGGCTTCAGCAGCGTCTCATCCCCTCCAGCCACTTCCACAAGCCCAGCTGGAGCAAGCAATGCCCCCGTGCTGTGGCACATGGATGGGTTCCTGCCCTTTATGGAGCTACATTGAATCCTGTTCCCAGTCGCTGTAGGTGCAGCCTGGCTCTGCTCACGGCTCCCACTGGAGTTGTGTTGGGAGTCCGTGCCTGGAAATGGTCCTCCAAGCCCTGCAAAGTTGGTGCCTCCAGGCAGTGCCGCAGCTTTGGGCTCTCGCTCTCGGGGCCGTCTGTCACCGTGGCACCGTGCCCAGCCTGAAGTTTGGCTGGAGCCGTGCCCGAGGGCACAGGTGCCAAGAAATGATGGTTGGCGAGATGCAGGCAGCTCCATCCGCTGTCCCAGCTCCTGGGAAGGGGTCACAGAATCAGAGAATGGTTTGGATTGGAAGGGACCTTAAAGCTCATCCCGTTCCACCCCCTGCCGTGGGCAGGGACACCTTTCACTATCCCAGGTTGCTCCAAACCTTGTCCACCCTGGCCTTGGACACTTCCAGGGATGGGGCAGCTTCTCTGGGAAACCTGTGCCAGTTCTTCACCAATCTCACAGGGAAGAATTTATTCCTAATATCCAATCTAAACCTTTTTTCAGTTTTAAGCCTTTCCCCCTTGTCCTGTCACTCCCCCCGTGTCAAAAGTCCCTCTCCCCTGTTCCCTCCTACCAGGTTGTTCCACAGGGATCAATCTCCCAGTGCAGGCTGGACTGTAAGCAGGATCCTTGCACTACCCCATCTAGCTGCCTGCACTTCCAATAGCTTCTATTTGCATAAAATAAACCAAAATAATTTAAGCTGTTCCAGTGCTGAGTATTATTAATTCCTTGGAGTGAGCAACAGCTCTGGGGTTCCTACAAGCAGCGCAGAGAGGAGCAAGACACAATAAGTATAAATTGAGTGAACTCCAGAGACTGGAATAAGAGCTGTGAAATATTGCTTCGGGCCCAAGAAGCGCGTTCAACCCATTTTCAGAGCTACCTGAGGGAGACGGGGCGAGACTGGCAGACGACAGCGCGCAGGAGTCGGGAGCGGCGTGAGTGAAACCTGCTGTCCCAGTACTTCTGGCCTCGTTGGAGTCAGGAAATTTCTGAAAGTTTCTTTTTGTGAGGTTTTCTGCCCCAGTTTTTGAACTGAAGCAGTTTGGAGAAGTTCAGCCAGCCAGCCAGGCTTCCGGAATCTTTCCCGAGCAAGAGAAGACACGGCAGCGCGGGGTGTTTGACCCTCAGTCCGTGCAACAGCAGGGCCACAGACCCCCAGCTTGGGGGTCCCTCCTGGCCACAAGACCCAGTGCCAGCCTGGCTGCCATCCCTGGGGAGTGATGGCTGTGCCCTCCGGAGCTCAGTGCCACTGGCACTGCTCAAAGCAAGCTCTGCATCCTTGCATGATCCCTCTCATGGGAGAGGAAGGTAAACCATCCAGGCAGTGAGGCTTTCTCTCCTGGATTCCCAAAATTATCCATCTGGATAAAAGCTGCGCAGAAAAAGTGCTGTCCACTGCACGTCACTGTGGTGGCCGGTGGCTCAGTACTGCCCCAGCCAGCACTGGAGATGTTCTGCCTATTTACCCATGACAAAGGGACCTATTTGTATATTTTTGTTAGGAAAAAGTCATGTGAGAATTAGCACAGCCTCACCCTCCTGTGGCAATCAGCACCTCTGCCTTCGGGGTGGCTTCCCTGAGCTTGACACTGTTTTAATCTCCTCAATAAGAGAAGATAAAAGACTGGAGGAGCTGATCTGATAGACCCAGGGATAATGGTTGGCATTCTCTGCCTTCTGATAAGAGCATGGTGTGTAAAGGGAATAATCTATGCAGGGGAAGGTGGTGTGTACTGAGGGCTGGAGGTGTATGGGTGCGAGTCCCCTGAATCTGCCAATCCCTTGGGATCACCCCAGGCAGCTCCTGCTTCATGCTCTGCAAGGTTCCTCCTCTCACCTCCCCAGCAAAGGCTCCACTGTCTCACCCTGGACAGGAGAGCCAGCAATTTGCAGACTCACCTCACTGGTGAACTTCCCCAGTTCCCAGTTAGCTGGTGACTGTTACTAAGCTCGGGTTTGCTGCGATGTTTGGGATGCTGCTGTTTCCTGCCCAGCACAGCTGACTGTGCTCCTGCTCCCGTGGGAAATAATGGGGATCTCTGAAATAGTGATTCCATCACCTGGAGCCGCTGTCACTCCCCGTTATTCCATGGAGAGTCACGGGGAAGGAAGACAGCCAGGATCCTGGGCTTCATAAAGCCCCTATTCAGTGTGAAAGGAGAGGTTTTCCATCCCGCGCCAACCACAGATGTTAAGCTGTGGTTGGGAAATGCTGGGTCTCACCATCTGTTCCCAGCCCTCAGAACAAGCCTGGCTTTCTAGAAGGCATTCTGTCCCTACCTGTGGCACCTCGCCCTGCAGTTGGAACTGGTCTCACCTGAAGTCGATGTAAAAGGTACTTCCATCTCGTCACTAGTCCAACCAGAGTTGCTTTGCTCACACCCTTACCATCCCAGGGAAGAGACCATGTGCCAGCTTCATGCTCAAGAATAGGATCACCATGGAGCCATTAAGGTTGGAAAAGACCTTTAAGACCATCAAGAAGCAGCAGAGCAACAGATGTGGGCTGTACCGTGGCTTGTCTCTCCCTTCTCCCTCTCCCTCCCTTTCCCTCTCCTTCAGTGTGACCTGAGCACAAGGTGACGGGACGAATCCTGCTCCTCATGGCTCGGGTTGTAAGTCAGTGTAAATGAGTCTTATAGCCCCCACACCTAAAATCTCTGAAATATGTGACAAAGAGGAAACTTAATGAGTATCAGGGAAAATCCTAGGGGAGCTGTAATATTCTCCGTGTGTACAAATCACTGTTTAGGACATCTCATCCTGAACATCCTATTTCACCTGGATCATTGCCCAGTGCAGAAGACCTGTGTGCTCGGCTGGTGCTAGAGATGGCCTCAGTTCCTGCCATAAAAGCATGGGGGAAAGGGAGGATTTATAGCACCAAAAAATCTCCTAAATAGGTTTTCTAAGCTCCTTTTCATAACACAAACCCTCTGAACGTAGAAAGGTTATGGATGGCAGGGCAGCTCCCTTCGTTGCTTTAAATCTTTTACTGCCCTGCAAACCTGGGGTGAAACAGAAACCTATCTCTGCCCCCCCAAATCTGAATTCAAACCCAGTAAAGACGTACTGTGATTTCTAAAAACTGGTATGAAACAATGGAGCGATCTGTTTTGGCATCTAAGTTAGCACCCTCCCTTGCAGAGATGTGCAAATTGCATCTCAGTAAAAATCTAGGAATTCATATTCTGGGACTCCTTTTCTCCTCAGTAATAGAAAACTGCTAAAATGCATTGATCAGCAATTTCACCCAAGGATCCCAAAGCACTGTGAAAATACAGATCAGGCTTCCTGGGACCTCTGTGATAACCACAGTCCCCTGCAAACCAAGGGTTGAAATTCAAACAGCTCATCCCTGCAGCAGGGAGCAAGTCAGGGCAAAGCCCCAGTCCTGACCTTCGTCATTGAGCTGGTGCCATAAAACTTGTATTTGCCATATCTCCAAGATGTCCACTAGCCCGTGTTTCAGAGCTGTGTCTCTGCCTCCCTCTTTGCTGCGCATCAGGCAAGGCACGTGTGTTGGGTCTGTTGCGGGACTGGGATGGGAAGGAGCATCTGGAAGGTGGTGAGGACGGGAGAGTGTATGTTAAGTGGTACCTTTGGCTGAATAAATCAGAAAGGTTGCCAGCAGCCTGCCACAGTAAATATGCATGTTAAATCAAATCAGATCTGCTGCAATAGTAAAGATTTAATAGTAGGGGTTTGTTTTCTCTCCACCATAAACACGGAGATGTGAGCACTTCATGGTGAGAACATCTGCGGACTGGGCAGGAGGTGTCAGAAGCTGGATCTAACATGCAAGGCTTCTCTTCTGTGGCCAATTAAACAAATTGCAGCAAAACAGCATTTTATTAGTATTTGCCCATAGCAGTCGCCTGCTGCAATAAATTTCCTTCAGGCACACTCGAGAAAGGGGAGGAAAAAATTGGCACGTTAACTAGTGAGTGGAGGAGGGAGCACACCACGGCACAGCCTCTGGGGCCGTGGAATACCAAAGTGCCTGTCTCCAAAAACAACTGCTCTGCTTTATCATAAACAGGGTGAGTTATGAGCTGCTCTACGGAGTACCATGCACAAATAATAATAATGAGGAGGAGGCAGGAGGGAGGGATGCTTTCCCAAAGCAGTGGGATGTACAGGAGGTGTGCTAACAAAACTTACCTCAGTGCCTCTCCTCTCCCCTTTGCTTAATTACAACTTAAATTCTTTAAGAAGTCATCCTTGTCCCTTTATCCTATCCCATCCTCTTGTGTCCATGTGCTTCTGCTTTTAAGCACAAGTTTTGTCTCTTTTACAGTTTTTTTCCCTTTATTATTATTATTGCTTTTAAGGAAGAACTTGTCTTTATTTTTCCCCCATGCAAAGTCAGCCAAATCCATCCCCAACGTCTCTTTGTTGGCATTTCCCAGGATTTCTCAGGTCTGAATATGCCAACACATGTCTTGACTGAAGTCTGGCGTGGTTATAAATGGGGTGTGACATTTTTCAGTGCGGTATAACCAAAGCACCTTCTAGGTGCTTATATTTTTGGATGACGGAGAGCTCAAATGAGAGAGAGATTTTTTAATTTTTTTTCTTTTCCTCTTTTTCTCTCTTTCCCTTTTCTATTCTCTCTCCTGGGCCAAAACACCACCATCCAGTTGATTGATGCCACATCCCCATTGATAACCAGCTCTCTCATCTCTCTCACACACCAAGTGAGGAAGCACTTCAGATCAAACCATCCTCTCCAGAGAGGTCCTGGGACAATGGCAAGTACTAATAAATACCCCAAATCGCCGAGGTTACAGCAAACAGATGGTGTTCGTGCTGCACAAATACTCTCTGCCTGTGAAGTGCTACAAGAAATGACCTATTTGTTGCTTGGTTATCTCCATATTTTACGTTGGAAGCACCATTCATATCTAAGTAGTGTCACTGTTACCCCGGGAATTCCTCATTTTCCAGCGCAGTTATCGACAGCTCACGTTCCCAGCAGCCTCCTGTTGCTGTTTGCTCTTCCCCTTCCAGCTTTTCAGCATGATCAGGTAAAGAGATAAATAACTACTTCAACTGCACTCCTGATTGATAGCAAATTAATGTTCAACAATTACCTCCTCTAAAATACGCCATTTAAAACTGTCTAAAAATGTGGAGTTTTTCTCCTTTTTCTTTTTCTCAAGAACAACAAAATCAAGGCAGCAGATTATTAGTGGACATTAATTACCTATTTTTAATGAAGTAGCTGACCAGACTGGCTGCGGATGGATTAGACCTATGAAATTATATTGCTGTTGATACATAAGGTATGTTTAGATGACATCAGCCTCTTGACTTAAGCATGGATTTGATTTATACTTCATTAACATAATTCCTAACACACCGCTTCTCTGAAAAAGAAAATCAGTGTCTAACCAGGAGCTAACAAGTTTAATGACTTGCTTGAAGGAAAACATAACTATTGACTGTGAATAAGCAACTAGAGGCATTAATATGTTGTTGTTGGTGGTGGTGCTGCTGCTGCTGCTCTTGTGTTTATGAATCTGTATTTATAGGGAACATTCCTACAGTGCTGCTGTGGATGGATGGGTGGGTGAGGGTGGAAACCCCTTTTGTGTGTCCAACGTTGCATCAGGTGATTCCTTCATCATCTGGGGAGGCGGCTGTTGGTGTTGGCCAGGCTGCTCAGGATGCAAAATGGCCTTCCTGGTGCTTCCCATAACCAGTGGTGATGGCTGGGAGTAGAGGCCCCATGCAGCATTCTCAGATTTGGATTACAGTGTTTGTAGTCAGTAGCACAAAGACAACACAAAGCACGCGGAGATGGACGCGTTGGGCTTCCAGACACGATTCTCATTTATTTCCATTTTGCAAATACTGGGTTTACTGATGATTGCCTGCTCAAGTTTTCTATCAAAGAAGGCTTAGCTAAATAGCTGGCAAGCCTCTATTCTTCTCTCAAAAAAAATGAATAGTCCTCTTTCGTTCTTTAAATTATACCATGTTAGCAGATAAACAAGGTGAAAAATCAAAGTTGTCTAAGAGATCTAGGTGAGTACATGAGTGAAACAAACTCAGCTAGTGAGAAGGCAGGCACCCTCAGAGGAATGATAAATTGAAATATCAGGATGGAGAGGGACAGAGGGAAGGGGAGGATGGCTGCACTGAAATGGGAAATCACAAATGGGTGTGGGTGATGGTTAGTCCTTCCTACAAGCTTTGCTTTGTTCTCATTTCCTTGCTCGGTGACCGGCCAGCCTGGCCCTGAGCTGCTCACTGATCTCTAGCAAGTCCCCCATGCACAGCAGTGCTGGAGGCTGGACGATAACTCCCTCTGTGCTGCTGAACTGACCCAGCATTTGGCATCTTCTGATATGGATGATGGAACTCTGACTTGCCCGAAGTTTCTGGTAACACATGGGATCCTGTTTGGCACAGGAGGGCTGCATTGTGCCTGTCTCTTGCAGGTTTGACAAAGCTGCTGGGATCCTCCCGAACTTTATGCTTTAAACTGTTCCGGGTTTTTATTTTGTGGGTCGTATTTCAGGGTTTTTAATGGTGTTTTGTACCTGATCTGAAGGACATGCCGCAGCCACAGCTCTCACACTGGAGGACCCTTCTACTCCCTGCCTGTGTCTGGCAGGTCCTCCTGTTTGGCATCTTGACACCTTAGGCTTTGATTAATGAGGTGCTCTTCCCTGCACTGTACGAATCCCTGTTAGATTTGGTGCTTATTAATTACAGCACAGCACCATCAGCACATTTAGAATTGGGGTCCCTGCTTTTCTAATTCCCTTCTTATTTCACATTACTTTTTTCCCCTGGTTCCCTCTTGCCTGTGTCTCCTCCTCCTCAGGGTCACTGATGGATGAGGTTTCAGCAGCAGTGGGTGCCACGCTGGCTGAGCCGAAGGTCAGTGCTGGGAATGGCTCCAGAGAAAGCAGCCGTTCAGCAGTTCCCCCCTCAAATCTCCAATGCCCAATTTCCTCCACGGCTGCTGCCCTTCACCCAGAGCTGGCTCACTCACTCGTGACCAAACCCAGGGCTTTTCCAACCTTTGCCTCCTGCATCCCTCCTTGATTTCATAAAGAGGTTCCAACCTTTCATCGTTCAGACTTGGTGCATCCTCCAAGTTAAAAAAATCCAGGTACTTGCTCAGTGCTGAGCCCTGGGGGTATTTTCAGGGAGCAGGGTAGATTTTTTCTCTATTTGCCCTGCTGTTGTTACCACTCCTGTTCCTCTCATCACTCTTGGATGGGTTTGAGGCAGGACAGTGCCCTGTTTGCATTGTACCCTGTTGGATTAAGAGTGTTCAATTGTCCTGTCTGAGGTGGGACCTCTGCCACCCTCAGTGTCCTGCCACCCTGAGCATGGGATTCTCCCTGACTAGCTTTCTGTCCCCTGGCACACAGCATTGATTAAGAAAACCTGATCACTCAGGTGGAAAAAAGTGGACAGGGACCAAAATGCTTATGGTAATAGCTGGCATTTGGGCAGGAGCAGGTGTGTTTCATGCACTGGGCACAGGACAGCTCACGAAGGACGTGATTTGGCCACAGAAGTGGTGTAGTAAAGACTGTGTGCAAGCACTGGTTGTGTTTGTTCCCAGTTCAGGCGCAGCCATCGATAGTGATCTGGGGGCATTGCACCCAAGTGACAGGGCACAGGCTGTGTCACCACCCTTGCAAGTGCTGGGGCACTGGGGCTGCCACCAGCCGGGCACCCCGGGAGGATGGCAACATTCCCAGTGCCACCCCAGCAGCCAGGAACGGGATACACTTTCATTAACCTGCGGCTTCACCTCTCACAAAGCAACACAGAATTGATAACAAACGAACATGCACCATCCCTGCCTGGAGTCACTTACCTGATAAACACCCTGGCAGGAAGGGGCAGGCATGATAACAACACAAACGCCATCCCCCTTAATCTGGTTTTAGAACTTTTCTCTGATAACGGGATTGCTATTTTATTACCAGCCACTGTTTAGCTCTTTTACATGACCGAGGTAAACACCACAGTAATTTATACTGTCCTCCCCGATCAGCTTCACCCTCTTTTACATCTTGCCTTGCAAATAATAAGGCAGCCCACAAAGCCATTTGTTTCCTAATGACAGGGGTTTCCATAGTGAGCAGATTAAGGAGGAGGAGATTAGAAGATTATACACCAGGCAGGATTCACAGGTTTTATAGGGCTTTGGAGATCCAACGATTAATGCATTGCATAAATGAAACTTTCTTTAGTGACAGGTAGAACAGAGGGAATTGTGTATTTTAATTGGTAAAATTTATTTAGCAATTTTCATTGAGGATGCTTCAAGCACTCAGACAAGGAATGTACAATTATCAGGTCCCACTGCTCCAATGTTGATAAGGGTTGGTAGATTTGCTCTGTCAAATTTGCCATGGAGATGAATGCTGGATGAGCACTGTGACCTGTGTCGGCCCAGGCTGAGCCCTGCACCCCTTTCTCCTAAGGGTGCCAGGATGGCATTAATGGTTTTCTGTCTTCAGTGATGCAAGGAGCAGAACTGCTTTCCCAACAGAGGAAGGAGCAGAACTGCTTTTCCATCAGAGGAAGCAGCAGAACTGCTTTCCCATCAGGACTGGATGTGCCAGACGTTGTGTTGTTATTTATCGTGGCACTGTGATCCAGCCCAGCATCTCTGTGCTGGACTAGGGGTGCCACAGGAGTCCTATTAATGATATAAAGTACAGCAGGAGAGGAAATGGAGATAATGTCTGGGACATGTGTTGTGGCAAATAGCTTCAGTGGAAGGACTAGAGAATCAAAAAACCACAAATCCACATAAATCCTATGGAAAGCAACGTAGCTGCTAGGGGTGAATACAGCGGTGTGTCAGTGCCCTGGACAAGAGGGGTACAGGGAGCCAAAAAGAGCTCAGTTTGTTGTTTGAATTCCCCACACAGAATCTCAGGTTTGCATCAGGAAGCTGAATATGTAAAACCTGAAAAACTGTGGGAGGGACCCAACATATCTTTTATACCCTTTGGCCAAAAGAAGCTGAAAAGGAAAAAAAAAGATTGGGAAAGAAACTGTGACAGTGTTCTCCTCTTTAATTTTCTGATGAAAAATCAAAACAGCAGGAAAAGTAAAAGCACTCTCTTTCATTTTGTTGGAAACCCAATTTTCCATGAAAAGTAGGTTTCAATGGAAAATTTCCACCTCTCCCCTCTCCCTTGTGAATTGTTTTAGCACTGTCTGCCTTCTCCCCACTGAAGCCCGTGAGAGCTGTCTTGCTCAAAGAGACACCACAGGGCTGGAGGAGAAGGATGCAAAGAACCATTTCAAATGACCCAGGAGGACAATTCCTGATTAGGTGCCTGAAACAGGCTGTGGAGACTTTGATTTCTGGCACTCTGACCTACATCCAGCGAGGCCAAGAGCTTGTCTCGGTTTCTCCGTGGTGTCTGTGCTGCGGCACCAGCAGCTCCTTGCTGGTGTGTTCACCTTGCAAAACCTGGCGCTGAGGGCAGTGTCCTGGTCTTGCTGTGGCCGAGGGAGAGCTGAGGCTCAGGGAAATCAGGGACACTCAGCATCAGCCCAGCTCTGCCTGTGGAGTAGCATCCAAACCCCTCTTCCTCCAGCCATAGGAGTCACATGTGGGAAAGGGCTCGGGGTGGCTCTAATAGGGTTGGGTGACTGTCTCTCTGCTGGGACTGATTTGCTCTTCATCTGATCACATGCACAGAGAAGCCATGCCTCTTTTCCCATTGCTGAAGTCATTTTCAATTGAGTGTTTAACAATAAGGGCATAAACCAAGCCAGTTTGGGCTTTTTTAAGCCCCAATGAGTTGTTGTCCAGGCATAGCTAGAGAGTGGTGGGAGCCTGTGCTCCAGAGTAGGAGTTTCAGGTCATCCTTCCAAGACAACTCAATCAACTTCGGCTCCTCAAAAAATCCCCTGGCCCTGCCAAAAGAGACAATGGAGACAGGACTCCTGAACCAAAGAGTTGGGGGAGCCCTGTCAGCCTGGATTACAGGAATGCTTAAGAGTTAATTAAATTACAATTCGCTATGCTGCCAGTTCACACGAAGCTGCAACATCTGTGGACGGACGGAGGGATGGGGGGAGCCATCCTGCCTCTGGGGCTGCGGATCTCCACCTGCTCTCTGGAAGGGCTGCACTGCAACCAAGCAGAGAAGCACAGAATTAATGAAAGGAGCCTAATTTCTAATACAATAATATCTGTGACTAGTGACTTTCTTTTTAAAAATCTTCAAGTGAACAAGAGCTGAGTGTGGGCAGCTGTTTGCTCCAGACCTCAGGGACATTGGGATATAGCAGCACCAACTTGCAGAATGAAGAAAAGAGATGCTAGAAAAGCAATCATTTTAGGAGCTTTCTGCATTTGCTTTAAGCTATTGAGACTCAGCTTTTAAAACTTTCCTCCATGACCACTGGTTTCATACAGACATCAGATTTTCTTGTTTTTTCCTGAATACAGGAGTTGGAGCTTTAGGACAATTGTAAGACTCTCACAAGGGGCAACAGAGCCCCAGCAGTGACTTGGATGTCGGTAAGCAGGGTTTATCCCTGCGTCCCTGCATTTCCCTGCTTTAAAGTCAGAGGGCTCTAGATTTGTAGGCCTTTTAAATCAGTTGGTCAGTTTCTCTGATTTTTTTTTTTCTGTTTTCCTGTTTCCAGCCAAATTATTAAAGGCTGAGGGCAGGAACTTCCCTCAAGACAAGTGCAGGCACATGCACACAACCTGAGGAGTAGCAGGCAAACACTTCTGCGGTAATAAGCTCCATGCTGTGCTCAAAAAGGGCACTTAATTTTTCATTCTTAAATGCTGTGATGTTCTTGTCTTCCGGCTTCACCAAAACTCCTCCATGGAGATGGATGGGCCATGCAGAACACAGTTATCAGAAAGATTAAGCCAGGACTTGTCATTTTTTATATCAGCCAGCAGTCAGGTTGACGAGTGATGTCCTCTTAGCTCCTGGGATGCGTCCGGCACCTTTAGTGCCAGTAGTAAAAAGGACTATAAAAAATACCATAGAAGAAAGGGTAATGATGAAATTTAACTGCTCCCTAGCACACACCTGGGGTCTAGTAATCTGGAAATGGGGGGTTCAGGTGCTTCATCTTTTACTGCCTTGTCCTTGTCTGTAAGTTTAAGGTCCTTCCACTGAACCATAACATATTGTGGTCACTGAGAAGAGCCAGTCCTTGGCCCCAGGGCAGCCCGTGGAGACAGGCAGGGATGATCTGGCGCAGGCAGGGGCATGCTGAGCACTTCTGCCTTCAACCAGCTGGAGGAGGAGGCCCTCAGCTTGGAAGGCATCATCCCAACACTGTGACACTTGCACTGGGAACATCTTTAAGGCACAGTTTTCTCCTTCTCCCTTGTTTCTTGTGCATGTTGTCACCCAAGGAAGTGCAGCCTGCAGCAGTGGGTGCTGCCAGCTCTGGCCAGGGTACCCAGGGTGGCACAGGCACCTGGGCAGGTGAGCCCCTCTCACCGCCTGAGGCAGCATCTAGCAAAGGGACAGGGTGGTGGAGACAACTCGATGTGTGTTGTACGTAAGCAGTCGGCATTACTTCATTATGTTTCAGGATTGTGGCCCATGCCAGTGTTATTAATCTAAGAAACAACTGATACTAAATGATCATGCTACATTAAATTTATAGACCCTTGCATATAGCTGCTATTGATCTTTTTTCAAGCACCATAAATATGTGATCGAGTGCGTAAGGCAGCGCTTTCTCCCCTCTCCATTAAAGGTGGTTAAACTTTTCATCTCTGGGGCGGAAATGGGTGATGTGTCTCTGCGGGCAGGGGCAGCCTGGCCAGATCATTTGGATTTTAATTACTAGTAGAGGGGAAGAGCTATTGCCTTTCTGCTTTCCCTAGGTTGCCTCTTTCCCTTTTACTCTCCCTACATGGGATGTGCCACTTTTCCATATACATCTCCTGTCCCTCCAAAATAATGTAGATGCAATTGCTCTTAATCCCACATTCCCAATGCAGCCCTGCTGTTTAAGGCACCAGCAGCACATCAGAGCTAGGGGATTCATTTGCAAGAGCCAAATGAGGGGTTGTCTTGGCTGCAGGAGAGCAGCTTTCACACACCCAGATGCTTGCCAGTGTTTCTGAGGTTTTTCTGTGGCCTCCAGCACGTGTCACGCTGCCGGGGGTCTGTGCCGAGCGAAGGGACATCCCTCGGTGTACAGCACTGAGTGGCACAGGCTGTGCAGGTGCTCTGGGACAGGGCACCTCCAGAGCCTGGAGGAAATACCCAGCCCTCAGGTACTGCTGTGATACAAACAGGGAACCGAGATTTGCAAATCATCCTTCAGCATAGCCTGGAACAACTTATATCCTAGAGCCATCTAGGGGCGAAATCCTGGCTCCATGGAGCCAAGGGGAGTTCTGCTTTAGAGTTCAGAGGGGTCAGCACTTGGGAAGCAGTGATGTTGTCACTCTTATAGGAGCTTGTGGTTCTCCCAAACTCATGCTGCAATGATTGATATAATGAATATCTGTCTATTGATATAATGAATATCTGTCTATTGATACTTCTGCTCTGGCAGGGGCACTGGGGAGGAGAAGCACTCAGAGCAGGGGCTTTGCCAAGTCTGCAGTGAACAAAGGCCATGGAAAATCAGCTGAAAATCTTTTGGCTTTCTTGATTCCACTGATAATTCATGATGTGTTTCAAGTGCAGATCAAGAAATTGCTGCTTGAAAGAGCCTCGACAGGATGAGAGGTGCAATGCCCAGAATCTGCATTGAAAAAAATGTGTAAAAAATATCTCTAAGTTTAGAAACAAAAGCAATTCTTGACTGAGCACCACTCAGCTCCATAAATACTTCTGACTATGTTGAGAGGGCAGGTGAACAGCAGGGGCTGTACATGTGTGTCACTGTCAGTAAGTGAGATGCCCAGCTGCTCTTTCCTGCTTTTCCTGCCCCTTTACTCTCCTGCCAACCGGTGCCAAAGGAGCATGACCTTGGATTCAGACATCCCACAGCTCTGTTGGACCACTCCATGCCTCAGTTCCCTGTCTGAAAAACAGGGTCAGTGATGCCTCTGCAGAGGAGCTGGAGAACACTGGCAAGGTGCCTCGGGACCCTCGGCCAGGAGGTGCCACCAACGTGCCCACTGTCCTCCTGACAATTAGGTCCACTTGCGATGGCAGAGAGGGTGAGCAGCACAATACCCTCTGTCTAAATTATTCCTCCTCCTCCTCCACAAATGTCATAGCAGAGATTAGCCATCATGTGTCCTTAAGTATCCCATTTATCCCAAATGGCTCTGAGCATGTTAACTGCATTTAGATTAAAATGAGCCTTTATACCCACGGCATCTTCCCAGTCTGGACCAGCCACTGACTGGCCGCTCATTTTGCTCTTAGAGAGCTAAGGATGTGGGGATCCCTGGGCCGTGGGACTGCAAAGTACATCACTGCCATGGAAATTCCATTTTCACAGATAAATATTTTTCTCACTACTGTTTCAGGACAACTTTAATCCCTACAAAATTCTCTTAATTTTGATTTGCCAATCATGGATTCCTTTTCAATTAACCTCAAAAAGCACCAATTAAAGAGAATAGTGCCACAATCACATAAGAATAGGCTATGCCAAACCCTTTAGAAGTGTTTTAGCACCAAAAATTAATGAAGGTCAAAAGGAGCTTGCAAGGCAGAGTTAGTTTTGAATGGGAAACCCCTAAATTAATGGAAGCATGAGTCCACAAAAGTCTGAAAAATCTGAGGTAGATTTAATTAAGCTCCTAATTATAGAACCAAGTTTGTCTCTGATATCTATAAAGAGTTTCAAACGTGTTGTAGTCTCAGACTGAAGGCAGAGAAGTCTGCATGTTGAAAACCCTGTCATCTTCCTTGGCTTTGTAACTCCCTGCAGGTGGGATTGCTGATTCTCACTGGTCCCAGTTCAGCTCCCAGAGCCTGACCCCAGCAGCTGAAGGGAGCCAAAACTGGTTATGAACACAGGTCCCTGGGGCTGGTCCTGGGGTTGCTCAAAGCCCCGTCCATCCCAGTGAACTCCCACCTCTCCAGTGGGTGCATCCAGCTCAAATGTTGACCTTGATGCCAACTGAGCACCACCCAACCTGGGGACCACCACCACAGCACAGGGTGGCCACTGAAGGCCCTCACGTCTCAGGAAACCCTCATCCACGTTCCCTGGCCCTTCCCTGCCACTCATCCCTCAACACTCCAGCCATGGGAAGTGGTGACGCCGCTGATGGAGGCGACAGATCAGCCCTGGCAACGTCATTGCTCTGTTCATCTGGCTGAGTCACCAGCACTTCAGCAGCAAGTTAGAAAGAACCAGGTTAGCATATCGTAACATGACAGAACTTTTAGGAGCTTGGACTGCTTTTCTCCTCTCGTTAACGTCCCCTGGGGCCCACGGTCTCTTTAGTACTAACATAGTAACGAAGGCCACAGCCTATTAATTGCAGTGACAATGATAAAGGAAGAGTCAGAAGCAGCTATTTGTCTTTCATGTAACCTCGTGCATCATCACAAGATAAATGAAAAC
Organism: Acropternis orthonyx; assembly: GCA_035583155.1. Taxonomy (NCBI): domain Eukaryota; kingdom Metazoa; phylum Chordata; class Aves; order Passeriformes; family Rhinocryptidae; genus Acropternis; species Acropternis orthonyx. The sequence goes on along the minus strand of JAWWEU010000050.1, from coordinate 1,759,998 downwards.
TCATTTTCTGCTTTGATTCAGTCTAATTTTTCAGGGCCCCCGAGGCAGGTTACAGGAACTGCGTCGCTTCATCCCCATAAAAGTGCCGGCCCCGAGGTTCAAGGGTCAGGGAAAGTGCACGCCGGCCGTGAAAGCCTGTCTCTCCTCAGCCTCCCAGGGGTGACGTAAAAGCAGGAAGGGGTCTGCTGCTCATCATCATTAAATCCCCATTGAAAGGCGTTGTCCAGGGCCTGATAGATGATCCACGTGGCAAAGAGAGTCCCTGTGCCCAGCACCCTCGGTCACCTTCCCAGGGGACTTTGGCCAGGCTGGCCAGTTGTGCCCCTGTGTCCATACGTGCAGGGTGGGGGAAGCTGGTGGAAGGATTTCAGGGAAACACCTTATCCAGCCCCCTATGCAAAATTATTGTCCCTGAGGACATGTGGAGTCTGGGATAGAGAGTGGGATGATGTGGTTTTACTGACTTTGACGTCATGGATACTTGGAGAATAAAACACCCTCAGAGTGTTTAATCTGTGCTGTGACATGCAGAGCAAGGAGTTGTCATTTCAGAAAGGACAGGGCTGACTTCAGTACTGGTGTAAAGGGAGGAAAATGTCCCAACATTGTATCAGCAGCTGTTCCCATCTCTCACCCAGCAGCCTTGTCATGCTTTCCTGCCTTTTGATGACCCTTGTTCTTCTGGGACCTCTCCTGTGGCAGCACAGAGCCTTGAAACATCATCTCGTTGGCCTCCAAGGGATTGCTGTAGCACACTGTTCACCCTGGGGTTTGCTGGGTCAGGTCCTCACTTTGTTCAAAGGCTGGTCCAGGCTGGGGAAGGAGCCTGAGAGCTGTGCAGGAAGGTTTGGCAGAGCTATAGAGCAAAATACCTCACTGAGGCAGAGAAATTAAAAAAGTAAAAGGGAAAAAAAGGTAAGTTTTGTAGGGGATTAGCCCATTCTAATCAAGAGGAATCAAACTCCCATCACACAAACTGGTCGTGCCTCTTCTGAAAATTTTAGTGTTAACAGTGTACAGTACATTAACTTGATTAATCATAATATAATCTTGTCTGCATGCTGCACTGGTGTCTTCTCCACCAATCCCCAAAACAGCTTTCCCCTTTTACACTACGTAACACACATTTCCCTCCTGGTACAAACAGAGCTGAAAATAGACACAGGCTCGGCCATCCAGCGATGTCCTGACCAACCTGGTCCTGCCGCCCTCCTGGCTCAAGGCTCACAACGGCACGGACGGGGGCTCCCATATGTCCAGGTTTCCCAGCCTGGAAGTTTTGCCCAGCCAGAATTTGTGGACTTTGGCCCAGTGCCTGGATTTCCGGACATCCGTCAGCCCACTCGTAGCGGTAGCTCCAACCGAGCTGTCGGATGTCTGGAAGTCACAGATAAGTGACCGGAGCGTTGTGCGGCTCCACGAGGCGCCCGCGTGCCCGGCACAGCCCAGAGGGGCTTGGCTGGCAGCGGGCATGGCAGAGGGCTGGCATGGGGGAGCCTCAGGGGGCTCCCGGGGGACTGGCTGCGGGCAGGGCTCCCGGCAGAGCCAGAAGGGCTCTGCAGAAATCCATCTGCATGGGCATTGCTGCAGCCTTCGGGCTTCACGTTGAGCTCGGTCTCGTTCCTGATCATGGCCCTGGGGGTGACGTCGTGCCACCTTTGGAGAAGGGTTCAAAGTGACTCCGTTGGAAGTCAGGAGTAACAAATCACTGATTGTTGTCTATGAAAGGGGAAAACAGTGCTGAAGGGAAAGTGATCATGGCTGTCCAGAGCTGCACTCACCCACCACCTTCTCAACACGATGGCAGAGGCACCACAGGTTGGGCTGATGCCCAGCTCTGGGACAGCCAGCAGAGCAGTGCTGGGCTGCTCTCCTGGGCTGGGAGCATGGCAGAACTCTGCCATATATGTAATGCTGGATTTTAACTGGTAATATCATTTGTTTCCTAAAAGCTGGATAAGAAAATATCACCAGGGCATTTCCCCAGTGCTGATTTACTGGCGTCTGCTCCAGCTGAGGCCAGCAAGAAGCCTAATCTGGGAGAGATTTGAATGTTATTTGGATTCATGAATTTTTGTTTTGTTATTGTTTTGACTTTGTTTTTAAAGGCAAAACAAAACTTTGAGAAATTTTAAATTCAGTTGGGATTTGCAAACTCAAGTTCTTTAACAGTTATCTCTTCCACATTTGTCCAGGTGATAAACCCATCCCTGTTGAAAGCAAGGGGTTACTTCTGGGGCTGCAATGTCACCCATCCATCTCATGGGCAGAAAAGCCCATGGAGCCTCGTATCCAGCCCCACAGAGGGTTGTGTGGGGAGAGTTCCAGGAGGTTGTAGGTCTGGTGAAGAGGAGGAGCAGATTCAGGGTCAGTCCCACCCTCCTTGGCACCTTCCACCCGCAGGTTGGAGCCCAGTGCCAGTGGGACACGCAGAGGAGAACTGAGGGGGTTGCATGTGAGGTTTGTTTCTATCAAAGCCCACAAACATTTTTAAGAAGAAAGACTAATTTCCCACACCGGCATTTCCTGAGGGGATTGTGTTTCATTTTGAGGTCTTTTGGCTTTGCTTTTTACCCTTTTGAAGTCAGTTATTATCAAGGTTCTGCGGTTCCTTAATTATTCTTCTCAGAAGTGCAGAGAAAGAAGCATTTTTCATCTGAAAATAAGGCAAGCACCGTTGTTATTTGGGTTTTTTCCTTTTTAATTTTCATTTAAAGAAACACAGAGAGAAGTGGGGCAGCAAAAAGGGACTTAAAGAGCAATATGAGAAATAAAAACCAAATAAACACAAATTCTTCAGCAGCAGGATAGGAAATGGGTATTTCTCTTCCGTTTTCTCCTGTTCAGGAGGGAGGGGGAAGGCTTTGCTAACACATTCAAATGAATTTGATATTCAATCAATGAAGATTAACTTGCCCAAGGTAAGATGGTTTTTACATTCACAAGGAAGTCAAATACGATTATGCATATGAGGAAATTATACAGAGATGAGTAGAGTATAATGTATGATAATTATTTGAAAGGATATACTTACACACTGATTAGCATATCTTGAAGACCAGACAGAGATGGAAGAATAGAAGGTAAAGAGATTCCTCAAGATGAACAAACTGTATAAAACTCACTCCCCAAATATCATAGAAGTTGGTTAGAAATAGCATTTTCTTACGGATGGCAACCTTAAAAAAAATCCTTCACAAGTTCACCTCTTGATTAGAAATATTTTTTAAAAAAATTCAAACCAAGCATGTGGAACTTAACTAGGAATATCCTTCTGCAGAGGAAGGATGGACACAAAGAGATGAAAGGGGAAGGCCAGAGGGACATCCACGTGCCTTTCCCGGGGGTGGAGCAGTGTGCAACCCTCTCCCACCAGAATTAAATAGCAAGAGTGGTTTTCCCGTGGGAGGCAGGTCCATCTCGGGATGTGCCAAGAACCTGCACTATTGGCTTCATCGGTGTCACACTGGCTGAGAAGGAGCAGGCTGGGCCCTGCACGTGCTTCTGCTTTGGTGTGTTTGGTTTGGCTTTTGCTTTCTGGCTGGTGTGATGAGAAAGCAACATTTCCATCTTTGCAAAGCCAAAATATTTGTGTGTCATCCAGATTTCTGACCCTCGGTGCGTGTATGTGTGTGGAGAGAGCAGCTGAGATGGGGCTTGTGTTAAATACAGGAAAAATATTGTAGCTGCTTAAGCAAGGGCAAAACAATGAGCACAGCTCAGTTAATGAGCTAGAGGAGCTCCCGCGGCGCGGGAAGTGATTAGAATGCTCTGGCCCCGCTTTTGTGGCATTGAGGATCTTACAGAAAGAGGGATTCTCCAGGCAAGAGGCACCAGGACCTTTGAACCTTTCCACCCCTCCAGGGCAGGGCAGGAAGATATGGCCTGGAATAAGTATATTCCCCTGTCTGTGGCTTGTTGCTTTAGTGTTGAGTGATGTACAGCACCGGTAACTTGGAGTCTGTTTGGGGATAAGCAGTGCTTGCCTCTGGAAGGAGATGGTCCACACCTGGTGGGACAATGGCAGAAGAGATGGCGGGAGATGCTCTGACAGCATTTGGGATTAGCGGGTTGGTGAACAAATCCAGAATCCAGACAGCACCTGGGAAATTTGGGGTGCTATGGGAGGCGGGCTAAGGATGACAGCAGATTGCTGCAGCTGCTCCAAGCAGAGTCCCGTAGAGATGGAGGGGCTGGGTTCTCCGCTGTGCCAGAGCGCTGCTTCAGGGCAGGTGGGTGAGCTCCACCAGCTGATAATTTTGTTTTGTTATTAAAAAATACAGAGGGAGTGGCACCCTCCTTCCCGAGAACCCACAATTTGACAGTGAGGCTTGGGAAGGGGATCACTCCTTTGCTGCCCTGCAGTGGAGACACATGGGCCACCAGGAACAAACATTCATCTGTGATTTCTCTACCAAAGGAGAGAGCAGCTTGTCCTGATGGATCCAGTGCCCTCCCACAGAACACAGCAGCCCACTGGATCCACTGCCAATAGAAATGCCCTTTTATCAGCTGCAATTACACATTTCCCCACACCATGACCCAGTGGTGCACAGGCACCAGGCCAAAGCCTCTGCCCCTAAATCTCTTTACCAACTGACAGGACAGGCAGTACTACCATGGGGGACACATCAGCCACACAATCACAGGGCTCCCCTTCCTCCAAGTCACCTGTTCCAACAGACCTGTGGCTGATTTAGGATAGGTTTGTGCCACAGCAGCAGTGCCAGGGCCCTGAGCATCCCTGGCCGGGGCTGTGCTCCTCACACCAGGTGTGTGGGGTGCTGTGACCGCTGCGTTTTGTGCCATAGCTGCTGTGCGGTGACAGCTAGAGCTTGAGTGAGAATCACTGACTGCCGCTCTCCGGCACCAAACCTGCTTTGGGAAATAAAGGTGCTTATTCCCCTGTTTAAAGTGTTTGTTGGGTTTGAGCTATTTGTTTGTCGGGCGTTTATGGCACAGGTGCACTGAGAGGTGTCCCAGGGCAGCGCAGGCTGTGGCACCCCGAGAAGAAAGGCAGCACATGGGCACAGGCAGCAAAGTCAGCTGGCGCCCGTCCCAGCCTGGCATCTGTACCGGCGGCGGAGGCACCACAAAGGCCGGGAGGGACTGCAGCCAAGGGAGGGGGCGGGGAGGGAGGGACAGGTGATTTTATAGAAGTTGAATACATTTGTCTGGCAGACATTTCCTGGATCCTGCTTCGGCTTTTAAGAGCAGCACTGTAAATTCATCAACACCACATGATTTTGTCAATTCTGACAGCTAACTTCAATGTTACGACAAATCTGGCCCCAGAGGATATTAAGCAAAGACGCATGAGCCTATAATTTTCTGCTTCCACGTGTGAGATGCTATAATGATCAAAAGAAAATGACTTTCTAACTACCACATCTCTTTGTGCTGTTTTCTCCATGCCTGCTGCACTAATTGAATCACCCCAGAGCCACTGTATCAATTCTAACTTCTGTATTAGGATTTAATCAGGCATGTGGACAGACCAGCTTGGAGAGGTGAGGGGCCTTTGTGAGGTGCCCATCTGCCTCTGACATTAAAGCCGCTTCCATTCAGTGCGGACTGAGCAACTTCAGGGAAATCAGGCTGTGAACGTCCAGGGAAGCGACGGGAGATTAGGCTGGGAGAGTGGCTGGGAAACTCACCTCCAGAGCTGGCAGGCACCTGGGGAGTGCTACGTGGGCACACCGGTTTGACACAGCACCCAGTGGCCAACTCTCCTGGAAAGCAAGTGGGAAGTTGATCCCAAAGGTTGTCCGGGAGTTCAGCGCCGTGCCGCGCTGCGCGCCGTGTCCCTCCCCGCACCGCCGGCCGGGCACGGCGGGGCTGAGCACGCTGTAATTAACTCAGAGCGAGGGGGCGGCTGGAGGGATGTGCTGGGAAGGGCAGAGAAAGGGGTGGAGTGTGCTTGGGTCTGAGACAATGTCCCCGGAGCCGCCGACAGACGGTGTCTCTAAAGGTTTGTTCCCCCAACTGCCGCGGCAGCTGCGGGGACGCTGCGTGCTGGGCTGGGCTGGGGGCTCTGCCTGCCCTCCTGTCCCACCGAGAGCAGGGGCTCCCAAACCATCGCCAGCCATGGCACACTGCAGTGCGTCGGAGAGCCACGGGCATTCCTGGTGGGAAGGTGCTGGGTGGCCGGCTGTGGCACTGGGATGCTCCGGTGAACCCCGTCCGCGTTCCCTGGCAGCTCCCGCCTTGGCAGTGGCGGGCAGGCAGGGCCTGGCAGAGGAGAGGAAGGGCAGCGAGAGCCAACATATTAATATCCATTTTTTTCACCTAAATAAAGAGCAGGGAGCGTGTTCCTGCTGGTTTGCCCTGCGTGGGGCTGTTCTGCCCACGGCAGGAAGGAATTTGCTCTTCAAAGTGCGGTCGGTGGGATGGTGCGAGCTGTCCAGTGATTAAATACCTGCTCGAAGTGAAGCATCGTCCCTGAATGGGGATGTATTCATAGACAGAATCAGGGCATGCACCGCTTCATCAGAGCCAGCCGTGGGGTGGGAATCAGGTCCCTGCAGTTCCCTATCAGTGTTCTGACTCGGATCCTTCTCCCGTGCATGTTGTGATATGGGGCAGGAGTGGATGGGGATATTGATGGGGACTGGGTTGGGAGGGGGTCATCCGGCACTGAGAAGGTGGCACAGGACACTTGGCAAGTCACATCCCGTCACAGGCAGACGTGGCTCTTCCCAGCGGTGGGGTCTCGGGTGGGGATAAGCAGGAGCATCAAAGTCTGGGGTGCTGGGGTCTGCAGGAGGATGTGACTGGGGCTGCCCCCCCTCCTCCCACCCAACTCTGATCAGCTTCCAAACCCCCATGAAGGGCTGGCTGCAGCCTCTCACAAAACAGGGGCTTAACTACCTGATTAAATCTCCCCAGCTAAAGCGGTGCAGGCACTAATTTGAGGTCGGTTCCCAAATTGGGGACTGTGTTGTTACTTTATTTTAAATGCACCGATGAATAGAGGCAGGGAACGAGGAGGGTGATTATATCTGCTTGCTCAGAATTGAGGAGAAAAGAGTGGAGAGTCCCAGACCCCAGAAACATCAAAGCCAGAACAAAAACCCTCTTTCTTTGAGTGCTGAAAACCTTCTGCTCCTGAAAGGGGCTTTAAGTGGTGGCTCCTCGTAGTTCTTTCACGCCAACAGCTTTTCTGCTTGTAAAAGGGCAGCTTTGAGGACAGGAACAAGCCCTGGCTAAAGGGTGGGCTGGAGGGAGAGGAGGGCTGCCTATGAGCTGAGAAAGGGCTTCGGGAGAATGGGAAGGGAAGGGCAACCACGGATAGCCACAGCCACACACACAGGCAGGTTTGGGGAATTAACCAGCATCAATTGAGCCCAAACGCGCGTCCCTGGGACGACAGGAGCGGTTCATTCCCTGGGCCGTCGGGGAACGGGATAAAGAAAGAGTGTCCACGCTCGGCTGGCTCGGGGTGCAGATGGAGCAGGGGGCAGAGGGGCTGCCGTGCCCCTTTCCTCCTCCTCACACCCGCGGGAGGGAGCAGAAAGGCCATAAAGGGAGGGTGAGAGAGCCATCACTTGCCGGTCCCCTGAATGACAGGCCCTTGAGTGAGGCACCATATGCCGGCTCATGCCTCCCGATCGGGAGTTTTGTCAGCGGGCCCTGGCTGCACAAATTGGCACAATTCAGCTCTCGAGCTCCTCAGCTGGTCTCCACACCCCACTTGACATGGGAGCGACCTCTCCTTTGTGGGTCCCGGGGAGAGGGGAGGAGGGACCCCAGGGTGGTGGCGGATGAATCGAAGGCTGTTCCCCCTCGCATTCAGATGGCCCTCGGAGAAGGGGAGGGGGGAGAGGGAGCAAAGGTGCCCAATTAAATGCACATTTATAGCCGATGCCGAGTAAACAGTTGATTGCATATGCGGTGATGGGTGATGGGGGGGGGGGCAAAGCAGCACCCGGGCACCAGCACCAGCTCCATCAGGCAGGCCAAAGTGTCGCCTTTGCCATGGAAAACGTCAACACACTGTTTTAATTTTTTTCTTTAATTATCCCAGTCTGAGGGGCTGGCAAAGCCGGGGGGGGTGGGGCGGGCTCTTTGCTCTGGTGTCTGGCCTGCTTTGTAAAAAGAAGTAAATGCAAATGCTCTGCAGAAAGTGGATCCTTTTACTTAAAAAATAAACAAAAACCCCACAAAAACAAACAAACAAAGAACCCCAGAACCATATTGCCATAGTAAAACTTTCAGCAGAGACATTTTGACTTCTCTTTCTGGTCCAACTTTCTTCAATACAACTCAGGTGATGAGCCCCTTGCCACCAGTTTGCACCTTCGAGTCTGTAGCTGCTGTAACATGTGCCAGTGTTGTTTAAAGCCTCCCCAGACTGAAAATGCAAGAGAGTGGTTAGTTTTTCTGCTTAACGGCTGAAGATAAAAACATTTTGAACCAGTGACATTGCTCCCTTCCCTGCTTCCCTCTGTGCTGGGCCCAGATGAGCACCGGGCACGTCGATCTGCCGATGGCCAGGTGATGCTGCAGTGCTGTCGGGGAAGGATTTTCCATTCCAGCTGCTCCTGCCATCTGGGGAAATCAAAAGGAGGGGATTGGATCAGCTGGTCAAATTAAAAAATGTGAAACTTGTTTCAGCTGAGTTGTCTAATAGATTCAGCAAAAGGTAGATCAGCCACTGTTTTTCCTTTGGAAAGGAAACATTTTTTAATCTGTTATACAATGAAAATGCCCCATGGGGGCTGATAAGTCTTGTCATTTAATTATCCTTTAGGCTTCTGTGTGTTGGTTAAAAACTCTCTTCATTTGGTTCTTCCTCGTATTGTCCTTGCCTGTCTAGTGTGGCAGGGTGATAAGTCCAAGGAAATAAAAGTTTGGAGAAGAGGAAGGTGGCTCAGTGGTGGGTGGGTGAAAGGGGCTGTTTCTGCCTCAGCTTCTCCATCTGAGCAATGGGACCCTTCCTGCTCATCATCAGGAATGCAATTAACAAGCTGCAGCAGAGGGAGGATGGCTTCTGGTGCTATAAGGATGCTTTAAGTCTCTGTCCTTAAATGGCCTGTGCAGAACTGGACATTCCTTCTGCTGTTGTCATGAGGGTGGCAGAGTCTCCCTGGCAGGCCAGTGGTGGTGGAGATGTCACCCTGACCATGGCAGCACTGGCAGAAGGATGACCCGGGGTGCAGGGACATACCAGCAGCCAGACTGGGTGCACTGCGTGGGACGGGGAGAGCTGGAGCAGGGAAAAAACAGCACAGCTATGACTCCTGCACACTCCTGCCTGCGCAGGGCTGGCTGCCAGCAGCGCCCTGGGAGGAGCTCCAACGGGAACCAGGCAGGGAAAATGAGAAGAGGGGCGTGTGAGCGTCAGGTATAGCACCCAACAAAGTGCTTGTGCAGAAAAGAAGGATGTGTGTCTGGACCATCGCCCCGTCCATGCTCTGAGTGGGATGAGCAGGTTTAAATGCTCCAGTCAGTCAGCCCTGGGAGCTGTGTCCCTTCTGGCACCTGGGGAGGGCACAGGAGCGAGCCTGCAGCTCCAGCTCGGACCCAGCCGGGGAGGAAAAGGCCTTGGCCCCACTACCTTTGCAGCACTTGGTGTTTGGATCAGACAAAGGCTGTTGCTGGATTCGTGGCATCTGTTAACAGACTACTGCTTGTCATTAGCTGCAACCAGGCATCTGCTGCTCCAACCCAACACGTAACAGATGCCAGTTTGGAAGCAGTGGGGGCAGGGAAACCCCGAAGCTCTAATATTTCACTTTTCTACCGACAGCCCTTCACAGTTGGCAGCAGAGCTGGTTGCACCTCAATAACCACACTGCTCAGATAAATCTGCCCCCCTTGCAGATCCCTCCCCACGCCCCTGCCCCGAGCGCTCCCTCTTTGCTCCCTCCATCTCCGTCTGCAGCACGAGCCGACTCCCCACTCACACAGATCCTTCATATGGCCACATGCAAATCCCTGAGAGAGTTTGGGCATGTGGCTCAGAGCTGGCACTGGCACAGCCAGCTCTGATCTGAAGCTGCAGAGTTGGCATTGCCCTGTGCCAGGCTGGGAGAAGGCATGCTCTGCGATCAGGGCTGGGCATGGGCACTGTCCAGCCCCACAGACCCTCAGCTTTTACGTGATACCTAAATCTGAATAATATTAACAATAATAACTATTATTATAATAATTGTTGTTGTTATAATGTAAAAGGAAGTATATCAGGGCTTTAATGTGCCCAACCTTCACTTTCAGTTTTTTCAAGCATGTTCTGGGATGGATGAGGAGAAAAGGGGAAAAATGCTTGTCCTGTGGGGTTTTCCCCCTAATACCACACAAATGGGAAGATGAGGACCCTGTGCTGATGGGTAATGAGACAATATCAATGTGATGTGTTGTTAGTACCTTACCAAATAGGCTTTTAATTTTCTGGGGAGGTGTGGTGCATCTCTGCAGTGCCAGCATCAATCATCGTCAGGAGGGCCCGGTCCCGACTCTCCCGGGGGCCTTTCATTGTAAAGGATTCCCTCTCCCTCTGACTAGGGGCTGTTCTACCTCTGTGGCGATGCCTCTCGCAGACTAATTGCTGATTTGTTCTTCTTGTGATGATGGAGCTCATGTCACCGCAAAACAGAACATTAGGATAAAGTCTTTAAAGTGGCCGTGCAGCTGGAAAACTAATTTGCAGTCCCTTCTGGTTAAAAAAAAAAAAAAAAAGAAAAGAAAAAAAAAAGGTGGTAGTGGTAGCAAGGACATAAAGGGTTGGGAATGAATATGGTTTTGCTTATAAACTTCTCAATACTCACTTACCATGGCCATTTCCTCAGATATCTCTTCTAATTTCCTCCCAGATCTTTGTAACTAACTTTTTCTTTGGTTTCCTCTGGCTCCTTGGGGAACAGGCAGTGCTCAAGGTATTTCTTCTTGTGCTGGGGAAGAGGCTTTGTTGGAGGAAAGAGCCTTTCCTGCCTTGCAATTCCTGATCCTCCAGTCCCTCAGCCCTGGCCCAGCTCTCCTTCCCCACTACAGGTCATATTTACCAGGACACATTTGTTCTAGCTCCTCAAGTGCAGCAGAGGGAAGTTGTCAGGGACACAGAGGACATTAAGGTGACTCATCATTGTCATTTTATTCCAATGGGAATGGCCCCTGTTTTGCATGGGACCATTGGAAAATCTGTCTCTGACGCCTTGAGAGCCCATTTCCCAAAGTGCTTTGGTATGTCAGAGCCAGTCCCGTCGAAAAGGAGGGGATGTGGTCTCAGTGGTCACAGGGAAGGAGTTTGGGAAGTATTGCAGCACCCTAGGCAGGGTCATGGGCGCACTGGTATTGTACAACATCATGCCTGAGAACTTGCAGGTTACATTGATGTCACCTCAGCTGCTGTTCCCCCAAAATAAGGAATGTTTGGGGGTGATTTCCAAGCATGACCCGGTGCAGGAGGGTTAAATCCCTTTTTCCTGTGAAGTAGTGCCGAGTTGGGTGCCAGCCCTGGAGTGGAAGGGAGCACCCACCCTCCAGGTCCCCGGCTCTGCATCCCCTTTGCTCTGTGCTCATGACTGGCACAGGGGATGGAGCGATGCAGGGAGAGGAGGGAGAATAAGGGGAAAATGTTTGTCTGAGGAGCTACTTGGGGGGAAAAGAGTATCGTTAAAAAAAAAGAAGGTGGCAAAGCAGTGGCTGCGGCCCCTTCCCCAGATGCAATCCCACTCCTGTAATTTCTGGGGGAATTGGTTCATCTTGGGTGCAGATATATTTGTGTCAAGGTGCAGCTGCACAGATAGCCTGACTCTATGCATAGTAAGAGGCTTTCAGAGAGAGAGGTTATGCCCAGAGCAAGGCCTTATCAGAGCAAGCTGCCTGCCATTTATCTGCTTCCCTATCAAATATGAAAACAGGCCTCAATCTGCTGCTTCTATTTTCCTTGTGAAGGCTATGGGTGGAATAATAATTTAGTCCAGTTTTTTTGTTTCCAATGCTAACCTTCTGCCAAACTCTGCTCTTCCCAACTTCCCTGGGCAGCTCAGCAGCGGCTGCGCTTGGGAGCCCGGCACCAGGACAGCACCGGCACATTTGTGGGTCCCAAACCTTCACAGAACAGGGTCTCTACTCAGGACAGGGTGTTACATGTGTTGTTGTGTGCAGGACTGATGGAATATCTATCATTTAGCACTTCAATATCACTGTAATTCTTCATTATTTGTATTACAGTAGCCCCTAGAGGCCTTGCCAGGTCCGGGGCTGGGTCCCTATGGGATGGCACGGGGATGGATGCAGCCCTTGCCCCACGGCAGCAGGGCAGGATGTTCTGGGGACACAGGGGGGATATGTGCTGACCTCCAGGCTGAACACAGACCTTTGCAGAGGCCAAATCTGGATATGTCCTCAGAGCCACCCTAAATTGCAGGGTGTCACCCCTGGGTGCTGCAGCAGGAGGGATGGGGACATGTGGCACATGCCCAGAAGAGCCCTGGGGGTTCTCCTGGGGATCCCCATCACCTCTGGCCAGACTGAGACAGGATCCCACCAGCCTGGCCATGCCCTCCACCCCTATCTTGTATAACTTCACCATAAGCTCCCACCACCCCAAGATGGCTTGTCCTGCTCAATTCCAGCCTGGCTCTCCTGGTGGAGGATGGAGGGTGATCTCGAGGGCACTGGGTGGGACCCCCTGACCCAGGGCAGCTCTGCTCAGCCTGGAGGGTGGCAGTGGGAGAGGAAAGTCCTAGGATAAAACCCCAGCCCTGTGCCCTGCTCCTCCCTCCCTCCTGCCGTCCATCCTGCGGGGCCTCCCCGCTGCCATAATAAGGCCTGAAAAGCCACTGCTTACATTTTTAATTCCATATCTGTGTCTAACTGCTGATGCTAAACTCCGATCCCACAGCTTCTGAGGGCAATGCGATCCACATGTTAATATTTTAAGCCAGCCACTAATATTTTTATGTGGGAAATTGAGATTTTCTACGGTTGCTGGATGAGCAGGCCATTTCTCCACGCTGGAGTATGAAAACTGTAGCTAGGGAAAACATTATTTTACATATTTGTATTTCTTGGAGCTGCCATCCCGTGCTGGGAGGGATGGCTGTGCTTCGGCTTCTCACTTGTCCCGCTGCCCCAGTGTCACCAGGACGGCATCAAAGTGGGTTTTTATTTGTTTATTCTCTGACAAACTGGCTGTTTCTCCTCAGACCTGTCTTTCTCACGCAGCTGAACGCTTTGTATTTTTAAATACCCGAGAGCAGAAACCTATTTGTAAAATTCAGGCTACTCTTGACAGGCCTCATCTAACCATCTATAAAGGCAGCCGAGGGAGGTGGCACTGCACTGGTCACCCAACTGCCACCAAGCCCAGTGCTGAAGTAGCAGACAGTCCATCTGGTACCCTGAGTGGATGTGAGAGGCAGTGTCTTCCCCAACAGCTGCCTATAAATCACATTTATGGGCGCAGTCATGGTCCAGGCAGCGCTGGCTGGACAGAGAGTTTGGCAGCACCGTGGCCGGGGTCACGGGTGGCTGTAAATGGTCACCCAAACGTGGGGAAGCCAAAGCTGCTCTGGGGTCAGCACCAGGACCTGCATGGAAGTGCACACTCACACTTTGAGGTGCACACTCACACATGGAGGTGCACACTTACACACAGAGGTGCGCACACTCACACGCACGTTTGCTCCTCATCACAGCCCTAAACCTCTGCTGACAGGCAGGCAGGCAGTGGCAAAGCTTAAATGAAGGGTAGACAAGTGTCCGTGTCCCCAGACTAATCACTCCATCTCCACGGGTGCTGACATGCTGCATTATCAAAATCCTTGGAAGCAGAGGCTCAGGCTGGGCTTGGAGCTCAGCGACGGCTTTGTCAGCTCAGAGTTTAACCCAGAGCCTCGGCTGTGCCACGCTCTGTGTGTCAGGAGTCGGGCTGTACTTGATGGGGCTCTGATGTTGACCTGGCACTGCTGATCAGAACCTTCCTCCAGCTTAGCAGTGGCTGGAGGTGGGTCTGGGGTTCCATGAGGAGACAAATCTGGGGACACTCCCCCACCTGTCCCCTGTGGGGACTTTCAGGGCAGACCATGGCACAGTGACCGCATCACTGCATATGCTCTGGCACCCAGCCCAGAGCACTGTGCAGTCACAGAGAGGATGCTGTGTCCTGAGCTGCTACAGACCTGGGGGGAAATGGAAGTGGGCATAGGGGAGATTCCAAAGAGCTTTTTACCCAAAATACATGGAGTGATTTTTGTCTCAATCACAAGTTTTCAGCTTTAAAAGAAACAAAAGCTGTGGGTGTTCAGTAAACTGGAACTTACAGTGCTGGAGGAGGCAGGAGATGGACTTTGGTCCCTTGGAGTTTCCTCCCTCCTCGCCATCCACCTTCACCAACCTGCTTCTTGGATATGAGGTACCATGACAAAACGTTTTAGAATACAAACTTGTGGAAATTCTCTCCGCTGTATAAAGCGGCCTCTTTCTGCTGGTAAACACTGAAAGCATTTTTGGGGTCTGAGCAGATTACAGATGAGGGTGGATAAATACTGAGGCAGATGCACCTCAGTATCTTTCTAGCAGTTAAATGTGCATTTCGTATGTATGGGCCTTAACGAGATCCTGCCCCGCTGGTATGGATTACTGTGAGAGAACCTGCCAGACCCACATCATTGTTTAAGACAAGTCCATGATGCAAATTGGCAGCCAAAGCACTGAGCAGTCAATACAGATTACAATTAAGTCTCTCCCCTTGTCCACAACCAGGGGCCCTGCATTGATCGAATCGCAAACGCCAGGAACAACCTGGGCCTTGCCCAAAGTGGTGGGGAGGGAGCAGGAGCTCATGCCCAGCTGGGACAGTGCCATCACTTCACTCCTGGTGCCTGCCCTGGGCATCTGCAGAAACCAGTCCCCAGCCAGGCAGGTAGAGTTTGAAGATGGTTTATATAAGACGTACCTTAAGAAATCCAGGAAAGGGAGCACGGAGGGGTCAAAGCTATGGTTTGACACAGGCTGAAGACTGAGCACACATCTTAGGATGTCCTGCCCTGGGGCCTCTTCCAGCTATGCTGGAGCTGGCAGAAACTTTCACCAGTATTTTCTTTTCCTCTTCTTTCATTTTCCAAGACAACCCCACTCGCACCCTGCTTTGCCTTTTCCACCAGCGATCACATCAGTGGGATTTCTGCCCTCACAGATAGGCAAACAGGGTTTGTTCATGCAGGACTCCACCCACAGGTGCTTGGAGGGCTGGCATAGAAAGGGTTTGCCTTGTCCACCACCAAGGGGGAACACACCTTCCCGAGGCACCAGCCCCTCTGTGAGCAATGGCTGTTTCAGGGGCTTCAATTCCCAGCCAGTCCATCAGGAAACCTATGATCACCAAAAACTGCCTGAAACCTTAAGAATAACGAGTGCATTTTAAAACCCAAAATTTTTGTCTTTTAATTTGTCTCGGAGAATGAAAGGTGATTTTTGTTGGGTGCCTTGTTTCGTGGGAGTGCTTTGCCTGGCTGTGGTTTCAGCTACAGTTCAAGAGCTACCTCTTCTCACACTGCCAGCAAATACATCCTGCAGCAGGACACCCCGACTGCAGACCACAATGAAATCAGTTGGTGTTTGGTGTTTCTGCAAGCACAGCTGGGGATATGGCATCACTCCTGTTTGTTTAGCAGGGAGGAAAAGGGATTGGGCTTAATGATTTCTTGTGTCGCTTCTGTGGAGGATCCGGGGTGTCCTGTAAGGCCGTGATAGCAGATTTCCTCATGTTGCAGAATTACCCCAGAAATGCAAATATCTCTATCAGTCGGGATCCAGAGCAGCAAACCCACAGCCCCGAGTGACCCCCAGCCCTCCTGCTCACAATCTCGACCTCTGGGGCATTTTCTTCTCAAAATAATTTATTACATAGAAGCTGCACAAAATAATCTGCCTTTGTTTTTCCCATTTGCGTTCTCATGCAAATGAATTCCCACTAACTTTTACTTTCTTTATTTCCCAATTGTCATGCAAAACTCATCTCTCTGAACTGTATCTCCTCCTCTCCACTTTTTTTTCCTTCTCCCTGAGGAAATTCCCTCTATTATGGCCAAGGGCACAGCTTGGGTGTGCTGCCGGTGAGGCGTGTTTAGGCTCAAGGCACAAGCCATTCCCACCCCAGCAGGGTCAGTGGGACGCAGAGCTGTCACCCCCTGCTCACTGAGAAAACGAGGGGGCTGCAGCGTGAAAAGACTTGCACGAATGTCTACAAGGGGAGAGAGCTCCTCAGGAACCACGTCAGGTCCAGTCTAAAAGCAAGATTAAGCTCCAGAGCTGAGCTCTGGACATAAACCAGTCAGGATGAAGCTCTTGGGGGGCTGGCAGAGCTGGGTTTAACTTACAAACTGTGGTCCTGAGCACCCCGTGTGGTTCATTGGGCCGCTGGGCCATCCTTGCTCTTCCTCGCTCAGCATCAGCCTTGTTGCTAACCTAAAACTTTTCTTAGCCCAAAAGTGCAGCCACAGTAGCGGCCAAAGAGCCCCAGCCCTTGTGTGGGGGTATCCATGTGCACAGGGTGCTATAACATGTGGGCATCACTGAAAGTTTGGGGACGAAAATGGAAAATACCGAATTACTGTTCCTTTCCTATTTCATAAAAGCAATCGGTATTGTGGGTTTTATGTGGGTTTTTTTCCCCATGAGATATTCCTGTTACTTGGGGCTGGAAGCTCATGATTTTCATAGATTCACAGAATAGTTTGGGTTGGAAGGGATCTTAATGATCATCTCATTCCAACCCCCTGTTTGCCTCTGACCAGGGCTTTTCCACACAGGAGCAGCAGCCAGGCTACCTTCCTTGCACTCTGCCAGACAAGTTTTCCCCAATCATTCCCTCTGGGAACAAGCTACCTGATCAGGGCAAAAAAAGGTGAAAAAAGATCACAAGCAGCAATATTGTGCATGTAGAGCTAAACCTTGGGAGAGCCCCCAGCAGCAGGGTGGCCTTTGTTCCCGCTCCCTCGCCCCACCGAGCCTGCCTGCCTCCCCTCTCCCAGCCAGCCTTTGAATTTTTATGCCGGTGCCTTTCTTTGCATTGACCAGAGTTTATCACATATCTCTGGTTGGGATCCTGCCTAGCTTAGCATAAGACAAAAATGGGAAGGGGGGGAAGAGGAGAGGGGGGGCCCGAAAAAAAAAAAATCGGCTGAATAATAGGACGGATTTGTAGCAGCTGAGGATTTGCATTCAAATGTTCGCCAGCCTCCTCTGAGCTCGAGTTTTATCATGTCTTTACAGCCAACAGCTTGTTTATGAATAAAAAATGTGGCATGAAACCAGAGGAGTGAGTTGTCTTTGTTTTGTCAAGTGTGCGGAGACAAAATGCTCCCTTCTCACAAGTCTTCACTTCATACAAGTCTTCTGGGACGGGGGCAGCTGGCCGGGGGCTGCTACCTGCGCGTTGCCATGGCCGGGGGCACCCCGGGCACCCTCCATATGCATGAGCGGGACCCGCCGGGCGCCGATGCAAAGCAGCCCCTGCTTTGACAGGCAGCCACTTTATTAACTCATTAAGCTCATCTTGTTCCTTTAAATGCAGTATAATTACGAATAAAGCTGTCACACTTTGTTTGCAGTTATATAATTTAGCTAAGTGCCGCTACGACCTGGGCTTCCAGGAGGAAAGGGAGATGACGAGCCGGGGCTGTCGCAGGGGGGAGAGCCGAGGGAGTTTGAGGCTCTTCTTTGACACGGCTTTGCCAGTGGGGACGGGTCTGGGATTGGGTTCGAGTCTGAATCTGGGTCTGGATGCAAACCAAAGGGCGAATCTGCGATAGCGGGATCAGCTCCGGTGCCGGCACAAGGAGCATCCATCCCTCCTCCCTTTGCCGCTGCCGCAGGACAGGGAGAGCCCCCGGCTCTGCCGTGGCCCTGCACCGAGCCTGTGGTTCCTGCACTCGCAATTAGCAAAGCGCTGGCGCCATGTTCCGCTGGAATAATGGGAATGTCGGCGGTCTCTCCTCGCAGCCCTGTGCGGGAGCAGAAGCGCCGGCGAGCGGAGCGGGATGGCGAGTCCCCACCTCTGCCTCCAGCCGGAATACAGAGCAGGGCTGGAGCATCATTGGTAGTCAGGGCACAGAGCCGGGAGGGGCGCGGGCTGGAAACCGGAGTGGGAGAGCAGAGGAAAAGCAGAGGAGGCGATGGCATTCAGAGAGCGGGGGAGAACGGAGGGATGGGGGAGAGACGGGGAGGAAAACTTAGAAGGAAAATGCTGTGAGCCCTCGGGTTCGTCTGCTTTCGGCAGTGGAGGCGTGAAAGGCATCTGCCACTTCTCAGTGTTGGGAAAACATTGCTTGTAATGGGGCTGGAGGCTTAATTCCAGGGAGGGGGTGATGCACAGCAAGGATCTGGAGTAGCTGGCAGGGCTGACAGAGGGTATATCCCACTTGAAAGCATTTGGGTTGTTGAAGAAAAGACTTTTTTTTGTGTTATTTCTCTCCTTTTTGAGTGACAGGAAGAAAGGATAAATGTTATACAGGTGAGAATAAGCAAAATTATGCAAAGAGGCTTTTTGAACACCTGATTGGGGCGTAGTTCCTTTCCTTGTTGGAAAAGCAGATCTCCTTTAACCCTGGCACAGCCTCTGCCACTTTTGTGCTCCGTCTCTGTTCACCCAAGTGCATTTGGAAAGAGGGATAGTATTATATTGGGAAGCAAAAGATAGAGGGATCAGGTCTGGGAGAGATTTCAACCACAAACACTTAAAGGAGATTGATAGAAGATGCATTTATATGAAAGCATCCCTGACTTCGCTGCTCAGAAAGGACCTTCCCTGGCCCTGAGGAAGAGCAGAAAGCCTCATGTCTGCTCATGGGGATGGCAGGGAAGGTCTGGCCCAGCACTCCAGTGTCCCTGAGAGCTTTGCCCTGCCTCCCCTAGAGCTGCAGGATGAGGCCCTGCATCCACAAAAACGCAGGCTGAGATTTTCCCAAGGGCTGAACAAATCAGCAGCTGATTAAGGTCCCAAATGCCTTTGGACCTGCTGGATGACCCCCACTGTGATGGCATTAAAAATTGATGGAATGGTCCCTGTAGATGATTTGTTCCTGAAAGAGCCCCTTTGGAGCTGGAGGGGGATCCGCAGTCCCAGGGCATCCATCAGGACAGAGCCCAACAGGGAGTGTGGCAGAGCCCAACAGGGAACATTGCACAGCCTGACGGAGAAAGTGGCACAGAGTGACAGGGACCGTGGCACAGCCACGGGGCGGGAGCCAGCGCTGGCACATCCCACTCACCTCCTCGTGGCACAGCAGCCCTCACTGCCCTTCCTTATGTGTGGCTGGGGCAAAACTTGACCTCATCCTAGTGGGATCAACCAGGTCCTGCTCTGGCTTGGACACTCACCTCTCGGGGGGGACAGGGACCGGGTTTGTCACACACCACTCGCAGTAATAAAGAGCAGCTCCTTTCAGAGCCCTCTCAGGGAAACAATGGGCTGCAAGTCATTTTCCTGGTTTTGCAGAAACTCCTCTAAGGCCGTGTCCTAGATTTAGCTCAGGTTCTGATAAGGCTGAGAGAGATAAGTCCCAGATTGTACTGCTGTGCCCAACAGACTGGTTACATCGTGCTTGATGACACTTCAGACCCGTTGTCATGACCCCATATAATCTGGCATCCTGGACCATCTGACACACATTTACACTTAACATTTTGTTAGAGACTCTATAAATGAGATCTCTTTGACCTTCAATCCTTGGCTAATTGCTAGTTTCATGTACAAGACTAGCCTAATTTTACGTGATAATTACCTGAAAGTGGCAATACATATGGCATTGCATGTTTGAAATGTCAGAACTGGAAAAATATCAAGTGGCTGGAGTCTTAGGCAAATGGAAGGAGTGGAAGGGTCAGAACAATATACTTTACTGCTCAGATGATGGAGAGAGACTATATATCACCACAAACCCCAGTAAATAGGATACATCTGTAATAAATCCCATGTATAATGTTTGTTGAAGGGGGTTGTATTGGCAGGTGGATGCTGAAGCTGTCGTAAAACAGGAAGAGATGTTGAATTTGCAAGCATTTAAGTCATTCAGTCAACTTGTTTCTTTTCACCAAGGAATCCCCACTGTCAAATAATCCTGAATTTCTCCTACCACGTTGGTGCAAATCTGATCACCTCCCATCATGGGCAGTGAACGGGTAAAGAATGAGAAGCCACAGTGAGCTGGTGTCGTGGAGATGCTTAGGGGGTGTTTGAGTGAAGTTTTTCATGTTTGGGGGAGTTCCAAGGGGGAAAAAAAGACCTTGTTGCTGCAGGCAAGTGTGTGCTGAGTGGGTTTATCAGGCTGCGCAGTGCCTGGCCAGGAGGGGATGGGGTGGAGTGGAGCAACAGGTAGACAGCATCCCAAAAACCTCCAGCCCTTGGAAGGACCCGCCTGGAGCAGCCCTGTTGTCCCAGGTCCTCCCTGGCTGCTGCTTTGTCTTGCTGGAAGTGTGATTATTCCTCTTGTTTGCTTACTGGGGTGTAACCACCAAACAATGTCGCGTCCCGTATTTGGATTTAATTAATTGGTTGATAAGATTATCATTAATGAAAATAAATTAAAATCACTTCAGTAATTATTTCACTGTAAACATTATTGACAACACTTCCTAAATACTGTAAAGTCAGGTTGAAAGCCCTAGTTAGGAGTCCTGGGTTGTGGGATCACTGTAATTAGAGGTGGAACTGGAATTGGATTATTGAGTATATCCTCACAGAGGGGCAGGTTGTGTCCATATGTATATCTCTCTCTCTCTCTCTCTCTCTCTCTCTCTCTCTAGATATATATATATATATATATACATATAAATATTTTGGTGACATTTTTAGCTTATCAGACTTCTGATTCTGCTTTAAATGTGTCAGTGATGCTTCTCTCCAAAGAATGTTTTTATTAAACTCATGAAAAATACATTTTCAGTTTTTCAGATGTCCCCTCTGACTGAAGTTGTCTGAAATTTTACAGCCTGTTTTTAGACACTCAATCCTGGCTTTTCCCCCAAGACTCTGTGCTGGTCCTGCTCCATGTCCAGGCCAGGGACAGGGATTTTAACATTCCCAAATGCCATGTCCAGCAATTGGGAAGTGTCCGTGTAGGGTGTAGGGGAAACTTTCTCCCAGGAAAGGTGAGGCTTCATCGATCCATGACTTTACTGGAGCCTGCACTTCTGTGTCTGTCTTGGAAAAAGCACAGCTCTTGGAGCCTTGGGAAAAGCACAACCATAAATCCTTCTATCCCTGCTGTGGTGTTGCTCTGTGATGGCCTTTGGGGCAAATGGAGGGTTTGGGGCAATAACACTTTTCCCATGACTTTGCTGCTCCTGGGGTTGGAGTCTCTCAGGAATTTGGGTACAGACTTGAGCAGCAGGATTTGGGCTGCAGCATCTTTCTCCATCCCTTTTCCATCCTTTACTCTCTGTTGTGAAAGTTTGTGATGTAAATAGTGAAAATACTCACTGGAAAGGGGCCTCAAACGATATTTTAATTATAGTCCTCAAATTATAGAGTCAGATTGCAATTACAGGCAGAGCTAATTGCGTGTTTCCATCCTGTACAATCAGTGTTTGTATAGGAGCTGGGAATAGAAAGCACATAGACATGTCACCACACAACCTCTTCTGCCGGCACCTCGTGCTTCCCACTCTGCCAACAAATCACAGTTTGAGATAAACAACAAAATTCAGGGAATTTGCAGCGCATCTTCTCCCTGCACTGTCTCAACCCTGGCCTCTGTTTTCTCCCTGTTAAAAGCTAATCCTTTTAGAAACATGTAAATTGGGAAACAGATCCGGTTTCAGCCCAGACCATATCTCCTCCCAGGTGTTTGTTGGGATTAAGCACTGCACTTCTCCATCCTTCTATGCAAACTGATCAGAGATTGTTTTATCAGATGAGAAAATGGTAAACAGCAGAGTAAACAGGTCGGTGATAATTTCAATGCAAAAGCTTTAGGGGAACAAGAGGTATTTGAACTTCAGCCTCCTGTGACCACCTCGGCCGTGTGTGGACACTCCCAGGCGGCTCATCTCCGCTCTCAGAGCAGGCAAATCCCCTATTTCCACCTTTTCCTGGGATGCATGGGATTGGGGGCTATCACAGCAGCCCACTGGTGATCTCTGGGAGCAAAGGCAGGGCCACAAAGGACCCAGTCTCGAGGAAAATGCCATTATCAAGCATTGTCTTATTTTTGTTTGCTTGTTAATTGGCAGAGTGGCCCCTGTGGGAAGGGCCCTGCACTCTCCTCTGCACCAACAATTCCCAAAGGCTTGGCAATGTCAACCAGCATCCCAGGGAATCTGCAGGGGGATTTGGGGCATGTGCTGGCTCCAACACCTGCACTGGCAGTGGGGCTTGGTCTTGTGTTATGGGGTCTCTTTGCCATGCAGTGCTGCACGCTGCTGACGTGTTCCTTCCCTGGGAGCCAGTGCAGAGCTTCATCCCTGGCTCCAGGCTGCAAGGTATCCATACCCAAAACTCAGCTGACATGGGAGCAGCAGGATTTTACCCTGCAGGCAGTTTGCTGTGTTCTTTTACACCTCCAGGTTTCCTTGGGTAAATCTGTTTGGCAGTGAGCAGGGCTGAGCCGTGCGGAGCAGACCCCAGGAATGCAGTGACCCACATTCTCTGGATCCAATAGCTGCTCCGCAGAAGTCCCACTGTAAGGTACAAGTGGCTTCAGGCTGTTGTCACACCTGCCCTCCCCGAGGGCTGTGCAGAGCAAGGATCCAGCTCAGTGGCTGTACAAGTATTTGGGCTGAACTCCCTGGGAGTTTTGCCAAGCCCAGACTTGTGGAAACCTCCCCTGGGAGCCCACTCGGGGCTTTCCGTGGCAGGGAGGTGGTTTTCTGTGGGAGCAGCACTGTCTTGGTTCTCCTTGCAGCCCGCAGAAATGTGGCACAGCCCCTGTCAGTGGCTGGTGCTGTTCAGGACCAGACCCTTTCCCTTCATCCAGCTGGAAAATTCACTGCTCTGCCTCATGCTCTCAGGCTGGGCCAGCATGGTGGGATGCTGAATCTCACAATAAATTGGGGTCACAAGCAGAAGAAGTGATCGTTTAACTTTTGTTCCAAAGGCCAGAGGCTCCCTTAAACAGACCTGCCTGCCAGGAGGTGCTGAACGTCCCTGGAGCCACAAGTGTTGGGGTTTGCACACTGGGTAGCAACGACTCATTTTGGAATCATGGAATCCTTAAGGTTGGAAAAGACCTCCAAGATCATTGCATCTAACCTTTGATCAAATCCCACCATACCCACCAAACCATTTCACAAAGTGCCACATCTGCTGGTTTTTTGAACACTTGCAGGCTGCATTTTCTCTCCTCCCACATCGTTGCCCTTGCTGTGCCTGGGCTGCAGGAGGTTGCCCAGTGCTGGGGTGGGTTGTGAGTGGTGGGGGAGCCCAGCGTTCCAATCATTCCCAGAAGGTGTCCATCCAGCCGGCAGGCGAGCAGGCGCCCAGATGCTGCCTCTTGTGTTATCCTTAAAACATGCATCATATTTTGTGCTGACTTAATACAACATGGATAGTTGTACTTTCCAAGTAGCTGGCAACCCTTAATCAATGTTAATTGGCTCTAATTAGCATATGTTAATTAATGATATTTACTACAAATTAAAGGTATGAGTGCTCCCAGAGGGTTTCCTGTTCATCCAATTAGTGCCAATTAGTTGCAATTAACACGTGTAAATGAGATGCCATTGAACCCAAAACAAACAGCACATAGTCTGCTGTACTCGCTTGCAGTTGAACTTGAGCGTGCGGTGGCACAGGGAGGGGAGAGGGGCTGCAGAGGGCTCTTAAATACCTGGAAGGTCTCTAGTATCTATTTAAGCTGTCTCATTATGTCCAATTTTGTCTCTCAGTCCGGGCAAGCAAGTTGAAGGAAGGTTGATCTGAGTGAAAGCCCTTGGCAGGGTGAACAGGACATGTTTTCGTGTCCTGTTGGGCTGCAAAAAGGACATGGCACTGGTTTAAGAAAACTCCCATCTGGGTATTTACATCTAGTCCTGGCCTTGTGTTGGACAGGGGGATATTCAGTCCCAAGATTGAGCTCCTTCTGTGCCCACTGGGAGTGTGGAGGGACTCAGCCAGATGCTCCAGTGCAGATGTGGCACAGGGGAAGCCCACGGCTGTTCTGCAGGTCACCCATCATCTCAGTTGGCTCCCCAATCGCCCCTTGGTATTTTATCCCAGACAATCTTCAGCTCCATCATCAAAAGTGGTGCTTTTGGCACTTTTCTGCTCGTTATTTTGGCCTGTAGGTAAACACATCCACAAAAGTTTCATGCCCTCAGCTTCGATTGCACAGGCAGCCTGGCAGGCGGCAGAACAAATTGTCATAATTGTGTTTAATTAAAAAGCGTAAATGGATTATCTTCAGGTAAGGATGATTTATTTAACTAATCACTCTGATCACAGAGAATGTACAGTCTGGAGATGGAAATCATTTGGGGGAAATGTGTAATTCCTTTTCCCATCAGCCCCAACGTAGGGCAGGATCTTAGCACAAAATCCATCTTGGAGAGAGGGGTCAAGCTGGGAACACGACCCTCCATCCCAAGGGAAGTTTTTAAACATCCTCTCACCCACATCTCTTGCACTGAAGTTCTTTTTTTCCTTCTACGTTCCATTTTCATATGAAAACAGCTGTCTGGTCCCATTTTTGCATGGTTTATGCCATATTCTGTGGGCTTAGTACTGTGTTCTGTGGACACACAACCCCTCACCCTGTAAATCTCGTGGATGAGGAGGATAATCAGTGGTGGCACAGAGCTGGCTGCAGGCATCCCTGCAGCGTGGGGGACACAGTTCGGACACTGAGCCCAGGGGCAGGCACTATAAATACCAAATGAGCATAATTAATTGACCATCTGCTTGAAAAGCCCAGGACAAGGTGGCAGTGAGGTGTGACTGCCATGTCAGGATCCCCCAAAATATTTCTGGAAGTTGGGTGCTGTGGATACTGATGTCTAGCTCTTGGTTTTATGTGAGTGCTCATTGATTTTGGAAGGTGGAGTTGCTTCCTGGCATGACGCAGAGCCTGGAGCTGTGGGTTTTGCCACTTCCAGAGGCTGGCAAGGAGAATAATCCAAGGGAAGGCGCCAGCCAGCACCTGCTCATCCAGACAAGTGTCTTTGCAGCCCTCAGTCCTCACCTAACCACATAACAATTCCCTAGTTGTGGTTGTGTGTTTGGAGAATTGTTTGAAACCATTACAACATGAGCTGGGAAATAAGGCACCTGTGGTGTTTTCTGTTATTCCAAAGAAAATTCTCCTTGTGTTTAATAGGTGATGTTTAATAAAAATGAAAATGAGCTTATCCTGAGCAGGCATGCACGCCAAAAGCTGGCATTTAAATTAGAAATTATGATTTAATAACTTGTCAAGAAACTCACCAATGTAACAGCGTGATAATTATTGAAAGGAGGCTTCATAAATACTGGAATACCATGTTTTGGTGTGGGAGCAGAGCTTGGAAATGGCCAGTGATCTCTGCCTGGGACTGGGCTGCAGATCCTCAGCCCTCACCGGGAGAAGGCTCTTGGTGAAGTCCTACCCTTGTGATCCTTGAGGCATCTTCATCCCAGGGATGGTGTGCCTTGGGTTTTTCTTGGTTTGGGAAATGGTAACAGCGGGTGTATCCAAGAGGTGATCTGTGGGTGTGACGGGAGGACAGGGAGCCGTGGGTGCTCTTTTTAATATATCCTTCAAATTACAGTCTTGACTTCCTGTTGGTTGATTGTGGTGAGTGGCTCTCGGTGGGAAGACCATTATTTCTGCTATGATTTAGAAAGTGTTTAAGGCTAAATCTATGCAATAAGTATTGAAGTATTGTAATAGATAATTCCATGTATTTAGATGTGACAGACCCCCTTGGCACAATGCTTGGTTGGCAGGAGGGCGTGAAAAACCCAGACAAAAGCAACTGGCAGACTTCGATTTTGCTTTCTGGCTCAGCCTCATGTCCCAGTGGTTCCCAATGCCTTGTTCATCCTGCTCCTTTTTTCCTTGCAGTACAACGGGCCATCCTGGAGGAAACTCTTGGGGATGAGTAGAGAGAGGGGAAAAAAAATAACAAACTGTGAAAGTCATGGGGGAAAATTGTTCTCCTGTTTCCTCTAAACCACGAAAATGTCAAGGAAAAACTTTCATACAGATTTTTCCAGTATTTTTTAGGGGGAAATATGTTTCCTTGGAGAAATTTCAGGTCATTCTGTGACTAAATAGTGAGTCTTATTATTATTCTGTCTGGTACTCCACAACTTCTTTTTTTATTATTATTTTTTTTAAGTGAAAACAACTTGAGAGAGAGAGAGAGAATCTCTTTGACTCTAAAATCAAACAGGTGTGTTTGAAAGAAATTGGAATGACATGGGAAAAGAATTCTTAATTGATAATTTTGAATGATAAAGTGAGTGTTGTGCTATATGAGGGTGACCAGGGAGGCTCGGCGGTGACCACAAGTCGTGGCCACACGGGCATGTGAGGTGCAGGCAGGGAGGTGTGGGACAGGATCCTGTCCCTCATATAGAATCATGGACTCATTAAGGCCAGGAATGTCCCCAGGCACCACACCTGCACATGTTTTTGAACACCTCCAGGGATGGTGACTCCACCACTGCCCTAGCAGCCCGTTCCAGCGCCTGACCACCCTTTCAGCGAAGAAATTCTTCCTAATCTCCGACCTAAACCTCTCCTGGTGCAACATGAGGCTGTTTCCTCTTGTCCCATTGCTTGTTATCTGGGAGAAGAGGCCCCCTGCACCTCCCAAATGTCTTTCCTAGTCTTGCCTGGCACTTCCATCCATTTGGCACTTCATCAGATGGATGAGGAGAGGGCAGAGCACTGCTGGCACCATGAGAGTGCCAATTTATGTTGCATTATTGCTTATTTTTGTTTTCTCCTTCCTTCTCTTTTTCCCTAAGGAGAAGCAAGGTACAACACCTTCAGTATTAAGTGATGTTGAGGCTCAAAGCCCCACCAAGCCCAAAAGCTTGTGGCACTTCCCACCCCCTTCATCCCAAAAAAACACCAGCAGTTTGTTGCCGGCTCTGGCCGGGCTGCCACATCTCTCACCTCCCCTCCCCAGCAAATGTGGGGCTTGGAGAAAGGTTAAATTCAGGTCAGCCCTCCCTGCTCACACGTTCCTGAGAGCATCCCTTGGAAAGCCGCGGGATCCCCGCGCCAGGCTCTGGCTTTGCCGAGTCAAGGTGAGAACGGCGGCGGGTGCAGGGGGGTCACAGCCCTGAGCTTCCTGCAGCCCCCTCCAAACAAACAGAGCTTATGGAGAGAGATGGATGGTAAACAACAGCGCCTTTGAAGAGTGACAATGGAATAAATCACCCGGTTACCCTGTCGGCACGCGGGATAGGGCCGTTATCCCAAAGAACTCTCGGGAACACCTCCTGTCACACCATGGCAAGAGTGGGGGCTGAATGCAGGACCATCCCCTTCCACAGGGCACAGGGTTGTCCTCTGCCCACCTGGGCTGATGGTCACCTTTGGCCAGTGGCCCATCTGTGTGTGACACCCATTCAGCTCCCCCAAACACCTCCTTGGTTCTGTCAGCCTGGAGTACCCCATGCAGAGGCATCTGTGCCCAGTTTTCCCTGGAATTCAACAGCTCTAGTATCAGGGCTGTAGCCTCATCCAGGGGTTTATTCCAGGGCAGGAAGGATTTTTCTTCTTGGCTTTGCCCCTCCCTGTTGTGCTGTGTGGTCCTTTCCCAGCCTGGGGGCATGTGGGTCTGTGCCCCAAAGGCACTTTGGCACCTCACTCCGGTGGGTTTCAGCTCACATTTTATAGGGTCATAGAGCATCCTGAGTTGGAAGGGCCCCACAAGGATCATCAAGTCCAACTCCTAATGTTTGCTTCGAACTGGTGGAGTGGGTTGAATTTGCTCTTATAAATTCAGGGCTCAAGACTGAGCTGATTTAAGCTGGGTGTCAGTGTGTCACTGGGAATGGGCACAACCCTTTGTTTTCACTAAATCCACAGAAAATAGGGCTGTTACACAACGTGGCTTTGTGTCAATCCTGCTCCTGACTGACTCCGTACAAACCTGAAATAATCCTTGTTTTAGCTGAATGATGTGTATCTGAACACCTTCATGCTGCACTCAAACAAGGCTTTGACAAGTTCACCATGCCCCTCCTGCTCTCCCCTGTGCTCCCAGTATGGGATTCCCATCTTTTCACTGGACTTGGATGGGGATAGGAGGATGGAGAAAGACTTGAAGAGGAAGAGGCACTGTCATCGTGGTACATGGGTTTCACTGTGGCTTAACTAGGACTTTCCAGCCTCTGGGCATAAAGTTAAGCAGGTGCTGAAAAACTTCATCCTGAGCCATAGAAGTTAAATGTTTTTCCATTAATTCAATCAAATGTTCTTGATCCTTGACTGGATCAATGGAAAAACAGCGATCTGGCCACAGGTCCCTGTTGGTTTAGGACCAGAGGGCTCCATGCGTTGCATAGTCCTGCCCATAACAAAGGAGAAGGCAAAGAAAAGGAAAAGAAGGGAGAAAAAATATGGGGAAAAAATGAGGAATGGTGAAATGAAGTTGTGCTCATTCAACTCTCTCCGATGCCCAGGTCTCCGTCATTAATATTAAGCAATCCCTGACAATACCACTCTGCATTTTCCGAAAGAATAACTATCAGCCTGGTAAACAAACCTGGAAACGTACAAAATTCAACAGACTGTCTCATCTATAGAGGCTTTATGATAAATGTAACAAGGCAAGAACCAGGCAAAAAAAAAAAAAAAAATTAAAATGTAGCAAATTGACATTTGGAATTGAGCTGGGATGTGTGCCGGGAACGCCAGCGTCTTATCGACAAGGGGGGGGACCTGCAGCCCTTTCTTAAACCCCAACGATACAGGCTAATTTATATGCAGTTATTCACGTGTGCAGTAAATTCCAATTATGTTTACAGATGTCTGCTTAACATTTATGGAAAAGGAACCTCAGCATGGCTGAAATATCCTTATAAGGGTTTGGACTGGGCTCTCTTTTTTTTCTTTATTTTTTTTCTACCTTCACCAATTTAATTATATTTTGTAGATTTATAAAAAAAATTCCAGCTGAGCTCTCTGATAGAAGGTTTAACATCTAATGCATATATATTTTGGTTCTATGACCATTTAAGAGTTGTTTTAACTATATTTTTTTGTTTTCACATCAACTCAGGAGTTTAGCTGATTTTTTAGACACACAAAAAAGCAGTAACACATCAGGGCAGTGAAAGATGAGCAGGTTTTCATGTGGCTTCCTTCTGTAGATTATTTTTATTCTTTATCTTGGAATTTCCTGGCCAGAGACTTTCACCTGGTTAGTTCACACAAGTAGCTCGGCACACACCTCTGAAGGTGCATTTCCTGATTCTGGTAGCAATGTGGATTTCCGGATTCTAGGAGTAATAAGAAAAGCACGTATTTTCAGGATACATGTGATTTTCCCTCTTTCCTACGCTGGGCTCTGAAGGTGGGTCCAGCCCCAGTGGGTGACGGCTCCGGGGTGAGAGCCTGTGTGTCCCAGCCTCACACCATTCCTTGGCACGAGCTGGACCTCACAGGGGTATCCCCAAGGAAAAGGGTATTTTCTGCTAATTCCAAAATTCTAAAACTTCTGTTTTCAAACATTTGTCCTCTTTGTCTCTCTCTAAATCTGAAACACTCTTAGATTATTACAGCTTGTGTGAGTAGCAGCCTGGTTCCACAGATGTGTCCATCTGGGACAGCACTTGTCCAGCTGGTCATCAAGCAGCAGGAACAGCCCTGACATGACCCTGGAGTGTCCAAGACAGGGATTTCTACAAAAAAAGTGAAGGGTCGGGATGCTTTATTGGTGTCTACCTCCACTTGCTTTTCCTCTGGAAAGTGAAGGTGGTGCAAGCTCACCTCCCAGGGCTCTGCAAATCCCACTCTGCTGTCCTGGGTGGCATCAGGACCCCAAATCTGACTGCCCCTGTCCGTGTGCAGTGACTTGGTTTAAGTATTGCCACTGGAAAAAGCTTTTCCGTGGTCATTTTAAAAGCTAAACAAGTCAGTATCTCGCGTATGAAAGCACTTGAATTCAAATAAGGGAATGAGAACGGCACCGGTATTTGGAAATGGCATTTCCCTCCCGCATGAAGCACCAGCCCTGTAGAATATTAATGGGGGGTTTTAAAAGTGACAGTAGGAAATCTTCTTTCCAGAGCACGCACAACCCTAAACCATTCCTCAAACACGGGAGCGACCCTGCAGCGCCTGAGGACTCTGCCCTCTGCGTTTGCTTGTCCAGGCTGTGGTCAGAGGTGGGAAGGGAACCTTTCCCTGTGCGTCCTGGGGCAGGGACATAACCTCCTGCAGGTATGCAGAACAGATTTGTTTTGAATTAACACCCTATTGATTTTGTGTGAAGACATGCGAGGGAAGAGCAGTGAGCAGGGATTCTGCGCAGATCTCCATCGGCACAAAGCCCGGCGCCGCTCTGTGCTGCTCCTCACCTTGTGCACAGACACCACGGGGATGGAGCTGCTGGGAGAGCTGAGGGCTGGCCCCTGAAGGGAAAAGAAACGCTTTCCTTCATGAGCTCTGGAGCAGCTTCTCTTCTTTTACAAGGGAAGTGGTAACAGATACATAGCATTTGGTGTGTGTTTAGATTGGTTGGTGAGTACACGGGTGATCTGTGACACTGAGATCCATGCAGGGACTCCCTGCAAAGCCCAGGTTGGGATGAGGACAAACACCCGTGCTCCATCACAGAGGTTAAGTGACCCTTTGGGATGTCCCTGTGCTGGCAGCAGGATGTCAGGCCACATCCAAGGGCAACAGGGTTTAGTATCGGGTGTGCTGTGTGGGGAGCGGTGCGTGTCCCTGTAATCAACAGCACAGCAAGAGTTAATGAGAGATGTAGAGAGGGAGAAGACCATGCTGTGGGGAAAGAGACTTATTTGATCTGAGGGCTTATGTGGAATAAACACACAAGATTTTAAGAATAAGTTTTGTTTATTAGCACACCCTTAAGGAAATAAATTATACATCATTAGGAGCGACATCTCCTCACCAGCCATCACAGTTATTATTAACACATTTATCTAATATCCATGAGAATTTCTTTCAGCCATTTATTCTGCAATCTGAGAGGCTTTACAAATATTAACTAATTACAGCAATGTAGATTTTATTTCAATGACTGAAAAAACCCACATTAGGGAATTCTGCAGACTCACAGTTTCCAAATCTGAACATCTCATGAAGTTTCTGTTTTCATACGTACGCAACATCACCAGCATAGCACTGAAAGCTCTTGGTTTCAGCGAAAATGGTGACATTTCACAGGCAGGAGAAAGACACTTTGTGAATCTGTTCACTAAGGTTTGGGGTTGCTCCCGAAGGAAGCATAGATAAATAAGGAACTCTGCATTTGAAACAAAATTTACTTGTTTGTAAGGAAAAATCTCCGGTGCCTTCGTGGTTACGCTGGTGTGGGGGTGGATGCCTCGGCCTCTGCTCTCCGGAGCCGCCTCCACCTGTGGATAGAGAGACGTGAGAGGAGCACACCAGGACCGGGCTGACACAGAGCTCTCAGTCCCCAGTAACTCAGGAGTGACAAACTCAGTGACGACTTAAGACGGGCTGTGGGTAAGAAGGGGAGCAGGAGGCTCCCAGCTGGCTGATGAGCCAGGCTGGGTCCCTGCCCTGTGTGTGTGTTCCTGGGAGCAGCTGACGTGAGCGGCTGCAGCGCGGGATGTTCCCAGCCAGCTGCCAGGAGTTCAACACACAGCCATGCATTGACAACATCCAACAAGAAAAGGGGCTGATTCAGACCAGGGCATGACAAAGCCAGGTGTGAGCAGCCTTTTGTGTGATGGTTTTGCCACTTTGGAATGAAAATGCTGCTGTGGCGCTGCCTTCCCAGCGGAGTGAAACAGCCCCCTGTGCCAGGCTCTGGAGCCATGTCCAGCCCGGGGGAGGGCAATGCAGGCAGGGTCTGGAGGATTGCTTTTTACCCTACCCATCAAGAAACACAGTAGAAAGGGGAGCTGAGAGGTGATGGAATCTGGAGGATGAAGTGAATCCAAGTGGGAGTTGGGAGGTTTGGATTGTGCCCATGTCTGGCTGACCCTCAAGAAGCTGCTTCCCCCCAATAACCTCCTGCATTCCACATCCTCGCTGTCATGCTGAGATGGGCTATGTGCATGTCAGCCAAACTTGGAGCACCACTCACAGAGGAGGGGAAGGAAACAGGGGATTTAAATGGGCATTTTTTTATAAAACAATGTGTTTGGCCACATCTCCTTATTGCAGTGCTCCAGTTCCATGCCGGTGGGGTGGTGACACTCGATTAGCAGCTCAGGTTCCTCAAGCAGTGCAGCCCTAACGAGCCCTACCTGGAGCGTGCCATGACCTCTTTGGTTCCCTCCACACTCCCAAGGCACAGGGGACGAGCACTTTGAGCTATGGGCTCTCATGCCACGGCTGCCTCTTACCTGGCTGTTGCCCACTTGGCCCAGGCAGACAAAATTTTATGCAGGAGTCAGGAACTTGGTTGGGCTCAAACTGCACAAACTGGGTTTGCATGTGGCCTGTAAAGTGGGGAGAAGGAAGGGCAGGCTGGGCAAAGCCTCCATGGCCTCTCAGAATCCTTAAAATAGAAACCTACATAAATGGGATATTATATAGTAACAAATGACAATATCTATATATAGAAGATTAGTCAGGAGGCAGGAATAAGCAGACAGATATAAACCCAGCCAGGAGCTCTGGATTCATTGTCTCACCTGGCAGGGGAAGCTTGTGGTGCTGTGGTACCTGGTCCAGGTGATGCTTTTTTATCACCCCGAACAAAGCACTGCTCCTGCATCTGTGGCAGGTAGGCAGAGGGTAGTGCTGCTTTCCCACCCCTGCAGGCATATTTTCCCTGCATTTTTTTGGCATAGTCCTGTTTGTTTGGATTTCAGTTATTTTTCCCAAACACTCTGTGTGGCGGCGATGTCAGACACCAAAAACTGACATTCTGCTGATGACAAAAACCCTTTTACATGGGGAATTCTCTTCTCCAGCTACTTGTGAAGGACAAGTAATGCAGTGGCTCTTTTTCCATACGGATATGGGAAGCCAGTGACAGTGTTGGGTAGAGGAAAGCCTCTGTGGTTACTCCGTTCTAAGCAGGAAGAGCTGCTCCTGTTGGGAAGGAAGGCACTGTCCATCTCAGAAAGAAGAAAAACAAAGAATTTGGCTGGGGTCACACAGCAGGTCAGTGGTAGGAGCAGAGGGAAAGGTCTGGGCACCCTCTTCCCTCTGACACTGCCGACAGAGCCGCTGCCTCCACGCAGGATCCCGTCTACGTGTCAGAGAGGTGGGTGAGATTGACTCTCACTCCCAGGGAAGTTCAGTGACTGTGAAATTAGTAAATTACACAGGCCCACAGAACTTAGAAAAACAGTATAATCCTGGGGGTACTGAAATAATTAATTTGCTAATCAACTACACCTTGCTTTTTTTAATTTGCAAATAGCGCTCTGGTTTGATTTCCCATTTCAGCCACCTCAAGGAAGCAATATTTTGGGCAGCAAAGCCAGAGGGGCCCAAGGCAGGGCTGAGACTCCCCATGTCACCCCAGGAGCTGCGAGGCACTGGGGAGAAGCAGCCTTAGCACGGCAGTGACCACAGCAAGAGCTGGGCAACGCTTTTGGGGTGGGCTTTGCTGTGCTCTGGATCCAGCCCCCAGCCTGGGAGGGAAGAGCAGGAGCCGCAGGGCTCCCGCAGAGGTTTTGTGCTGGTTTGTCTCCTGCTCTCGCTGCACCCTTGTTTGCTTTAAATCACTTCAAATGCGGAGGCTGTCAGACAAGACAATTAACATGGGGAAGGGGGAAAGTATTACCATCCATTATTTGCCATAACATGAATTTAAGCCAGGAAGTCAAATGATAAAATATGTGGTGAAAAGTGTTGGTGGTGGGAGTGCCTAAATGAGTAATAGCCCTGGGCTTCTGAGCCTTGAACTTAACGTGCTAAGTAAATCCCCGAGGTCAAAAAGTATGAAAATTGTTGCAGCTTGGGGAGATATATTTTAACTTTGGAAAAGGTCCGCGCAGATCCGCTGCCGGGGTCGGGGAGGCAGATGCTGAGCAGCCGCCGCTCCGGGGCTTAGACCGACGGTCGCGGGGCGGGTGTTTGTTTGGGGGTGAAAAAATGAGGAGGCGGTTTGGGGGGTGGCGGGGGCGCGTCTTGGCCTGGCGGGACGAGCCGGGAGCTCTTTGTGCCGCCGGCAGCGGCACCGAGGGGTCCCCAGCGCCGCAGCTTCGCCGGGAAAAGCGATGGGAACAACCACTGCAACCCCCCGGAGCCCCGATGGGACGGGACGGATCGGGGGCAGCGGGGCCGAGGGTCGAGGGGGTCCCCGCTCCGCTCCACCGCGCTCCGACTCTTCCCCTTTAAAACTCCTTCTCCCGCTCGCGCTGACCATGCGGCTGGATTTATGGAGAGAGATGTTTTAGCAGAATCCCCCCGAGTCCCCCATCAGCCCTAAATCCCCAGCCCGCGCTCCCTGGGAGCCCTCCTGACACAGAGCATGCCAAAACAGCTTCGTTTTGCCTATGCATTAGCAATCTATTTTACCTTTTTGACATCTCTCACACATAAAACCGTAAGAGAGAAATAAAATATCTGTCTCTGGGCGAAAATAAAGCTTTGCCTCCCTCCTGATCTATAGGATATAAAATAAAGCCATGGCTTTGATAGTGGCTTTTCCTTAGACTGGAGTTGCTTTTGCACACACGGAGACAATGAAGATGGATGAGCCGGGAGCGGTGCATCCTCCCGGGGTTTGCTTCACCCTCTTTTTTTATAGCCCCCCCTCGCCCCCGCTACCTCTTCACTTTTCTTTCTTTTCTCTTTTATTCGTCTTTTATCCGCCCTTTAACAGCGTGAATGATCCCGCTCAGCTCTCACACACCCCCCGCCGGGCTCGCCCCGGAGCCCCCCACGCTGCCCCGCCGGGCCGCGCTCCCGGCCGAGCTCGGGGACCCTCCCCGGCCACCACCGGCCCCTTCCCGGGCACTTTCCCGTCAGTCAAGAGGCAGAGCCGCACACCTCGGATTTGTAATTATTTATTAACTATATTTCCCATAAACAATGCATGAGCTTGGAGTGTAAGCGACAACATTTAGCGACGTGGAAAGAAACTCGAGAGGGCTAATCACGGGGGAGGGGGACAGGAAGATAAATAAGAAAAAGGAAAATAAATAGAAAAGATAAAAGAAAAGGGAAAGGCGAGCGGAGCCAGTGGGGGACAGTGTGGTGTTTACCCTCAGCATCGACCCGAGTGTGGCAGGATAAACTGGGACCCTCTAATACATAATTTAAAGATCTTTTTCTTCCTTTTTTTTTTTTTTTCAAGCTCTTTTAAAACAAACCTGGCGACGGATCCTGTCCAGCCATGGGGTTTATTGCGCGGGGATGTTCTACAGGCTTAATTACATCTTAACTTCAATATTTGGATAGTGCATTAACCGCATATATATTTAATCAGGCGGAGGCGCTCTTTCTGCGGGGGAAAATGGTGGGGAGGAGGATGAGAGATGTGACACCCACCTTCTCCACGGGCTGTCCCCGCACAGCGCTGCCCGGGGTGGCTGGGGTGTCTCTGGTCACTCCCGCAGGGAGAGCGCCCGGCGTCTTGGAGCGAGCCCCGGCAGCCCGGGCAGCGCTCCACCGGGATGCTGAGGGGCCGGAACGGGCACTCAGGGCCTCCCCCTGCCTCCCCCCACCTCGGGGATGCTGCCGGTCACCGACTCCGCCGGTCGCTCAAAGCCCGGTATCATCCCCGATCCCGTGCGCGGTCGTTGCGAATGGTTAAAAAGGAGGGGAAAAAACAAAATCAAATTAAAAATAAATAGGGAAAGAGGGAAAAGTTAATGCTGTCGGGGAATGGACGTAGTGGAAAGTGTCTGCGAGCGCGTGGCAGGGAAGTTTTTGCTTGGCTCGGAGGGAGGGAACAGCTGGGGATGCGGGGATGCCCCGCAACGCAGCGCCGCGGTCCCCGGCGAGCGGGCTCCGGTGTCTGTGCGGCACCGGTGCCCCGTAGAGGAGAGAGAAATCCCATTACTGAGCGCAGCGGTGGGGAAAGGAGGATGATAAACAGGGTGATGTTTAACTAAAAAGACGGGAACGACACCAATAAAATGCAAATTTAAACTCGCCTGAAAGGAACTTCCCCCCCCCTTCTGTATTAGACTTAAAATGAATTTGAGTATGGGGGGGTTGTTTGTTTGGTTTTTTTCTTTCACTCTTTCATTTTCACTCTCTTTTTCTTTGGGTTTTTTTTTATCCTTTTGCTTTCGCTCTTTTAAAAAAACTCTTCTTTATTTCTATATTAATTTGCTTCACTTTTCTTTTCCCTTTTTTTTCTACCTTTTTAATTTCCCCCTTTTAAAAACGTCTTTTAATTTCCCTCTTTTCTCTCTTTCTTTTTTTTAACTCTTCTAATGTCCCTTACCGAGGCCGGGCGGGGTTGCTCTGGAACATCCCGGCCGGCTCCCCGCTGAGTACGGGTGGGTTCTGTCCCGCCCGAGGCTGGGGGTTCAGACTCGGCCGGGAACGGACCTGAACGATTTGCGAAATACAGGGAAAAACAAAAATATCCAACCCGTCTTAGATGCCCGGCCCTAGGAGGGGACTGTGCCGCCCATCCCCGTGGTCTTGGGAGATTTTTTTCCTCCGCCTCTCGAGCTCCCGCGGGTGCTCCACGCCGGGACACGGCTGGCCCTGGGGCATAGGAGACCCGGAGGAGCCTGGGGATGGTGGGGTTTGATTTTCGGATCCTGCTGGAAACAAGCGATTTGATGCCTGTTCAAATGCCTGTTCTGGGTCGGGGTCACCGTTGGGGGGAGCGTGAGGAGGATGGGGGAGCAGCCCCCCTCGGTCTGAGCTGCTGCCTCTCCCGAGCGGAGTTTTAGGGGATTTGCGTATGTTGGGGCGGGAAGAGACCCGCGTTAATCGCAGCGCTGCAGGGGTACCCTGACCCCCGGGGAGGTGAGGGGGGTGGGCAGCGGTCTGTGCC
Source organism: Acropternis orthonyx (assembly GCA_035583155.1). Lineage (NCBI taxonomy): Eukaryota > Metazoa > Chordata > Aves > Passeriformes > Rhinocryptidae > Acropternis > Acropternis orthonyx. The sequence continues at coordinate 1,722,975 of JAWWEU010000050.1, read as the reverse complement.
CCCCGGGGAGCAGGGGAGAACCAGATGCTTTCGCTAACGCCTGGGAAAGGAGAAAAAAAAAAATGGCTGTGAAAAACTGGTGCTTGATGGACACGAGATGCTCATCTCCTTCCCCTCATTCATCCCCACCGACACATGTCACCGGGGGCCGCAGCCAAGGGTTGCGCTCCCCTGACGGCTGCCCGCAGCTGTCGCCTCCCCGGGCGGCGGAGCGGGGCCGCCCGCCCGCCCCGGCCCCACGGCTCCGCATGAGAAGCGGCCCATGTGCGGAGGGACCGGGCGGGGCCAGCCCAGGGCTCTATTGATCCCCGGGAGCGGCGGCAAAGCGACCCAACAGCTGGGCGGGGGGGAGCCCTGCGCGCCCGGGGCGCGCCTCGACGGGGCGCGGATCGCCGCACGGGGGGACCTGCGAGGGGGGGAAAGATGATATCGCGGACGCAGCCCCTGGGCTTTTAAACACTCGCAGGAGCTCCGAGGAGATGTCTCGGCCCGGGGACAGCGCCGGGAACTGGCTCTCCGGGCCCGTGCAGGCTCCGCATCTCCGCCGGTCCTGGTTGGGCCCCTCGCGGAGCGGCGGGCAGGGCGCGGAGCGGGCTTCCTGCCTTCCTTTTCCTTTTTATCTTCCAATTTCTCCCTCCCTCACTTTTTTCCCCTCGAGGACGAGGAAAACAGACGTAAAAGAGGGCGCCGTCGGTGGGTGCAGGCGGGGGATGCTGCGGGCTCCGTCGCGGGCCTCCGCCACCCCCCGCGCCCAGCCCCGGCTCTCAGCCGTGCGTGTAACCCTGGGCACACTCGGACCCTTCAATCCGCCGTTCCCCTCCTAAAATTCCCCGGCAGCGGCTCAGCCGGCCCGCGGCGAAGGTGAAGGACGGGCTCCGGGGCTGGCGGGGCCCGGGCGGTGACACCTCCCCGGAGCAGCAAACCGCAAAGGAAACAGAAACCTCGTCCCTCCGCACCGCCCCGGTACCGACCGGCCCCTGGAAGGTAAAAGCGAATTAATTTTTATTTAACCCCCTCCTCACAAAAAAGGTCCATTCTGGTGGCCGGTGCTCCTCGGCCCGGGACGGGCACTGTGAGCGCTGGTAATGGAACCACCGCGAAGTGACAGGCCGGGCGGCCCCGGGCCCACCGCCCCCTCCGCACCGGCGCGGCCCCGTCGGAGCGCACCGGGCGCCGCCCCGGCCGCACCGCACCGCTCCGGGCTTCTCCTCACTTCTGCGCATCGCGGGACACCCCGCGCCCTCGGGCCCCGCCGTTTGCGGTGGGGGGAACCCCCGCTAAACCGGGATCTCGTTTGCCGCCGCTCCCCACCGAGCCGCTCCGCCGGCCGGCGGCGGGGACCGGGCGGCGAGTCCCTACAACGGAGCCGTGACCCCGCGGGGGTGCCAGACCTCGCCGGGCGGCCCCGTCCCCACCGCCCCCGCGTCAGCGCGCCGACACACCTACCGCTGCAGCGGGGCTCCGGGGTGCCGGGCCGGCCGTCGGTGGGTCCGTCGGTCGGCGGCGTGTCGGTCGGTCGGTCGGTCGGCGGGCCGGCCGGCGCGGCGCGGGCGGAGGCGGCGGCGGCGCCCCGGCGGCTCTATAAAGGGGCGCGGACGCCCCGTCCGGCGGCGGCGCGGCGGGCGCGGGGGGGCGGCGGCGGCGGCGGCGATTGGCCGGGGCGGGCGGTGACGTGGGCGCGCGGTCCATAAGGCTGCGGCGGCGGCGGCGCCGGGATCATGCAGAGCCCCTGCGCGGCCGGACGGCGGGGCCGCCCCTCTGCCCCGCGCCCTCCGCCCGGCCCGCCCGCCCCGGGGCCCTCCGCACCGGCACCGGCACCGGCACCGCCGGGCCATGACACGCCGCGCCGGCTCGGCGGGGACACGGGCGGCCGCCGCGGGTAGCGATGCGCGGGGGTAGGTAAGGACTGACGGACGGACGGACGGACGGAGCCAGGCGCGACGGTGCCGCCGAGACGTCGAGGGAGAGGGAGAGAAAGAGAGCGAGCGGCGGAGCGAGGAGCGGCGGAGCGTGTCCCCGTCCCCGCGTGTCCCCATCCCCGCGTCAGGACGCGCAGGGCGATGTCGCCGCGGCAGCAGCCACAGCCCGTCTGACCGCCGCCGCCTCTCCATGTCCCGGCTCGTTATTTATTATTATTATTACTATTGTTATTATATTTTTTTCTCTTTTGACTTCTCTTTGGGAAAAGCACTTTGACTCCTGACTGCTCTACCTCAGACCTGAGAAAAACTCATCATGCTCGCTTTTTGGCGGTTTTATTTTTAATTTTTTAATTTTTATTTTTTTTTCTGAGCGCCGATCTTTATAGCCGTTATTGTTTTATTGTTACTATTATTATTATTACTATTATTATTATTATTATCCGTGTGGTTGGTAGCGGCCGGGATCCTGCGTCTGTGTCGAAGCGCTGGGCAGTGAGGGGTTCTTCTGTGTATCCCTCCTAGGACACTCGAACGAAGATTTTTCTTCTTCCTCCCTTTCTTTTTCTCCTTCTTCACTTCTCCAAGGCTTTTAAAACAAACACATACACACACACACACACACACACACACACAAAGAAAAAAGAAAACAAAAAGAGAGAAAAAGAAAACAAAAAACAAACCTTCGCCAGTGTTGTCGTCTTTTTGAAAAAAAATTGTTTTTGTTTTTTTTTTTCTTGACACCTGGGAAACCGCTGCCCCCCTCAGAACTAACCAAAGACAATGGTTCACTGTGCAGGCTGCAAAAGGCCGATCTTGGACCGGTTTTTGTTGAATGTACTGGACAGGGCTTGGCATGTGAAGTGTGTTCAGTGCTGTGAATGTAAATGCAATTTGACAGAGAAATGCTTTTCGCGAGAAGGCAAGCTTTACTGCAAAAACGACTTCTTTCGGTAAGTACCGGCCCCCGCCCGGCCCCGCCGCTCCTCTCCATCCGCTTTTCATCTCCATTTTTTCGGTTTGTTTTTGCTGTTTCCCCGCGTTGTGAGCGGGACCCACAAGCGCCTCTTCCCTCTCTGTGACACGCGAACATCTCAAACCGCTGTTATTTCTCCGGGTGACCGGGGGCGGGGGCAGGCGGGGGTCGGGCCCCGGGAAGGGCCCGTCGGGCCTTGCATGTCGCTGACCGGCCGTTCCCCAAAAGTTCCTTCCGAACTATCGACCGGCGGAGCGGTGCGGGGGCGGTGCGGGCCGGGCCCCTGGCGGGGGTGTACGGGACCGTCCCGGGCCCGGTGCTGCGGGGTGGGGGGTCACCCTGCCGGGGCTTTCCGCGGCCGGGAGCCCGGCGGTGTTCCCCGCATGCCGGGCCCGGTGCCGCCGGGGAAGGCCCGGTGCGAGCCCTCCGCGGGCCCAGCGCCTCCCGTCCAGGCGAGCCCAGGCCGCACCGGAGGGCAAGGACCTGTCTCCGCTGGACGGATGGATGGATGGCGTGGGCAGCGGGTACCGACGCTCGCTCGCTCGCCGCCGGTTCCCCCGCGCATCCCGGCCCGCTGCGGCGCCGGGATCAATCCCGGGCTCGGAGCGGCCGCCGGTGCCGCTGCCCGGCCGGGCCCCGCCGCCGCACACCGGCGATAAGGACAAGGACCGGCTCGGGGCCGGGGTGGCCGCGGAGGCCCCGCCGCACACCCGCACAAACGCGCGGCCCGGCGCGGCGGAGCGCTGCCCCGAGCCCCGCAGCCGCTGCTTCCCGGGCACGGGGACCGGCACTGCCCCGAGCTCCGCCGCGGGAACGGACTCGGCCCTGCCCCGGCCCCGAGAGCCCCGCCGTCCCCCGATTCCCCGCACCGGCCTTGCCCGCACCGGTGTCTCCTCCTGCCGGAGCGCGGCCGGGACCGTATGGAATTTCTGCATGTTGTTTATTAGAGCGTCGTTAATGCGGTGTCGGGGCGCAGGGGGACACCCCGCGCCGCGCAACCCCGGGGTTCATCAATCCCGCAGCCCTGCGCTCCTGCCCAGGCCGGGTTTGATTTTTATTTTTGAAAGATACAATATCAGGCATTCACTCGTTAGGAAGAGAAAGCGCTCTGCAGGGATGCTGTACTTTATTTAATTCCATTTGTGCGTGGCCAAGCGGGGCTAGCGGAGGCCGCGGCTCGGGGCGCGGGGCCCCGCGGCTCGGCGGGCGCTGCTGACCCGCTGCCCGGCCTCTCTCCGCAGGTGTTTCGGGACCAAGTGCGCGGGCTGTGCCCAGGGCATCTCCCCCAGCGACCTGGTCCGCAGGGCGCGGAGCAAAGTGTTCCACTTGAACTGTTTTACGTGTATGATGTGTAACAAGCAACTCTCCACCGGCGAGGAGCTCTACATCATAGACGAGAACAAGTTTGTCTGCAAAGAGGATTACCTAAATAACAGCAATACTGCCAAAGAAAACAGCCTGCATTCAGGTGAGGGAGCGCGGCCGGGGCGTTGCGGCCGGGGATGCGCTCAGTCCCGGCTGCTTCTTGGGTTGAAATGTCCCTCTGCCTTCTCATCTCCTTTCCTTTTCCCTCTACTTCCTCCCGTCCTTTCTTTCTTCTTTGCCTTCTTTCTTTTTTCTTTCCTTTCTCCCTTCTCATCTCCCTTCTTTTCTCCCTTCTTTCTCCTCTCCCTTTCTTTTAATTTCCCTTCTTTCTTCTACCGCTTGTCTTTCCTTTTCCTTCTTCTCCCCTTTCTCCTCTCCCTTCTTTTTTCTCACCCTTTTCTCCTCTCCTCTCCCCTGGTCGTACCGCGGCCTGTCCCTCACGGTCGATATTTCTCCGCGGCTGTCTCCGGCTGAGTGTGACCAGGTTTGCTCTCCCCCAGCCACCACCGGCAGTGACCCCAGCCTGTCCCCCGACTCTCAAGACCCCTCCCAGGACGATGCCAAGGACTCGGAAAGCGCCAATGTGTCCGACAAGGAGACGGGAAGCAACGAAAACGACGACCAGAACCTGGGGGCCAAGCGGCGGGGACCCCGCACCACCATCAAAGCCAAACAGCTAGAGACTCTGAAAGCCGCCTTCGCGGCCACCCCAAAACCCACCCGGCACATCAGGGAGCAGCTGGCGCAGGAGACCGGCCTCAACATGCGGGTCATCCAGGTACCGCCGCCTCCGGGCACCGGGCACGGCTCCAGGGGATGCGGGAACGGGACTCGGGGGATGCGGGAGCGAGGGGCGGCCGGTGCCCGGCACCTCCCGCTCTGCGGGCCCGGGGGAAGCCCCGCTGACCTTTAAATCGTTATTACCGAGGCGACCCGGCAGCTTCCCGGTACTTCCCGGCCACGGCCGGGCGGCGGGGACAGAGCCGCGGGTTTATTCTCGAAAGTCCTAAAGAAGAGGAAAATAGTTTCGAAATTAATAACCAGAAATGTGAGGGGTTAATGGGTAAATAAAAATGACAATGCGCCGGAATTATTAAAAGGTTTATAAACCCGCAGCGCTGGGGTAATGGGGGGTTAAAGGACCATTAAAGACGAGGTTAGATTGGAGAGGCTCAGTGTGAGGGTAATTAGCAGTAATCTTGTCAGGGTAATAAGAATTAACTCAATCATTCTCGACCTGCAAGCCGGCGGGGAGCGAGGCCGCCGTCACGCGTGGGTTCGGCCCCGTTATGAACGAGAAGGAGCGGGGCTCCGGGCGCACCGGGCAAAAGAGACCGGGAAAGGCGCGACCCTGGGATGGCGATGGGAATAGGGATGAGGATGGGGATGGAGGGGAACCGGGGCGCGGGGCGGCGGCGCGTCCGGGGCTCCCGTGAGAGGGACCCCCGAACCCGCGGCTCCGGTGACCGGCGCCTCTCCCGCCGCCCGCCCAGGTCTGGTTCCAGAACCGCCGCTCCAAGGAGCGGCGGATGAAGCAGCTGAGCGCGCTGGGAGCCCGGCGACACGCCTTCTTCCGCAGCCCGCGCAGGATGCGGCCGCTGGTGGACCGGCTGGAGCCCGGGGAACTCATCCCCAACGGGCCCTTCTCTTTCTACGGAGGTGGGTAACGCGCCCCCTCCGCGGGCCCCGCTCCGTGCGCCCGCGGACACCCCGTGCCGGGATGCGCGGACCCCCGCGGGGACACGCCGGGCTCCTGGCTCGGCTCCGGGCAGCGCTGCCCCGCAGCCCCGCGGGCCGTCCCGCCCGGTTTCCCCTCCGTCCATCGCCCGTCGCGGGACTCCCCGCACACGGGGGTGGCCGTCGCGGCGCTGCCGGCGGGACTCCGGCGGTCCCCCGGTGTTTTCGGGGTTGCCGGTTCGTGTCGGCGTCCCCGCTGCTCTTGCGGGAAGTGGGTCCCGGGACTGCCGGAGCCCGGCCAGCCCGGTAACACGTTTCCCCCTCGGGTTCGTGGGTGACACCCCGAGTCCCCCAGCCGCGCCGCCGTGGGACCGCTCCCATGTCGTTCCCACTCGGGTACCCTCCTGTTACCTTCCGTCTGTCTCTCCTTGTCCGCCAGATTATCAGAGCGAGTATTACGGCCCTGGAAGCAATTACGATTTCTTCCCGCAAGGACCGCCTTCGTCTCAAGCGCAGACCCCCGTGGATCTCCCCTTCGTGCCCTCCTCGGGGCCGTCGGGCACCCCGCTGGGGGCCATGGACCACCCCCTGCCCGGACATCACCCCTCCAGTGAGGCTCAGCGCTTCACTGACATCATGTCGCACCCCCCGGGAGACTCGCCCAGCCCCGAACCCAACCTGCCCGGGTCCTTGCACTCCATGTCCGCAGAAGTTTTTGGCCCCAGCCCCCCATTTTCGTCGATATCCGTCAACGGTGGTGCTAACTACGGCAATCACTTGTCCCACCCACCAGAAATGAACGAAGCAGCTGTGTGGTAGCTTTAAAACAAACTGGGTCTAAGTAAGTGATGATCATCTAGTCTGCTTATTGTTATGGTGTACAGAAATGAATTAATATAACATCACTCCTGCCCTAAGACAATATTACCTTGGGAACGAACTGAATCCAATCGCTCCAAGGCAAGCTTTGCTCTAGACCAGGACAATCTCCATGTTATGGTTGTATCAAACAAGCGAGGGGACTTTTTTGTACCATTGACAAAGAAACTGGGGAAGCTGTACAGTAAAGTGCTGCCATACCATAGGATGGCGTAAGTTTGATTACCCTGTTGGATGTCATCCTAAGAGCCACAAACCTTAGAAACTTCTCGTTTAAAAAATAAGAAATTAATAATTGAATGAAGGAAAGGTCAAAGAAAAGGGGGAAAAAAAAGCTTCAAGAACTCTGTAGCGTTCCCGGTTAAGGATGGTTCTGGCATTATGAATCTGTTTGTTCATTTTTGTCTCTCAGAAAGTTCGACAACAAGAAACTCTTTTTAGCTTCAGCCATTTCAGTCTGCTGACGATCAGGTGGGACAACTTTTCTTTTTTCCTTTCTTTTTTTCTTTTCTGTTTTGTTTTGGGTTTTCTTTTCTTTTCTTTTTTTTCCAAAAATAGCAAATACTAAATGTTAAGCCCTCAGCACCAACTCTGCTACCTTCACAAAGCTACACGTACAAAACCTCCTCATCATAGCAAAGGTCACCACCCAGACCTCTAACAAAAATGACTTGAAAAAACAAACAAACAAACAAACAAAAAGTATTCTACCTTCACAGAGAGAGAAAAGCTAAACAAAAAGACTCTATTGAACTAAAAACAGTCAACTGTTTACGTCTAATGTTAAATTCAGGAGCTCAATGTTTTACTAATAAATCCTGTTTTAGAAAAACCTCTTGTTCAAAAGCAAAAGATTTTGAGCAACCAACCAAAATAGTTCATTTTCTTTTCTGTAGATGTTCTAACAGATTGCAGGGCTTGTGGTTCACTGTGCTAGTTTGTAAAAGGTGTTGTTTACAGAAGGCAAAGAAAAAAAATCCACAAAACCCAGACAGTTGCCAAATAAAGTAAATATATAGCACAAATACTGTAAGGTGCTTTGCACCAGCAACCCAAGAAGGTGTTTAAAAAGTGTTACAAGGTTAAAAAAAGAAAAAAAAAAAGAAGACAAGCAAACATCTTTGCTAATTTTTAGTCCTGTTGAACATTCATGGAATTGTTAATATGACTTATATAGACCCACACAGGTTTTATTTTTGTGTCTTTAAAATAAAAGTCCAAAATATTTAAATTTTATGGTCAAATATGCAGTCAACAGCTGCTACTTTTTTCTTTATATATTAAATTTCTCATATGTCTTTTATTGTTCTAATAAACCTAAGCTTGTGTGACCTCCAGTGCATATTAGACCATTCACTGTATGAAAGAAAACATGTTGGATAAAATTTGTGCGTTTTTAATAAAATTAGAAAATCTGATGTTTAGATAACTCGTGTTTCATTCGATGTTTTAAGCAATTTTTGAAATTGATTCTCTTGAGTAAAATAGCCCTGAGAGAGAATGATCCACTCTGCTGATAATCCTGTAGAGCTCTTTTGCTTCGGTAGAAGTCTAAACCCTGGTGTCGATGCAGAGAGCAGCCAGAGGCAGCTCCAGCCTTTCTTTCCATCTCCAGGCTCAGCTGCTGAAGTCCAAATGCCCTGTTACGCTGTACGTTAAATTCTAAAATTGGAAACTAATCAAAATATTGAATATCTTTAGTTATTCGTGGTCCATGCTAAAAGAAAACATTCAAAATGCTTATTTTATGCATAAACAAAAATGTGTTGTAAATGTAAAATCCTTGCAAAGATATAGTTTTTAATTGATCCGGTTTTAGCTAATTCTCCAAAGAAAATTTTGGGGTTTATTTCCTAATTGGATGGTTTGGACACAGCATAACCTCAATGTCCTGAAACTAATTTTAATCCTTTTTTTTTTTAGAGCTGAGACAAAGTCAATTGCTTAGCAGCGTTTGGTCTTTCTGAAGTTCTCTAAAGGGCAGTGGGGGAGTGTATTTTGCTTTGCACTAGATACAGACTCATTTTCTTGGAGAAAAATGAAACAAAATAATTCTGGAGCCTTGTGAAAAGCCAGATTTCATGTTTTAATTATAAATCATTGCAGAATCCTAAATATTCAGTGCTTCAAAAGCAAGTCTCACTGATTCCGAGAGGACTTTGACCTGTGTTAGAAACAAAGAATCAGGTTCGGTTCTGAAAAGTCGCTGGTTTAAATGTTTTCCACCTGCTGAGCTGATGGAATGGAATGGGATGATCCGTAATTGCATCTTTTCCTTCGTCTCTCGACTAATCGTGGCTCAGGCTTCTTTCTTATTTTATGTAGACACAGAATTTTACACTAAACCCCAGACTTCTACATTCCCAGTGATTCCATTATTTATCTCTTTGGACTGGGGGGAAAAAACAGCAAACCTCAAAATGCTTTAAAGTTGTATGTTTGTAATATTCAATGGTGATTTTTGATTTTGTTCACTACCTAATTTCTATGCCCAGCAGAGGGGCCAACTAGATGAAGCAATAGTTCACTTTAAACACAAAATGTCTTATATAATAATAGTATAAAGATAAAAACTATCTGCAAGGGATCTGTTAGTGTTTCTAAAAAAAAATAATTCATGGTTTATTAAATACAGGGGAGACTTCTTAAACTCCTGGACTCCGTGTCTAACTCATTTGTTTGTCTTTTGTACTATTGCCATGTTTTGTTGCTCTGGTTTGCATTTATATAAGCAAAGGAATGGGTGATTTATTTATTCCAAACTTCTACTTATCTGCTTGAGACAAATATTGCTGTTCGTGCTTCTGGTCTAGGCTGCTGGTTTATTGTTGAATCAATGGTTTTAAATGAGAATTTCACCAAATAGGCTTGGTTTGTACAAAACATGTCTGCCGAGGGATTGGGGGGGTTTTTTGGATTTATTTTTTTCTTTAATTTGGTAACCATGTCCTTGTACAGTTTATCCCGTGTTCATTTAGGCAGCGATGTGATACGGTTCAGTCTAGGTCAGTGGCTCTAAAAGGGAGGGAGGAGAGCCTGTCTTTTTGTCACTGCTCCCAGCCCTTCCAGAGGGGCTTTGCCTGTGTTTGGGGGGAGCCCAGGAGCTCTTCCCATGCTTAAGGCTGAGCCTGTCCCTCGGTGCTCCCCGGGCTCCACTCCGGAGGCCCCGGCCCTTTGCAGATTTGAATTCCGTGCTCTTCAGAGCAAGCTCAGTGTTTCTGAAGACCCTAATCCAGCAACAATTGCACAGTCAAAACTCCTTTTGAAATCATTGTCACGTTGGGTTCTTGTAAGTCCTTGTTTACAAGAGCATTTCCATTGACTCCGGCGGCGTTCCGTGCTGAATGGAGGTCCGTGGGAGAAGGGCCTCGAGGAATTCGTGCTGCTGGGGTGGGTTCTGCGTGTGCGTGGTCGCTCTTTAGCCGCAGGAGCGTGGACGTGCCGCGCGCGACTCTCCGCGTGCGCAGGGCAACGCCACGAGCGGTTTCGGGAGTAATTGCTCTCTTCTGATCTTTCCTTCCTCGGCTGCTGCCGGTTTCCATGACCCTGTTGCTGTGTCCCAGCAGAGGTGACGTTACACCCACGCTGTCCTGGCTGCTCACCTGGGTTGGGATGGCATCCTTGGGGTGAGCGGGGCCTCCGGCGCGCACCAGGGGACTCTCATTTAAACGTGCCAGGCTGAAGACTTGTGCAAAAGCCACGTGTCAGACATGCACCAGCCACTAGGAAAAAGGTTCAAGGCACGTATTGTGAGTATTATTCATATTGAGCTAATCTGTGGGAAGGAGATTTTTTTGAAGGTTAATAGAAGTGTCTGTAAAATGTGTGCGTTTCCAGCAGCCAAACACCTGCTCTTGGCCCAAAGCATCCTGCACTGTCACCACCGATGCTCCACTCTGCCCATTCCCTTCCTCTCCAGGCCCTGCTGGGATCCATTAGCTCAGACCTTTGCTTGGGGATGGAATGATATTTGGGAAGATCTGTATCCCAGGAGGAAGAATGTACTTAAACGGTGGTTTGTAGATGAATGATGTATATATATTATTTTAATATGTGTACCCAGATGCTGAGCGATGGGTACATGATACAAATCGATAAATAAATATAATTTTAAAATATCAGTGGTGATTTACATACTTTTTCCATTCTGGAAAGCGGTGGATATTGCAGTGTCCTCTAAGAATGGCAAAAGGGACCATAGTCTGGATTTTTTTCCTTGAACAAGTGTGTTGCCTTTAAGCTTTGCATGTTCTTAAAATATGCAATTGACTGAAGCATTTGCAATCCCCCTTTCTGTTACTACCCCAGTAAATAAATTCACATCTATTGAGATTTAACAATTGATACATATGCTGGTGAGCTGGGAACAGGGAATTGTGATGCTGGAGCAGGTTGTGGAAGGTCTTTTCTTTGTGTCTGCCATGGCACTGGGACGCTCAGCATTCCTCACGCCCACAAAACACCCATGAAGTTATAAATGAAATTAATGGGACCTTTAAAATATATTTTGATTATAAATCCTTCTGGGATTGCCATCTTTGTTTCTTTGTCAATAGTATTTGTGGTGGTTTAGTTACAGAACATGGGGTGGTGCTTGGAAAGTGGAGTTTGGTGTTGCCTGGACAGTTTTCATTCATTAAATGCAGAACTGTAATGCAGAAACTGAAGGATAAACGTGGCCTTACAGTGAGGTGGCCTCCAGATTTCTAAATGCGTGTCCTGGGGGTTGCTGGGACTGTGATGGTGGGGAGCTCTCTGGTGTCCCTGCAATGTTCTTCCCGTCGGCGCGTGGGATCACCGGAGGGATGCAGGTTGTTGGTTTGATTGGCATCTTGTGGTTCAATTCTTGGAGCATCCCTTGGCCTTCTGTGTGATGTTCCTGGGACAAGGGGCATGACTGGGCTCTCTTACACCTTCTGTTACAGGCTGTCATCAAGTTTGGGAACAGCTCTGCTTTGGTGATGTTCAGTGCACTGTTCAGAGCATGGTTTTGGCAGCCCTAAGAATTAGATATATTTTTCCTGCTTAGTTTTACTACTTCCTTCAGAATCTGCCCCTTTACAGAGACTGCTGGGATCTCATGTGATTTGGAATGAAATCCTTGGCTCTGCTCACCAATGAGCCCAAGTTTGCAGGACAGGTCTGGCATGATTTTGTTGGAAGGTCTTTGTAAGGTGTGGGAATTGTCACCCAGCAGAGACTTGGTCTGGAAAATCCCCCCTGGCTTTGACAGAGCTGGAGTGAGAGGAATTCCGAGGGGTTGTGGTGCTGCCTTGCACACTTTGCTTGTGCTCAGCATCTCCAGAACATCTGTGTGCTGGCATGTCTGTGCTCAGGAGAGCACATGTGAGGTTTGCGTGGGGAGGTTTTTCCTGCTTGAAAATCAGATTTTTTGCTCTGTCTAAAACCAGTTTTCATCTAGTTTTTTAAATTGTCTTTGGGTGGCCTTTAAATTTCTTATCTGCTGGAAGCATCTTAGGACTGTGGATCTCTTCAGATACACTCTATTCCTTCTATTTTTCTGTGTAAGAACCATTAAGAGTTGATTAAATCTTTAAAACAATTGTGATTTTTGAATGAGTGATGGGTTAGAAATATCAGAAGTACTCAAGTAAATAAAAAGGCAAAAGAAAAATAGTAATAAATATTTATAAGGAGAGGTTTTTTATGTACATAATCTAAATTTCCTGTTATGTAATTTGTTTCAGTGATGGGTTTGTGTGTGCTCCTTTCTGCTTTTTCCTGATTTATTTTTCTTCTTTATTTTTTTTTCCTCTTTTTTTTGCTGATAAATTGTGTTGCTGATTTAAAAAGAATATTTTAAATGAACTAGCATGGCTGAAATGAAAAAGGTCAGCTTGGAAAACGACATTTTCTAGCCAAAGTTGTTGGACAGATAAGCTCAGTCCCGGCTGGTCGCTATTTTTGGCTGGCATGGAGCCCTCTGTATATGGGTCAAATCCTAACGTTGATAAAGCAATGCAATTAAATTCAGTGGAGGCGACTCCAGGGCAGGTAATTCCCGTGGATCTCGCTGGGAATCCCATCACAGGTGGGTGTCTGCAGCCCCCCAGCTCCCACCCTGCTCCCCACCCGGGGCCCTGCAGCGAGTCCCTCGGTGGTGGTGTCTGAGCAGCTTCCCATTTCCAACAGGGCTCTTTAGTTACGTATTTCAGTAAAGAAATGGATTGGTATTACTAACCTGTAATTATACAGACACAGGAGGATGATACGGCCGTTCCCTGCCAGAGCTTCCATCCAACCTGACAGTTCCCGAAAAGCTGACGAGCTCCAGGATTCGCGGCAGCAAAAGACTCTGAGCGGGAGAAATTTAAAAGTCCTTTTTATAGCACAGACTATTCAGCGTTCATTTATTTATCTCTTCTGTGTTTAGGGTGTTATTTCCATTTTAGCAAACAAGCATGTAAATAAAAAGCAAAATTAAGAGGGGAAAATGCCAAAGAAATGATGTCAGTGAGGTTGATGCTCCTGCTTAGAGTTTATAAACAGGCCGAGGGTTTTACACAGCCGACTGTGAGGCATAAAAAGGCTTTCATGAGCATCTTAAATTAAAATGTATTGATATATTTTTGGTATAAATATTCTCCCGCATGGTTATGAGTCCCAGGCTCGGCAGCGTGGTTGGAGGGCATGTGAACCAGAAATTAGAACCGAGCCCGAGAGTCTGATTTAATTACCCTGCTAAGTGAAAGGCAGAAGAGAGAGAATAAACAGCAGAGAAGGCGACTCTGTGGGTGAAATATTTTAACAACCCATGACTTTCATACGCTGCGTTTTCTGTGTGATGTGGCTTTATATGGACTGTATTTCCTTACCCAGAATTGTGAATTAACAGATCCTGTGACTGTTGGGAGTGGAGTTGGGGTAACCCAGGCATGTCCCAGCACGTGGGGGTTCCCCCCCCACATCCACTCACACGGTTTGTTTTCCGTGGATGGAGCTGATGGATGCAGGACAGAAAAGGAGCAGGTCTATAAGCTCTGCCAGGACCCCTCGAGTATACACTTGTACCCACGTGGATTTTAATGCATTGCTGGACTGGGGATTTACACAGAGCAATTGTCCCATTAGTCTCAGTGGGTGAAATCCTGAGCTCGCCGGCCCGAGTGGCAAAAACACTGTGACTTCAAGAAGCTCATTTTTTACTCCAAAGGACTAATGCAACTCACTGTGTATTTTTTATTAATTCTATTGGGTATGTTTTATTTAACCATCACTAAAAGCCTCTCTCCCTTCATTAACAGGGCTATTCATTATATGTGAGGGTAGAGAACATCCCTTTTTCACTCTAAGAGCAAGAGGTTTGAAAATGCAATTATGCAGGGGAGTCTTGGCACTAGTTCTTTGGCTGTGTGAGTGGTTAGTTACTCCTAAATAACTGCACAGGTGAGCACTTGTTCCTGCTACTTAATTTTCCATGGATTTATTTCTCCAGGCTCCTCCCTTTGTTTATGATGGCATCTGGAAACAAAATACAAATTCAAAGTGGAAAAAAAAAAAAAAGAAAACCTAGAAGCAAAGCCAGGGAAGACACACTGTGCATATCTCCTGGTTTATAAGTTTCTTTTTCTGCAACACCATGTCTTAATACTTAAATAAATAAATAATTTAGTTTCACGTTGCTGGAGTGACAGCCCCACCCCACACTCTGGATTAGGCAGAGCATTAGAGCCATCAATCGTGCCGTGATAAAATAAATACAAACTACACAACGAAGTTGGATTTTATGCCGTTGAGTATTTCAAGGTTGGTTTTGGTGTTTCTTTCCTTTTCTTTTTTTTTTTTTTGCTATGAAAATGCGTGTTTTCAGTAAACATTGGGTTTTTTATAAATCGAGCTGTGTATTGGCTTCACGGTGCCCAATATCACCGGGGCCCATAGGGAGGGTGCCAAGGGGGCTCAGAAGCGGGGAGGATGTTTGGGTTTTTCCAGCCGTTTCCCTCCCGGTGCCTCCCAGGTTCCCCCGGAGCTGGTGGGAGCCCAGGCTGGAGGCGATGGGAATTACTGATATTCCTCTGCCCTCTGTAGGAGAAGCGCCCGCATGAGCCGTGCTGCGGGATGGGATGCGGCTGCATCCCAGCTCTGCCCGGCACAAACCACTCGTTTTCAGAGCATTTAAAGGCAGATAAGGAGCAGGGAAGAGTCTCGTGTTGGCCAGAAGGGGATCAGCATCAGCCTGCTCGAGTTCACTGCTGGTGCTTGGCAGGTGAAAATCCCAGCGCTGGCTGTGGAAAGCCCAAATCTCCCGGAGCCCAGGCTGACCTCCTGAACCTGCTCGTTTTGGGGTCTCAAGTTCAGATCTACATCTGCAACTCGGATTTGAGACGCCCATTTGGGTCCCCTGCCCCCTTGCAACAAAATACAAGCCGACCTCTATTGCCGTTCCCCAATTCCAGGCAATTCCTTGTGTTTTGGGGCCATCTTATCCCGGAAAGCGGCCAGGAGAGGCTGTTAGTGGGCAAAACCAGAACCTGCCCTTGTTAACGCCACCCCCAGTCACTTCTGCATTGCTTGGCTGCTGCTCCTAGGCCAGAGTTTGTCTCCAGGAGCCAAAATTACTGGATCCACTGTGGTTCGTGTAACCCTGGTGTAACTCTGGTGTAAATCTGATGTAAGGATCCATCTGTGTGCAAGGACTGAGGGCCGAGCAGAAAACCCCAACTTTTGGCTCTTGCTGCTGTAGGAGGTACCCTGACTTCAGCAGAGGCCAGAAACCTTTAACATACAGGACAAGAAAACAATTATTTCAGTTCTAAGCAGCTTTTAGCCCGGGCTCAAAAAGCACGATGTTGATTTAAGGCAATAATAGTCACATTTTGCATCATTTAATAGCTATTATACCAGCTTTATCCTAGCACCGTAAGACCCCAATTCTCACATCCCGATGTACACCAGTACCACTATTTACCCACCATGACGGCCCGGGGCAGCGGGCAGGGGGGCTCGGGAGGGTTCTCGGGGGGGGTATCGCTATTTGTCACTGTTACCCCCGAACCCCGTCAGGCAAGGGGGGGGACCCGCTGAGCCGGCTCCGGATTGGAACCGGGTGGGGCCCCCCAATGGCTCAGGGCTGGGACCGAGGGGTCTCCCCGATGTCCCCAATTGGGACCCTGCGGGACCCCCCCATGGCTCAGGGATGGGACCCGGGGGGGTCTCCCCGATGTCCCCAGTTGGGACCCTGCGGGACCCCCCCATGGCTCAGGGATGGGACCCGGGGGGGTCTCCCCGATGTCCCCAGTTGGGACCC